>JAAGOF010000046.1:1204205-1242185 GCA_010645155.1 Tigriopus japonicus | reverse complement strand
TATAGTCAAAATAATGCACGGTTGAGAGTTATTTTGGCATGCTATCAACTCTTTAAATATTTTTTTGTAATAAAATTGTTGGACTAAATCGCGTTCAAGATTTAAGAGGGTTTTACAGTAGTAAGGTCTTAAAAATGAACAAAATAAAATAATGAAGTAATGACTAACGACTAACGACAATTCAAAAATCATATATTTCCCACTTTTGTTCACATAAAATACCATTTTGACCACATAAACAAGTACTTTTTTACCTCTAAAAAACTCATATTTTAGCGGTCCGTACTCATAACGTACATTTATAACGGAATGAATATAGATAACGGTTGGAAACCGTTTGTATTTTGTGGTACCATTTTGGCACCTACCCACAAACTAGATATGCTTCAAAGTTAATCAAATTCAGAAAACTCGCAAGTCGAGAGTGGTGCACATTTTTGTCAGTTCAAAGACACCTCATTTCCCAAGTTCATTTTCCACATACTGAATTCCAACCCTTTCCTAATGAAGACTTCTTCCGACCTCAACATCCAATTTTCAACCCAAAACAAACATGACTTTCCGTAAACCTTTAATTCGACTTATCGGCTACAAAGTCAGCTTTATCTTGATAGAGATAACTAGTCCAGCTAGGGTCCTTGGCTCAGGTCATAGAAAATATAGAGTGTGCAAGGTTGCTTTAAGCGCATGTCTTCATGTCTGAAACGAACCGACACTTATTTACGATTGTTCCTGCGTCGTCAACCAACCGGACCTGTTTTCGTCATTGAGCTATTGCTATTTGAAACATTTTCGAACAAGTTTTGAACTAAGCAACTACTCCGAAACTTTTCTGACAATTTTGTAATCCCTATTGAAACAATATACTTTGTTAAGCATTGGTGTGTTGCGAATTCCCTGGTTAGCATTATCAAGACGTGTTGGGAATTTCGGCCGTTACATGCTTTTTGGTGGGACAGAAAATGTAGCAACATTAGGCTGCATGTTAGTTGCAATCTGCAATAGCTCAAAATCAAGTTAGATTAATGGTCCTTAAGTATGCCTGCTGAGCATCAGGTGTTAGAATCACAGGCGTTGAGTTTAATCAAGCGCAATAACATTATTGATGGGAATCAAGCCTTCAGCGTTGCCATTTTTGACTTGGTGTGCATCTCTCACTTTCCGTTACGTAATATTGTGCTGAGCTTTTTGGCCAACAAATCTGAGAAAGTGACAATTTGGCAACACTTGGTCAAAAATGAGGTTTGATTCCCATCAGTGATTGGATTCTGCGCCATCACCAATTGACATGCAGTCTAGAGGCATGAAAGCCAATAGGGCAAGATGAGTGAACATTTGCTGGGTCTGATTGTTTACCCTTAAGCTCGGTCGTGACCTCTGGTGCCTCATTGCTTTACTAGTTTCTACTGTTGCATCTCATTCTTAACCGTTTGAAATGTTTGATCAAGCGCGAAACAGAAATGAACAGACGCACTTCAAGGAGCGGCGCAAGACTACGGGACACAGAATCAACAACCTCTTTTTCTCACAAAAATTGAAAGAGAGCAACTTATGTGATTCATCAAATATCAAATCCTCTTGATGCTTGTGCATTTACAAGCTAGAGATTACTGCAGATACCAGTTGACTTTAATAACATTTCCATTGCACAGGCAATTAGCATCTTTAGCAATCTGTTTAACTCCTGTTTGAAGCCCCAGATTTCAGCTGACAAGAAATCGTGATTTTCACTGCACACGCCCAAGGAACTTTTTCAGTCTATCATTGTCTATGATTCTGACGGAGGCGCGCTCTTGGTCGGTGGTTTGCTTTTCATGACGCCTTTGAGAGTCCATCGAGGTATCTTTTTCCTGCCTTCCTTCCTTCCTTCTTCCCTTGCATTACTGCTCAACGTACTATGGACAAATCGAACGAGTCCGTCCTCAAGACCAACTCGCTTTCTGTCTCTTTCTCGATCTTGGTTCATTCGATGGCTGTTGTCACTCGAAACGAGTTCTCTGCCACAGAGGAAGTATGGAAATAGCATACCGGAGATGAAATTCTCTGGGATGCATCGTTTCAACTCTCATTTCAAGTTGGATTATGATTCACATGGCTTGGCCTTTTTTTCTCCCTACGCTCATCGTGGCCTCGTCTCTAACATAAAGAAACCGGGTTACCGGAGTGATGTGATCTTCTTTACCTGTTGAATTCGACTTCGTTGGAAGAAAAGAAAGTGACAAAAAGGTCAGGTTGTGAATTGCCTTTGGCCATTATTGTCAGATGTGAGCATGTGAAAAAGCGGATCTACAAAGTACGTGTTGGGTAATGTGAATGTGTCTTGACTGGCTAGCGTGGTCGTATTTATCTCTCTCCTTCACTTGGCTTACTTAAGACAATTTTAGCATGTAAATGGAAGAATGGCTCGAAGGTTCCAAGCATGTTCCATGTTGTGGGACTCATGCAATTTTAATTCTGGAACAAAATAATTACGGAGCTCTCTGTCGCCAGCTGTGATGGAACACTTTGAACATTAAACACGATGAAGCATACTGGTATATTATTGTGTTCCTTTTTCTGCCAAGATTTTTTGGAAACCTTGAGTTGTTGGATATTGTTCTCGTCCATTAAGCAGGACTTTCTTGAAATGTTTTGACCTTTCTTTAAAACTTCAAAAGGAAGTTTGACTGGCCACTTTGATGGCAATAAAAAAGACTTCTCAAGGTCACAATTCAAACCGTTCACCATATGATCTATCTTTAAATTGATTGCATTCTAAGTTATTGCTTGGTAAACGTAACATTGAAATATTGAACTCACATTGAAGAAATAAAAAACGCAAGGCCAAAAGATCCAAGAAGAATTGGATCCAGGGGGAATAAAAAGTCCCTACTACATTTGATGTAAGCTCTTACAAGTTACAACAGCTTGTCTCGAGGGACGGAAACCTTTTGGGAATTGGTTCTGTGGCTCTTTCAAAGGTTCCTAAGATTTACTAACTTTTGGAAGTCCCCTGATCAATTGGTCTTTTATTACGAAGTCATTAGCTCATATTTTACCTTGCACTTAGATGAAATTGTACTACCATGGGGTTCTAATGTATAATTTTAGGGAGGAACTGACATTGCCATTACTTCCCAATGAAAATGCGTGGGATTCAACTCAATATGCCGTAATGCTCCACTTACTTTCTGGCAGATCAACAATTTCAGCCAAAGATTGTGCCACAAAATTAAAGGCATAAAGGTTATTAGGACACGGATCTGGTGAAATGAACAAGTTGTTAAATAATAATCAGCCGAATTATTTAGAGCTACTAAGCAGTTTTTGATGAATGCTACCTTTCTTCCTATCTTTGATATTTGTTTTCTCCTTCTCGATCCTTCTCCGAAGCTCAACTTGCATAAAATATTTTGTTTCCTGGAAAGAGAATTCCATGAATTCATCTCGAGGTGTTAATGTGATCCACTAGATTACTTCTCTTCTGCATCTTTGATGAATTATTTATCAAAGTAAGGCCCTTCTTTGTCAGTTTAAATGTAATCCAGGTAAATTTTCCTTGTGCAAAGACCAACTTTTCCACTTTTTACTCGCAAGAACCCAGTCCAAACTTGACGCAATCTATTTTTCAGGTATTTTTTCAACTTTTGGACATCTACAGAGAGCTTGTCCATCTTTAATGTTTTACTCTGAAAGCTTATCCGAGTTTGTTGCTCTTGTGGGAAAGTGAAAAGGTCATAGATTTTGTCGTCGTCATCCCTCACATATGCAAATTTGGGATTGCTGAGATTTCCAGCTTGCCGAAAAGAGAGCTCATGATAGTGTTCCATCACTACAAGCTTATTATAATCCCCTTCACATGATCTAGCGATATCGGATTTTTGAGCAAGTCTTCTCTGATCACATCTCGAGAGACCAGACACATAAATTTCTTTACTTTCTTTTCGGAGCACTATCTACTAGTGGTTGCAAATATCGTCTGCTTGCCCCAAAGAGAGAAAAAGATAACCGAAAGCCAAGCCTCCAAATATCTCTACCCCCCAATTTTCCAATCTGGCTTTGAATCTGCTGTGTCAGTGTGTTTATATTCGGGCTTGAGTTGTATTCCCAAAGTGAGAGGAAGAGCACTTGTGTAATATACAGTATAGATCCCATAACTTATATTCCGCTTTTTCACATGATCAATACCAATTTTGCTCTCAAGAACTATCAACATGCCGACTGTTACTGAAATGTGCCTCTGTCAAAGCGGCTTCAATACCACGATTGAAGACTCTGACCCTCCGGATCGTGATTGCCGCATCGAATTTGCCATGATCACATTGAACAGTCTGTTTATTTACGTGACACTGATGCTACATTTGCATGTGAAGTTCTGTTCGCCGAAGAAGCGACCTGCCAATCGAAGAACAACCATGAACCAACCCCATCCGAGAAAAGCCCGTCCCTCCAAGAAACGGATCGTTGGTCATAACTTGATTTGGATCCTCATGCTCGTTCAAGTGTTGTGCAGCCTCTTTGCCTTGGTCGAGATCCTCCTGATCTTCGCCAAACGAGACGTGTTATTCCTAGTGTCGTTGATCGAGACTTTGATTGCATTTATCACGTCCATTCTCATCCCAATCTACTTTGATGCCGTTGAGCTCCGAGGTGGAACGATTCCGAGGATAGTGCAACAGTTCTTTCCGCTCGTCTGTCAGTTTTTTGGGTCTGTTATCATTCTGGGACTTCGAGCCAGTCGATTCTCGAGCAATACTAGTGGAACGGTGGAGTCCTTTGGCGCCAGACATCTTATATTCAACCTCACCTTGCTTCAACTCGTTGTAAACACTTCACTTTTCCTCATTTTGATGTTTGCTTTGGCAAAGAAGGTGCTCCTTCATGATCGAAGAGTGGGCAAGAAACGACCTCCACACCCTGGGAAACCCCAATACCCAAACGACAAGCCAATGACACCAGATCACGAACCGGATATGGATACGACCTTCGTGTATCAATACAACCACGTGTCTTTCTTTTCCAAGATGTGCTTCACATGGCTCTTGCCCCTTCTTCAACGTGGCTATCGAAACCCCCTGGAAATGAGAGATTTGCATAAGTTGCCGGCGGAGGAAAAAGCCCGGAGGCAATATGAGCATCTCAAAGCCTGTGTCAAAGAGCCGGAGAAACGCGTGCTAAAAGCCTGCCTTATCATGAACTGGAAACTAATTCTCCTGGGGGGTTTCTTCAGATTTTGGTCGGACGTCTTTGGTCTGGTTGGAGCGATGAGCATCAAGTTTATTGTCGACTCAATCTCGGAGGACTTTGAACATATTTTGGCTGAAGAGAGCAACAACCATACGTCCCAAGGGAATGGGTCCTCGTCATTGATTACGAACTCGGGTTATGACTCCCACTCGATTTTCAGCAACGTCTCAAATGAGGACCACTCTTTGACCCCATTGACTTTGGAAGAGTTCTTTTCGGATAGCTTCGTCATTGCCATTATTATATTCCTGGCAGCCTTGGGCCAAGGAGCCTTCTCACAAACGTCAAGTCATCTCCTGACCATTGCTGGAGTCCGATCCAAGAATGCCTTGCATGTTTTGCTTTATGAAAAAGCTTTGCGACTTCCGGTGGGGACCGTCCAACACACTCCCGTTATCAAAGAGGCTCTCTGCATATCGAATACTTGCTCCACAGATGAGGCCGAGGAGGCCAATGAGGGCAACATTGACATTGGTTTCATCACCAATCTAGCCTCGGAAGATATCTTGAACATCCGGGAGTTGATCTGGAATATTCATTACCTGTGGGCATTACCTCTCAAGGTCATTGTTATTATTGGTCTCCTGTATCTGAAAATGGGGATAAGTGGCGCCACAGGCGTTGTCATTGGAACTTTGATCATTGTCCCACTCCAATTTCTGACGGGAAAACTCATGTCAGACAACAATAAGCGGATATTTCAAGCTCAAGACATCCGCTTGTATAAATCCACGGAAACTATGCAAGGCATGAAAACCGTCAAATTGGGATGTTTAGAGGAGGCCATGTTTGCCAAAATTGATGATGCTCGGGATCGTGAACTTCGCTTTTTGCGCCGGGATTCCTTCTTCTGGTCCATCATGGCGTTTTTGGCAAGTGTTTCGACAATTATTGTGAGCACAGTCACCGTGGGGCTCTACGTGGCCTTGGAAGATACCAATTTTAGCGCAGCCAACATTTTCTCCGCTCTTGCTCTCTTGGGACAGCTCACAGTGTGTCTCTCCGTGTTCCCAGTGACAATTCCCATCTTCATCAAAGGCATTGTGAGCAGGTCACGACTGCTCGAGTTCTTTGCCCGTTCTGAAGTAAACATCTACAAAGATTACTCTGGCAACAAAAAACCCTCACATACTTGCGGTAGGACAGTGACAGCATCAACGGAAATAGGAACACTAGGTGAGGTCCATTTGGAACAAGGGCAAGAAGATTATGAAGACGAAGACGAAGAGGAGGAAGAAGAAGACGAAGAAGAGGGCGATGGCCTATCAAATATTGAGGAAGAGAAAGAATTCTCTGATAGCCAATCCAAATCTGCACCTCAAGACTCCAGGAAAAATAGCTGTCAAAACAACAACATTCATAGTTTTCCGAGCATTGCATTTTCCATCCAAAATGGCACCTTCTCATGGCCCAAAACCAACGCCAATGTTTTGCGTGACATAAATCTTGAGGTGAAAACGGGAGGTCTCACGATTGTCATTGGACCCTCAGGTAGTGGTAAAACTGCCCTCATATCTGCTCTCACGGAGGAAATGGAACGACTTCGAGGGAGCATCAAGTGGCATTTGCCCCCCGCTGTGGCTCTCACGGGACAAAGACCTTGGCTCTTGAATGCCTCGATACGTGACAACATTCTACTGGGACGGCCTTTTAAAGAGAAACGCTACGAAAAAGTTCTTCGAGCTTGCGATTTAAAGGCCGATATTGAACTCTTACCTGAGGGTGATGAGACGGAGGTGGGAGAACGAGGCGTCCTATTGAGTGGAGGGCAGAGGCATCGGATCGCTATTGCGAGGTGTATTTACTCGAAAGCCCCTTGCACGTTCTTGGACTCGCCTTTCAGCTCATTAGATTCGAACATCACCACTCACATCTTTCATGAGGGAATTCTCAGGATCCTGCTCAAACGGCGAAGAACTGTATTTATGGCCACTGATCGAATCGATTTCTTACAAAAAGCTGATTGGGTTATCTACATGAGCCAAGGCACAATCAAGGCCCAGGGTTCCGTAGACGAAATTATGAAGCACTATCCCGAATTACGTATCAATATCAAGCACATTATCTCAAGAACCTCGACCCTGAGCTCCGATGATGGATTGGTCGAGGGAAAAACTGCTCAAGAGAGA
Organism: Tigriopus japonicus; assembly: GCA_010645155.1. Lineage (NCBI taxonomy): Eukaryota > Metazoa > Arthropoda > Copepoda > Harpacticoida > Harpacticidae > Tigriopus > Tigriopus japonicus. The sequence goes on along the minus strand of JAAGOF010000046.1, from coordinate 1,234,830 downwards.
TGGACTCTATTGAAAAACGTGACCATGTTCATGAAACAAATGCAAAGAGCGCGACTTGTCAAAGACCCCTCCAAGAGCAATAAGCCTCAATTTAGTCGGAATATAGGCTTGCTCAAGAAAAACAATTCCACGAACAAACTGGCCCGAACTCAAATCCGCATGGACAGTTCGTCGCAATTGACCTTATGCCACGACATCCTGCTCCCATCAGATGAATGTGTGGGTTCAAATAGCATCTTTGAACAAGGATCCGGTCTGACAAGGACAGACTCTCGTCGAGGTCAGTATGGAAGTCTACGGAAGCATCGGAAGTTCCGCACAAGCAGTGGATCAAGCGTCGGAAGTCACAAGCTCAAGTCAATTTCGCGAGCTTCCTCTTGGAGTACCAGCTTCAATAACGGTGTTCCTGTCACATCCCTTAAACATGGTCCTGTCATGAACCCGGCCAATCGGCGTCTAGCAGGAGTGGGAAGTTCCAATAGTTCCATTGGCCTGGTTCGACAAAGTGCCATATGTCAAGCTCCATTACCTTCCACGGGATCGTTTGGAACCCCTCGAACGGTAAAACATCAGGGCGAGTTTCAACGAATGCGATCGTTCCACCACATGCTGGCATTTAAAAACCGATTGGTCAACTCAGGGAGTAGTGCTTCGCTACCCAAACATAGCTCCTCAGAGCCTGAAGGGTTTTCTTTCGAAAGTAACAATATGGCCTCGTTTCGTTCTCGCTCAACCAGCCGACAATCTTCGTACCAAGATTCAAATGCTTCCTCCGTGGTTCTCCATAAACCTACTTATCCTCTGCATTGTCGTGTAATGAGGATGACGTCAAACGCCTCGGCCATCTCACAAATATCGGGGTTTAGTGATGATTTCCACGATGATGACGAGGACGATGGATTGATCGTCACCCGCGAATCGTCTAGCCAAGAGAAAAGGGAATATGGCCAAATTGGAGTTCATGTCTACATGGATTATTTCACGGCCGGAGGGCTCCACTTTGCAGCCATGTTCCTGGTCCTGTCTGTTGCCCTCCAAAGCATCAAAGTCTACATGGATTTCCTATTACGAGACTGGTCTCTGGAGGCCGGGAATGTTCATGACTCGGTCTCAATGTCCTATTTCACTTCGTACAGCACATTCTCCGTTCTCGTGTTAGTGTTCTCGTGTTCGGCTAATCTAATTGGTCAGTTAATTGGGGCCAGAGCTCGACGGACGCTTCACTTTCGGATGCTCACCAACCTGCTACGGTGTCCGCTCGACCTTTTTGAAGCCCATCCGATTGGACGCATCATCAACAGATTCTCCTATGACATGTTCGTGGTGGACCAGAAACTCCCTGCCTGTGTCCAACGCCTGGTTTTGGTGTCCTTGATTTGCATCTCGGCCCTGGTGGTCAATTCGATTCAGTCGCCCATTTTCATTGTGTTTGCCGTGCCGATGATTGCCATTTATTGGTGGCTTCAGCATTACTATCGATGCACATCGCGAGAGCTTCAAAGGCTCGATAGTATCAGTCGGGCACCCGTTCTATCGCATTTCTCTGATACATTGGGAGGGCTGAAAACAATCCGTGCCTTTCGAGAACAAAACCGATTCATCAACCAGCTGTGTGAGAAAATTGATGCCAATACCACGTCTTTCCTCATCCTTCAAAGTGGTTGCAGGTGGTTGGGAGTCAGTCTAGATTGCACAGGTGCAGTCATGGTTTTCGTGTCGATCATCATCAATCTGTTTGTGTCCTATCAGTATCCTGGGGAGCGGTCTTCGGCCACCATTGGCCTTTCGATGAATTACAGCCTTTTGGTACCCATCTACTTGGCTTGGGTAGTTAAGTTTTTGGCTGACATTGAAAACTACATGAACGCCGTGGAAAGGATCCTAGAGTACACGGATTTATGCGTTGAAGAGGAGTTCCAAACGGAGAACTGCGCGGACCAGCTCAGTAATGATGGGACAATTCGATTTGATAACGTTGGCTTGACCCACAGCCTTGATCAGAGGGCCATTATTTCATCGCTCAATCTGGAAATCCCCACCAAACAGAAGGTCGGGATTTGTGGTCGAAGTGGAGCCGGAAAGTCGACCTTGGTAATGAGCTTGTCCCGAGTGACGAATGTCCTTCACGGGAAAATCACTATTAACGATGTTGACATCGCAAATATTCCTTTGAAAAACCTTCGTCGTTTTATTTGGACCGTTCCTCAAGACGTTACCCTTTTCAGTGGAACCCTCCGCAGCAACCTCGATCCCGAAAACCAGTTTTCTGACGCCGAGATCTGGCAGAGCTTGGAACACATCGGACTCAAGGACATGGTCCAAAATCTTGCCAATGGCTTGGACGCAGAAGTGATTGAAAATGGAGACAACTTCAGTTTGGGTCAGAAACAAGAATTGGGCTTAGCCAGAGCCATTTTGCTCAAGCCTCCTATTTTGGTTTTAGATGAGGCCACGAGTGCTTTAGATCCGGCACGTGAAATCCAATTGCACAAGTGCCTCCTGAAGGCCTTCGCTGATTCCACTATAATCGCAGTGGCCCATCGATTGGCCAATATAGTCCCTTACGATCGTGTGTTAGTCATGGGCGATGGTCGAATCTTGGAAGACGGAAACCCAAGGGAAATGCTGAAGAAACCAATGGGCTTTTTTTCGTCTCTCTGGAGAGCAGCTGGTGAAAAGCCTCTTTAGAACTGGCCTGCAAATATATTTTTCCTCAAAGTACATATGACTTACAGTATTTCAATGCACTCTCAGACTCCCTCAAAAGAAGATATTTTGCCAAGGTTTGAAATACAAACTGACATTATTGACTTTTCTTGGCCGTGACAGATTTGTCATTTGTTTTATTACTAACGTAGTGGATATTGGATTTCAACGATTGCTCCATTTTTCCTGTCTTGTTTTTTACTTTGAATTTGATAAAGGTTGAGGTCAAACCAGTAAAGTAGTTGAAGGTTGTTTTTGTGTGCTTGAAATGGTGCCAGCCTTGGATTGGTCCAGTAACAAGCCACTAATTGGGTCCATAGATTGGAAACAGATAGGACAAAGTCAATAGAACCCAGATGACGTGTCCAACGAAAATCCTTCGATTAGTTTTTTCCATTCATTAACTAAGCCTTCAACAAATATTGAATGTTGTATTTTCCCCGTCTTCACACTGATCAGGGATCAAAGCTAGAGAGTACACATCCTTTCCGAAATGAAACATGAGCTTTTTGTCATTTGTTCCATCTGGAAAACAATGAAGAGCCCTTAAGTAGCTCTGCTTTCATTTTCTAGATGGTTATGTCTTCAGACATTAAATACTACTTGTAGACCGAAAGCTCTTTCAGCCTAAGATACGGCTCAAAATCAAGTTTTGATAATAGAATAATAGCTAAAATTGAATTTCAATAGTTTCCATTCCTGTTGGCATGGAAACTAGGTACAGTATTCTCATTGCTTACTTACAACGCTAGTATTTTTCGTATAGTATACGCTTCATATCTTTCTTTTCTATTTCAAATCTCAAATGTAATGAGCACTTGGAGTCCTTTTAGGTATTGTTATTCTGGTTTAAGCTAGAACGATTTCAAATTTGGGAAGGTCGTCTATCGGCCTAAATTATTGGTTTGGGTTAACCTTTACCTTGCGGCGAAATGACGGAGTAAATTTTTTGTTCGTACTCAAAATAATACTACGGTTTGAACTAGAATTGAATCAATGAATCTGATTTACTCAAGTACTAAAATGTAATGTTCCCTAAATGAGAACATCTGTGTCTGAAGATATAACGTTGTTCATTATTTAGCTACTTTTGGCGCTTAAACGATTCTAATACTGGAAGATCAAAGAAACGGGTTGATGACAGTGTGAAGCCTTCCCCAGAGGGAAAAAGTGAGGCACAGATTGACATATAACTTCAGTCACCCCTTTAGAGTAGACGCCATGGGTACTACGTCGACTGTGAGTTGTTGTAATTGAAAATCAAACGTTGTCAAACAAGGTCTCAAAACTCCAATCAATCATTAAATTTATTTGTCTTTGAATGTGAAAAACATTCATCCCCTTTTGTCAGTTTATGACCACATACAAAAGGCAAGTACTCTGCTGCTTCAACGCTTGTCTTATGTGCGAACCTCTCTACATTCTTGAGGATTTTTGGGTGCTTTGGACGCCTTTCAGGAATCAAGTAGCGTCGATGAAGAACCCGAACTTAGGTACATCAGTTCGTATATAGAATCTGTACTGCGGTTATTTTGGTGAAAGGTTATTTAGACAATGCTTTGGTACATTTAAGTTACACCTCTTTTTGCTATTGGTATCGCTCCCAATGTCTACCACCTAGTTCAACATCCTAAAATGACTCTTTTTTAAATCTTAATTTGAAAAAAAGATAAGCCAATTATTCAGACGCAATTGAGAGTATTCATCACTAAAGGTCAAAAACACTTGAGTTAAAGTTTTAGACCAAGAGGTCTCAACTTTTTCCATTTTGGAACAAAAACTTTGATTGACTGTGGATCCGTTGTTAATATACATGGTAGGTTAATTTCCAATTGACATCAAACGTTTGACTCTCTTTAGTTAGTGGGAAACCCTTTGCTGAAGAATGTCAAATAAGCTGAAAAATCAAAGTGTTCATAATTGGGAAGCCGAAACTTTTAGATTAATTGACTTTTAATATTTCAAAATTAGTTGACTTATTTTTCTTTTTTTTATGCTTTGAGGGGACCATTTATGCTTACAACTCAAAACTTGAATCAACCATTGAATACTTAGGCTGTACAGATACCTTTGGTTTGCGATTTAGAACGCCCATATTTCCATATGAGGGGGGCTTTCTTTCCATCATTAACTTATATTAGTTAATTACCCTCGACTTCGATTGAATACGTAACTGTAATTGCCAGTCAAGAGATCGATTACCATCTTCCAGGTTCGGGACCAATCACTGTTCTTCATCAAGGCCAAAATCCCTCTTTCTCTGGAAATTACAGCCACTCCGTCAAGGTGGATCAGCTCCCTCCATTGAAGGACGATGTGAACACAGCCTTAGCCACGATTATGAATATCCAAGGGGTGAAGGTCCATGTCGAGGATTCCCAAGGGAGCGTGACCGTAGATTGTGGGTACGTAGACTTATTTGTCCATGTCTAACTTAAAATTATTTCGTGCCCTTTGTCGGATAAGTTTGACAGACTATTCTTCGGGTTTGATTGGATCTCAAGTCAAATATTGGAACACCCTCACGAACCAGTTTATTGACATTTTTCAGAGAAAATGCACTTCCGGAAGTGATTGCAGCCCTCGAGAAGCCAGCGGGCATGTCTTCATCCATGATTAAGGTGTTCCGATTGGAAAAACACTCGATTCTGGGCCAAGGAATGGGTCGATTGAAAACTTTGGACAAAGCCTTGACCCTTCGAGAAATCGTGCAAGTGGTCAAGAAACACACAGGAGTGGAACACTTAAGAGTGTGTGTGGCAATGGGCAAAGATCTAGGTAATACTACAATGTGACATGAAAGCTTTGGAGCCTTTCATTTTTTTCCGTATTTAGTAATAACGCATGTAAGTGAACGCTGCCTATGTAAAAAGAAATTTAAAAGGTTCCTATGTCTGATTTTTTGGTTATCTAATATGATCAAGAGAGGGATGACACACCTCAACTTCTTATTTAAAAAACATGGAGGTTTATTCATGAAGAATAGTGGCTCCATTTTAAGGGGCTCAGAACTTTGTTGTCACGCTGCAGGTTGAAAAAAAATCGCAAAATATCGTTCCATGGCCCCTTGGAACTTGAGGTTCTGGCTGCCTGAACTTGATAGATCTACCCAATGGATCGGAAATCTTGGTACAGAATATTTTAACCTACTAATTGAGGGAACATGTTGCATTTTTGGGTTTGTGGCTTTTCAACTCCATCACGTGGAAAATGGTCAGATACAATCTAACATTGAACATGAATGGTTTTGGACTTAAAACACCCTTTTCATCTGAAATCTGAAAACAATATGCTTTGACTTGACAAAATTGCATGACTGTTGATTTTCTGCTCCTAATTGATTTTTTTTTAAGTTACTTTGATTGAGACATTTTAAGACGATGAAAAGCTGTGAAGAATGAAGTGAACCAATAAAAAAGGGCGAATCGAAATCTTTTAAGCAGAGTCGACGCTTCCAAATTTTATGCGAATAGAATGCTTTTTCTTGTCCTAAAAAGATTTGTTCCCTTTTATTCGTGGTGGATTTCGTTGAATCAAATGTGGATTGAAAGGCTACTTAATGTTCCTTGAATCTTGAAGAGAGGTTTCTGCTGAAGTATAATTTAAATGTCAGAAGGAGAACACTTTCAAGTAGCTTTCCCATAATGTTATCCGAAGCATATCAAATTGCTCGTTGCATATTTGAAAGGATCAATCAGATAGAGCAAAGTACTTCTTTGGAACGGTTCCACTTAACAAAATTCTTGAGAAATTCCCGATCCCAGCCGCAATGCTGGCTTTACTTAGAATCTAACTTTTAATTGCACGTTTTTAAAAGTTTCTAAAAGCACGGACAGACCGATGAGCCCTTATTCATAATGTATCGATTACTATTCCAAATTTAGTAAACGTGGCATCAAACCTTATTGGTCTAAAGTGACCAGAAAGTTTTAAATAAAAAACTGATTGGATCTTGAGAAAAAGTTATCAAAGGCCATCAAATAGTGAGGTGTTTCGAACCAGGAGTGCTGCCGGTTTTGACTTGGAAGTTGATCGCTGTTAAAAAGGGCATGCTGTATAGAACTTTTTGAAAAGACCTAAACAGGGACCAACTTGGCAACACTCGAACTAGTTCGATTTCGAGTTTCATCGATAGTTAAAAAATGGATTTTGAGTTGGCAGTGTTGCCATATTTTATGGCAGATAAGGTCTATTGCATTTTTAAAAGTTCAGTGGTGGTCAGACTTTTGACCCTAAAAACCAAAATGGCAAAACAAAAAAATGACGACTTTTATCAATTTTGATCATTTAAAGCCATTAATCATCAACTGGCTTGTCGTTTTCAAGGTTTACTAAAACTGAACGTATTTCAGTTCAAATTTGAGTCATCGTATTCAGAGGGGGAAAACATGCCCAATGATATGTTTACTAATTAGGCATAGAAATGTGGATTCAGGTTTCCAATTCCAATTGAAGATTCTCGTATTGCAAAAGCAAAAATGATAAAAAAAATCATTTTGGAGGAGGCTCAGAAGATTATCGTTGATTATCTATGAGTAATAACTAAATGTAATGTTTTATTACATCATTTGTGTACGAGTTTTTCCACAAGTTCAGGAATCAATAGCTAACCCTTTAATGTCCCTGCAAATTTGGAATCAATAATGGTTCCTCCTGTACAGGAACCAAATGGTCTTTCATAATTGGACATAAATTCAGCAAATGATTGGAAAATTTAATGAAATGACTTTTATTCTTCAAAGTGCATTCGAGGTCGCATGTCTGTGCTCAAGAGAAAATTAAAGTAATAGCAAAATTGCATCAGATTCACAATTACATTTGATCAAGTGGGTTTGAGAGTCAGTTGCTGAACTTTGAGTATATTCAAGGATGCTTGATCTGACTTTTTTTTTTTTTTTTTTTGCGGATTTTTTATTACCGCTACAAGGAATACGATTCCCTGTAAATTGAAGGATTTCTCCCGACAGCTTCAATCCGACCCCCAACAGGATTCGAACCTACGCCGTCTGGGGAAGCACTTACACTCGGCACTTTTAAGAACGCGCTAGTACGCGTGGCCACTCTGGCTTCCTTAAAAGGATTTCTCCCGACAACGTCCGTTCTATCCCCAACAGGACTCGAACTCGCGCCGTCTGGGGAAGCACTTACTCTCGGCCCTTAATAACACGTTAGTACGCGCGGCCATTCTGGCTTCCTTGACTTGACTTCGGTATTTTTCTATCATCTCTGGCAGGCAAAAGTAATTTATAATATTTACTTGAAGCCCTTGCATTACTATAAGATTGCCTAAAAACTAGAAGTAACAACATGGATAGTTCAAGGAGTTCTTAATCCCGTGGTCTATGGATAGTTATATATAGGGCCCGGAAATAATTTTTTTAAATATAAAATATTTCTCCGTTTTTCCTCAATTTTTTAAATATTTTGGCTTTTTCAAGGTAAAAATAAATATTTTCTCGAATATTTAAGTCAAAAAAAATATGGCAGGCAAAATTAAGGAAATAAAAAAAACGACCAATGCTCAGAAGGGCTTCCCAAAAATGAACCCAAAATACAAAAACCGCTGCAAAATCACATTTGTCCTGAAATTTGACATTCACAACCAAAACTACTGTCATACACGAAAAAAAATTGCGCCATTTATTGAAGAAAACTGAAAATTGTATTTTTGAATCAATTACATTCAAGTAGGCCTCCAAAAACGGCAAAATATATCAAATTCACTAGAAACAAATTTGTAAAATGGGCGCACAAGGACAAAAATACTAAAAAATGGCCTTGTCCGAAAAAATATTTCTTCAATATCCGGCTTTTTTCCAAATATTTTGGCCTTTTGAAGAAAATATATATTGGGTATTTTGTCACTTTTTTGCAAATATTTTTCCGGGACCTAGTTATATATCTTTCCTGATGCTCAAATAAAGTCATCAAGTGCAAAGCAACCCGTGTATTTTAACTTTAACTTGAAAGTATCGATTGTTGTTTTTGGTTGCTCATCTGGGGAGATGAAATGTGTTTCTTCTTGAAGGCTCCTGTAATGCAAATTTAACATGAACTTTCATGGATCAGCTCACGAAAGAAAGCCTTGCTTGCCCTTTTTGCGTCAGCCAAAAAGCAATTTTCCACATTCAAGTTCCAATCAGAAGTTTCATCCCTAATGACAGCTTGTACGGTACATAGGAAGGTAAATTATTGTGAGAGTTAAAAGGGTTGCGTTGCTTCAGGCGATTTGGTGTACATCTAGTAATAGTCTGTCGAGAAGCCATGGTATATATCGGGGTCCTTTTGTACAAATTCGGCATTTTTGTGCGAAGGATATATTGTATGTTATACATTGATGTTTTGTAATTTTTAATTCTTCTAAACGTCTTCAAAACCTCACCTTAGTGCAGGGGTTCCCAAACTTTTCGTGCCACTACCCAAATGAAAGTCTAGATTTTCGTCAGTACCCCAAACACTATTTACAAATATACATCACAAATGTCGCGATACAAATGGATGGACGACCGAGTTGAACTGATGTCGCGAGACAAACGGATGTACTACCTAGAGACGCACTACCGAGTACTACTACTAGTATCAGTACTACTGATGGATACAAGTTCGAGATGAACGAACGACTGCAGGAAGGAGCTGTCACTCCAGAGTGATTTGAAGGCATGAACTTAATTTCACGTAGTTGATGCTCTGTTTTTTTGATCTAGATTAGGGAGGCAACGAAATTTGTGTTCAATTTAGGGTCCATCCCACCTTTGGCAGCCCTCTTTAGATTTTAGTTTCTGACCTGTCTGAAGCCTTTACTCAGACTTGATATTCTTATAACCTCCAACAAGGGTGATTGAACATGCTCAAAATGGCATGGCCTATATCTAATGTATTAACAGATCACTTGTATTTAATTACTTCACGTCTACAACGCACATATTTTGACCCAATGGCATAGCTTTACGTCCACTATTTCTGGCAAACCTGAAGTCAGCTGTCGTGTCGGCGTCTATGTAGCAAGCTAGTGACTCCGACTGCCGTCCATAGAATAGCCTAACCAGTTTCACATATAGCGAGCAAAAATTGAAAGGCAGAAAATTTGAATAAATTTTTTTTAAATTTTTTTCTGGGCAGTTATCTAATTTTCTTCCAAATCCCAAAATGCTTCACTAACCCATGGAAAAAGTCCATTACTCCAAGTGGGGTAATTACCCCGACTTTGGGAACCCCTGCCTTAGTGTATGTCTCCAATTTGTATGCACTGTTTCTACGTAGTGCAAAACACGAAAGTTCAAATCGTTTCGGGACCATCAAATGGAACTCAAGAGCCCTTCTTGCATCCAAGTGCTTTCAAAACTTGCACAGATTACGTTTTCTGTTTTTGTGCAATGGAGGCAAATCTTCCTGAAATATGTATCTTTCCACATCTCATGCTTGTTCTTCGTTCTGGTTCCCTGAGTTGATTTATTCGAAAAATTAGAGCAAGGATAACGTATAGATCACATCAAAATAATATCATTAAACGAGGTGCCTTGCTGAAGAAGCGACAAATAAGAATATGAGAATTTAATTGGAACTGTCTTGTGCTCTCAGTAGCTTGAGAAAAACAACCTGGAATAAACGCGTCCATTCTAAGTTGCCTTTTGTTTCTCTTTTTCGCACAATTTTATTACAGGTTTGTTCCCAATACAAGGATCTAATGTTCCTTTCAAGTAATGGAGCTCATATTTGGTGCAGGCAAAGGGACTCTCTTTTTCCGTGTTGCTTTTTCTTGTTTTGTCCGTACTTTCAGATAAACATCAGTGTATTTGTGAATTTAAACCGTGTCATGTGAAAGCATGCATGTATGAGAGAATATGATATTAATCTTCATAATTAAACTGTCAGAGTAGTAAATTACCATTTTTGTGATTGCTCAGATTCGTTGTGAGACTGGATTTCATATTTTCATTCCATAATAAATGGCTTTGAAATGGCTTTGTTTAATTAAAACCATCATGACTTCATCTCTTGCCTATCTGTTTTACTCGCACACGTGTGTTCCATTCATTTGTACCAGTGATGGCATTTGAATAAAAAGCCATTTTCTGCCACCTGGCAGAAATTGGTGGCAGAAAATGGCTTTTATTCGTGCGAAAAAAGTGGCAGAAAGTGGCAGAAATGATTTTTTCTAGAAATTCATATAAATCAATATATTCAGTACTTAAATCAATACTCACATCAATACTGCAAACGTTCTGGAAGAATCTTAATTTGACGAGGAACAAGACTTGGCTTCCAAAGTACAGTACAAATCAGGGATCGCAAATTTTGAATTTTACTGAATTTCTGCCATTTTCTGCCTTGGTGGCAGATAATTTGGATTCCCTTGGGCCTTGGGTCTTTCTTTTCAATAGTCTCTTTGGCCTGGCAAGTATAGATGGGGATTTTAGCAGTTTTACCTCCCTCAAAGAGTAAACATATTTGTAAGAGGAATCTCGTTGTTTTCAGATTCATTTGAAGATTGATGAATATTTTTGATTTTTTGTTTGTTCAGAAATTGTTTTCATTTAAAGTCTTAAGTCTGTTACTTTTCTAAGTGTCTAGTACTTCTTCGCACATAGAGGGCTATCAGGGAAATGACACTCCAAAAATATTCTTGAGTCACCATGCACCTGTGTGTGCAATAGAATTTGACGTTCGACACACTAAGTTACGTGATTCAAAACCAGAACTTGCATTTTCAGGGAGTCACTGGCAATTTTTTTCATTCAACTCCTTTGCTTGAACAAGAGCAATACATGATGAATCAAGTCACTTGACACTCTTGCCGCCAGATTGATGAAGTTTGTTCAAAACAAATCTTCACTGACAGACTGGCCTGGAGTGGCATTTCTCTAGTAGCCCTCTAGTCGCACCTAGAAGAATAGAATCTAAGATGACAGGAGAGTCTCAAAATAAGATAAAACACATTTCTTTAGCAGTCTTACATCAAAAAACGAACTTTTTGGAGACAACAAGAGGACTGTGCATGGATTCCAAAACTTGGTTGCACGGAATGAAATTCGCCTAAATCTATCTCGACCATTAGTCGACCCTGGCAAGGTCGAGCTCTAAACAGTAAATTCTGTGTAAATCTCATAAAATCATTGTTATGGCCTGTTTCAATTGCACATATTACTCAGCTATCATCACCCAAATCTTCATCAAATGATTTAATAATATCAACAGATTCCTGCCTCTTGGTTTTTTTTCTCGTACTCTTATTGTTCTCAAGGTTAAAATTAATCAGATTCTCAAACATTTTATATGTCTATATTCTAGATTGTGCCATCTCAAGTGTGGCAAGTTGTGCGGGAGCTGGAACGTCCGTTCTAAAAGGCTGCTCGGCTGACCTTTGGCTCACGGGCGAGATGTCTCATCACGACCTCCTGGATGTGGTTCATAATGGAGGTTCCGTGATTCTGTGCGAGCACTCGAATTCCGAAAGGAATTTCTTACGCGATGTTGTGGCCGGAAAAATCAAAGACATTTGCGGTTCCCTTGAAGTCAAGATCTCCCAGAAAGACCGAGACCCAGTCATGATCGTATAAATAAGACTAAAATAAAACGCAGTTGCGTATTATTTTAACCAAAACGCCCCTCATTAATTCCGAAGACCGTCTCGTTCAATAAGTTCCGATTTGGATATAGCATTACTACCCCTTACACGTGTCCTTGGCCTATTACACCGTAAAGCATGGTGTGATTGTTCATTAAGACCATTTTCTTGAATAGAGTGTCTCAAGTTGATACCACGACTGTTCAAGAAGGAAGATAAGCTTTTGACCCTTGATTGTATAAAAATAGAATCTTTGACCACTATTCAAATTTCAATCAATCATCAATTTTCTAACTTAATTTTGTCAGTCATTCTTACATAGAGGGCATTTTTGGCGCAACCAGAATTAAGATATCTATATTTGGATGGAGTAATCTGTGATTTGTCCCTTCCATGAAAAATGCGTTCCGTTATAGGAAATATCCAAAAGGTACCCCTGTTTTTGCAGACTTCAGACAAAAAGTGCCATCAGGGTTTAGTAAATGTTTTTCCACCCTAGAATTGAAGAAGACCAATGGCATTGATGTCAGACTTAAAAGATTGAACAGATTGAAAACTATCATAGACTAGGTTATTGCTGGACGGTGATGATAAAATATTTTTTGCTCTTATGTTAGAGATTTCAATATTTTTCAACCAGAGCATATATCACTTGGCTGCCAAAAATTGCGTAGCAACCATCTTCGTTAATGTTATTCTTATTATTCTGTCTTTTGGAATATCAAAGTATTTATGATAAACCAAACCCCAGAATGGGCTGATCTTCGCTAAGGCTTAAGCTAAATTTACTTCAAAGTTCATTAGCACATATTTCATCATGTGTGCCTATTGATCCTTGTTGGATGTTGACAACGAGCATTTACACGTACGTTGGAAACTTGTTTTATTTCATCATGTTCATTTTAGGTCTGACTCAGAAAACCCGTTCGGAATTGAATTTTGATATTGAATTCGTTAATCGTGTAAATTTCTACACATCTGCTTTTTTTTCGTTTGTAATAAGCTATTAATACAAGCCAACAAACATGAAGATTATTTGGACATTCCACGAAGATTTTTCTTGTTGTTGGTGATGGTTTGCGTTGAGTTAACCAAACCCAAGATATATTTGTTTTCCTTGTTCATGTTTTGCCGAGACAAGGAAGTTTGCCTTTTTCTCTTTTAATTCTTATGTCTTCAAAACTGATAGAACGTCATGAATCATGATTAAATGACGGCTTTTTTCACATTCTTTTGCTTTAAACCAAAGGGAACATCGAGTTGCTTTGTATGTCAAGTTTTTATCGTTCTTTTTACTTGATAGGTGAGTTGTTTTGGGTCATTAAGAAGTATGGTGTGCATTGAACAGACTACAGTTTAGATAACTCATGTCCATAGACATAGACTCCCCACCCTCACAAAGAGAAAACCTTTTAAACCTATTTTGTGAGGGTGTCTTTGACGATGTTATATTGGAAGTGGATAAAATTCAAAAGTTAACAACATAATCATTGCACGCCTGATTGCAATAACAACTAAGATCGATAAGAATAAATGTATTTGTATCATAAAAACTTTCTCCTGGGACTCTCACTGAAGGTTTTTAAATTTTAAAATTAATAAAATGGTTTTGGAGTCTTTCTGAGAAGCTATGACTGGCATCATGACTATGTCATCATTATAAACATTATATGTTGACAACCTCTACCTTTTTGGCATTTTTTAAAAAAATACTTCATTTTTATATTGCCTCCCCCTAGAGATTCTCCGTGCTCCTAAGGGGGCCCTGGACCTTAGTTTAAGAACCTCTGTCCTAAATACCGGTATGAAATTATAGGTGAGTTGTTAAGGGCGTAAGCGCAAATAGTGGAGTGTTTCACCATGTTCAAGAAAAGTCATGGTTAGGGCTCTGATTAAGTTGCTGTTCTCAATTGCAGTTTCTCAATCTTAATCTAAGTTGCACTCAATTCGACGAAACTTGTTAAAAAGTTGCCATTTTCTGGGCTTAAAAAGTCACTTTTTGACATTTTATTTACATATTTACACAATTATATGTCTCAATTCTGAGCAAATTTTAAATCGTAAGTTTGTGTTTTTTAACCTTTGGTTTCCTTCAGAACACAGTTTTGCTTTACACAAATTTGTCTGTAATTAAAAAAATAAATGAATTCTTTCAAAAGGTCCATTAAAAAAGTGTGTAAAATTCATGATTTGGATAATTTCACGTAGGAATTAAGTGATCGAGACAAAAAAAAGTTGCTATTTGTTGCGAAAAAAACGATGAGTTTCTAAACTTGAATAGAATGGCCAATACTTGCAATTTTGGTGCAAGTTGCATTGTGCAACTTTATCCGAGCTTTATCCGTTTGATATTGAATGTGGGTTGTTGAGGATACTAGAGAGCATAAAAAAGAATAGGAAAATATCCTGTTTTTGAGCAAAATTACTAAATAATGAATTTGTTTAAACATTTTTTCCACCCAACTATTCTCCGTCCTATTGTTAGTTATCTTCAATAATTCGCCTACCGGTATTGTAGCAAGATTGTGCTCTATTACACATCGTAACATAGCGTGTAATTTCAAAATAAAGAAAACCGGATTCCATCCCTGTTTTCTAAAGTCCTGATATGATGATATGATAAAATACCCGAAAAATAAAAATAAATGCCCTTTTATTATTAACGCCACTTTCAAAAGTGCTGTATGAAGAATCAAATGGGTAAGGATTTTCAAAACTCGCCATTGAGCTTTTGCATCTCACCATGAATCTGTTGGTTTATTACACTTCGGAAAAAATGGATATCAGCCCCACACATTCCCATTCATGTCATCAAGGCCTCTCCGGTGTTCACCCAAACATACGGTTTTCTCAACCCAAGGCTTTCAAATCTAATTTCGTACCTTGTTCCACGTGATTTTGTTTGACCCTTGGCATGCCTGTCTGCCTTTCATTAGCTACCCCACCCCTTACCTCGCACACTTCAAGTATGATAACATAAATCTTAAGCTCCCATGTACGTATGTACTTTGCCTTGTTCTTGTACTTGTTTGTGTACACACTCCATGTTTGTGTGTGTCTAGGTTGAGGCTATGGAGGTGGTGTGACTTGGGTGTGACCCGATATCGTGTCTGGCGATGGCGTGTTCCCTCCGAATTAGCAAAGCAGATGCGTCAACAGTCAACAAACAGCCACACGAGTTCCTTCCTCTTGCTCAAGTCAGAGAGTAGAAAAATGACCTTTTGGACTGGCTATATCTGGTGAATTTGAATCAATATGATGGACATGTTTCATTTTCTTGTCAAGATCTGCATGACCTGTCGCGTTAATGTTGCCCCGTTTGTTAGTGATGGATTGAAAGGTATCTTACACTGAAACATTGATTAAATACTGATGCAAGTTGTTAAATTTATTTGAGTGTAACATAATGTAGCAAATATGCCTTTTTTCCTTTCCTAAAAATATTTAAATGAATTTCTAGTCATTTGCATCTGTTTCTCATTTTTCTGCACTTTTTGCTTTTTTTTAATTTTATTTTTACATTTTGTGACTTTTTAAAGCCACTGTTCGGGATTTCAAAGCTTCAGGGCCACCAAAAATCACCTTGGCCTTCATGAAGGACACGAAAAAGTCTTGTAACAATGCTTCTCTAATTCATACCGGGTGTCCGGAAACAACTAGGAAATTTTTTTGGAGGCTTATAAAATCAAAACTACTCAGCCGATTTACATGAAATTTTTTTAAAAGGTTGCGAAAGTCTTCAACTTTAATTTGCGGCGCTGTAACTCAAAATCGGTCCAATTAGTCAAAAACAGCGGCAAAATGAGTGAGCTGCTTGAAAGGATCGTCGCGCGGATCCTGGAGAACGTGAAATAAATGAGCAATTCCAACTATGGTACTTTTTAACAAATATCATATCTAGGGACGGGCAGAAAGTGCAAATAATCTTACCCTTTTAGTTACCAAAAGTTGCAAAAAAATGTGCCCAATAGTGCAAAACAAAGTGCAGAAAAATGTTGAAAGTGCAAATACATGTCAAAAAAGAGCAAATAAATGTCGCAAAAAGAGCAAATAAATGTCAAAAAGAGCAAATAAGTGTCAGAAAAGAGCAAATAAATGTCAAAAAGAGCAAATAAGTGTCAGAAAAGAGCAAATAAATGTCAAAAAGAGCAAATAACTTGCATTTGGACTTAAAACGTCATTCATGGAGTACCCACAGCTCCTGATTGAGCAGAAGTCATTTACAAGTTACGAGTTCTGTTAATTAGGTCATTAGCAAAAAGGATGTAAAGTCATGAAAAATACTCTAGTCAACAATCTTCTGAATTTTTCATTCCTAAGGTGGTTTCATGGATGTATGTACCTAGAATATTATCGAAATATATTTAGCAATTGTTTTATATGGCTTTACATCACTCTGTTTTTGTCCTTCAAGTTGTTCAAAAATAGACATTGAAAATTGAACAGAAAAATACCCACGTGTGCCCAACAATTGCATCAAAGTCCTAAATGTGTTTTAAGCATGTTTTTAGTGACATTACTTCAATATTTGGCCAATGGCCTAATTACCAGAACTCAATTTCAAATGTGGCATTCATTGTCTCATCACATCTATATTATTTGTAGATCCTTCCATTACCATAACATGAGTTGCTTTAGGTTTGCTATTTGTTGGTTGCATGCAATGAGATTCTTTTGTCTAATCTTTAGTTTAGTAAACAGGATGTTATAGTTAAAGCCAAGATGGTGAATAAAGTGTGAGGTTTGCGTCTGAAATGCACATATTTCTTCAAGGTGCTAAGAATGGTTGATTGCAAATGCAAGCTTTTTTGACTAGTTCAAAATCTGATCTTGAAACTAAAAATTATTTCAAAAGCCACTACATTTCCTTAACAATTTGTCAATTTTGGCCGTAAATAAAAAGTGCAAAAAAAGGTGAAAAGTGCAAAAGTCCAGAAAATTGGGTTTATGTTACCAAAAATCTTTTTACACTATTTCCCCGTCCCTACTAATGATTGGGTGACTGATACTAGGGCTGCACAAATAATGCAAATAAAAACGCCCAAAAAATGCAAAAGAAAATGCTAAAAGAGCGCGCATTTGAGGAACATTGGCACTAAATCAAATATCATTTGTTGAACAAATCAAAATTAAGGGCCATAAAGACGTTTATAAATATTCATAGCTGTTGGTTTTTCATTTAAAGATTATCAAACTAAAAATGGGTGGATACTAAATTGTTGTTAGTGTAGTAAATCTTTGGTAAAGATTAGCACTTGGAGCAGATTTGTACTCACATTTTTATTCTTTAACTGAAAAACTTTTGGCAATACTTACAATACACATGTCAAAGAGAAATCTTAAGCCTTTAAGGTGGAAGTTTTCCAACATGTTGCTCAAAAAATCCTTCTTTTCCTTCCTTGGAATGTATCTTTCATTCAATGAAGGAATTGTACTTGAGGAGTGCATAGATTTGATTGATCATGAAAATCTCAACTAAAAAACAATTTTTCAGGCCATAAAATGTTAATGTGCTTTTAGAATTTCAGAAAACACCAAATTTTGACAAGGCCAAAAATGCCAAAAAATGCCAGAAAAAAGATCACTAAATTTCGATAAAACGCCAAAAAATGAAAAAAATGAATATGAACCAAAATAATGAAAAAAATCGGAAAAAGTGAAATATGAAAAATGCATTTTCATGAAATGTGCAGCCCTCCTGATAAGTCAATCTACTAAGAAGTATTCTAGTTTGTTATTAAACTTCGTCGCAATCAGCTGAATTTTGATGTTGTGTCTATGACCAATCACCATTGTGGTGTGAACCATCAGCACCATGCGATAGCATACGTCAGCCAATATCTTAGGGTATCTAGGTTGTGCCTGCAATACATGTACACACACAGCACAAGTGCTTGAAGTTGAAATGTTGCCTCCTAAATTTGTCAACGGTTACTTGTTAATCTTTGCAACACTTTCTTAATTTTTTACCTTAAGACATGATATCTTTAACATATTTTTGACACCTTTAGCCTTATTTCAACATATTCATGCCATATATCATCAAAAAATTACATATTCTTTGTTTTGGCTGTGCCAATGGAAGAGTGTAGATGGACGAATTCGCCTGCAAATCTGGGGCTATACTGGCAAGGGTTGGGTCAGAACAAGAAGCACTGGACTCATGGACTGGGAGGCTAGCAATGAGAATAATGATTTCCAGTAAGAACAATTCAATTACGTTCTTCTGCAAATGAGACCTTGCAGATGTTGACAAGAATTCGTATTTCAATTTTCAGCTCAATCGAACGTCGGAGACAAAAGTTATGCTCACTCAAAGTTCAGTGCAAATCCTACCCGAGAATGAACGAACTAGCCCTTTTGTGGTAATCATTTTACCACAAAAGGGCGAATTCATTCATTATGCTCTCTTCAGAACATAAGTTTGAGAAGGCATAACTTTTCACTCCGGCATTCGATTGGGCTGAAATTTGAATAACGTGTTCTTCTCAATGCAAGCCAGGTCTCATTTGCAGAAGAACGCAAATGGTTTGTTTGTGCTGGAAATCATAATTCTCATTGCTAGCCTCTCACTCCATGATTTCCGTGCTTCTTGGTGAGAACTAGGCTTGGACATGTCATACTTTAAATTTGATACATGAGGGAAAAATTCTTGTTTCGATTGATTGTGAAATCGATGAATGTGAATTGGGCTCGAGAATTTTAATTAAGGTTTTTGGAGGGTTAGTCTTAATTCTGACACATCCCTAGCCATTTTAGCCCCAGAATCCCCAGCTGAATTAGTTCGATCACACTCATCCATTATCAGGTGGCATGACAAAAAACACCCAAGAAAAACATAAATTCAAAACTTTTCGTTGAAATAAAAAATTATAGTGCGCTTATTAAATCAAAAAAATATATATTCTCATAAATAACTGCTAGTCTCATAAGGGCCAAATTGCCTCCAGTTTATATGAATGATACACGTCTACGATGATGGACCTAACGATTGTATTTCGTACATTAGATCCCACATATTTTGATGGCTTCATTTGGAGGTGAGCGTTGTCGATGCATTGCCGATCACGTGGTCGAAGAGTGCACGTGACTTTGTTCGTGGAAATGGTCGGTCGTTGTTGGAAATGAAAGAGCAGGAAAAAGACACAAGAATAGAAGAGAGCGTGAGCTCAAAGTCAGGAACAAAGTTCGAAAATAATGTCCATGTCAAGTGCGATATTTATCATGTGGGAAAAGACAACGGAATCATGAGTGTTTCGCCTCGGTCAAACATTCAATTCATTAAGGATGGAGGCGAGACTTGGAGAGTTTGTTTTCCTCCACCTGTTACTTCTCTTTTACAAGAAATTTTAGGTGTTCACAAATGTTTGTGTGAGAGTAAATATCACCTTCGAAATTGATCATTAAGTAAAAGTCTGTTTTGTGGTGCTCCAACAGTCTCTTCTTTTTTCACTTGTTTCTCTTTTAACTTACTGTGGCCATCATTCAAGAACGTGATGAACGTCAATGGTCAATTCATATTTGATGATCACTTTTAAAATAATAAATGAAGGAAAAATCAATTTGTAAGTTTTATGGTTCACCAAAGCAATTAACCATTGTGCGATTAAAAAACCTTCCACTTAATCAAATTTTTAATCATGACCAGGCATCGTACGCCACACAGAATTAAATTAAGCCTTGAGTAGTTCACACTCTTTCCTGTTAGAGAACATTTCTCCACGTTGTTCTGCTTTTCTATTAAATTGCTTAAAGAATTACTTGTGCATTTAGTTTTCATGCCAACCTCTTTTCGGTTCTCAACAGGCCAATTCCAAGCTCATTTCACATTTATTGCCCAAAAAGTTCTTCCTGACGTTTACATCCATGGTAAGCACCCTGTTCTAACCCAATGCAATGGAAAGGTAAAGCACCCGAAATGAATCAAAAGCGAAAACATGGCGCCGCAAAATCACTCTCCGTGGCGAAAACAGATCCTTCTTAGCACTTTTTTCTCGCGTTCCCTCTGATATCGAGCGAGTGGGTGAGGGAAAGAGAGAAAGAAAGAAGGATCCGAGTAGCATGTTGCTAGGCCGTCTCTTACTTGTTCATGTGTTCCTTCGATGGTTCGGTGTGATCGTTGAACGAACTGAGACACACACCGGGTGCTGTCTGTCATTTCAGAAGGTACAAGTTCAAATCCCAAAGCGCCCCTCGCTCGGTGATCTTGCGCAGAAAACGTTTCTTCCCGTCCGACCCCAGCTTGGATCGACGTTTGATGGCGAGAACTGCGAACTTGGAAGAAGACTCGTCCGTCAGCCAAAGTGCAAGTGCACAACAACGGCTGGAGAGCATCATTTCGTGAGCCTCCATCCATCTACACTAGCCTCCTCCAGCCTCGATCCTCCCATCTCAGCGAGCGCCCTCTTCATTTGGGTGCCTTCTCCTCTCTGATCTTTGAGCAGTGAGTGCACTTGCTCCGTGTGCGTTTATACTTAAGTTAAGGCGTTGGATGCGGATAGAAGCAACAGGGCTCTCTCTCTCTCTCTCACACTCACTCACTCACTTGCCTCTCACTTGAATCTGGAGAAATCAGTCGGTTTTGTCCATCCAGACTTGTTGCAAGCAAGCTCATCTCCTTGGCCAAAAG
The DNA here is from genome assembly GCA_010645155.1 of Tigriopus japonicus. Classification (NCBI taxonomy): domain Eukaryota; kingdom Metazoa; phylum Arthropoda; class Copepoda; order Harpacticoida; family Harpacticidae; genus Tigriopus; species Tigriopus japonicus. The sequence continues at coordinate 1,213,930 of JAAGOF010000046.1, read as the reverse complement.
CAATGGCTCCTCAGTCTTCAACAACGGAAGTGATCCACTTGGTGGAAGATCAAAACACCAATCAGACCGAACAGGATCTGAGGCTGAGAAAACAATCCGTGACCAATGGTGAGGACCAAAGGCAAAATGTCACCACGGAAGAAGAGGACAAAGATGCTTTGGCATCATCATCGACTCGAGACGAAACCAAACCTTATCAAATGACCATTGTTTGGCCCAATGTCGTCAAGTTTGCAATACTGCATCTGATCTTCTTCTACAGTTTCTTTTGTCTCACATCGGTCAGCTACAAAACTCTTTTGTTCACTTTTGCGTGCTACGTTTATGGTGGTTTGGTAAGTAGGATTAACGTTTTTTATTGTTAGAGTAAAGATCCTTTAGTAACTCATTTTTTCACGAGTTGGACACGGAAACTTGTTTGTTTCTAGACAACGTGTACTCAAGTGCATGAATCATAACATGTTCGAGCTCCAAGTTCAACATTTTCCGCTCAAACGGAATATTCTTTTTTTAAGTTGGACGTTTTACCGATTGCATTTGAAAACGAACTTCATTTTACCTCCTTTTAGCCAATATAAGCTTACGATAAGAAAATTAAGTACAATGTGTGTTCGCAATTATTGACTTACCGTATGTTCATTGTGAACGTGCAAAACTGTTATCGTTTTTGTAGGCATGACACATTAGGCTTAAAAGGGGGCGCTGTGTACCTAATGCACTCCTGAACCAGGGTTGGCCAAGGGATTATCCCCGGAATCCCGAGACGGGGTTTTCAATACTTTTACCAAAACTAATATATTTTGCGGGATCACGGGAAGGAATTTTCTAATTCAAAACTGGATTTTTTTAAACATGCAATTTGTAAGGTTTCAAGAAGTTAAAATGGCAGAAAGGAAACAAATGTCTGTCGAGGATATTATAAATTTACCTAAACATTGGTTTCCAATCATTAAACCTATAAAGAAACAAACCATTGTTTTCATATTTATGCCCTAATATAAAAAAAATCGAAAATCCCGCTTTATCCCGTCGCCAGGATCACAGAGACGGAATCTTTTTCAACCCTGTGCTGAACATGTCTTATTTCTGGATTTCCATTATCAAAATCCATAGATATCTAGACTACTGGATGTTTTACGACCGACCACTTAGTTGGCAAGCCAGTACAAAAAAAACGGTTTATGATCAATTCCCAGCAGACCGTTCATTGTATTGTTTTACCAATCAAGAGATCGGTCGTAAGACATCCAGTAGTATAGATGTCTATGCAAAATCTACCCAAATTGTACTATCACAAAGACAGGAAATGTTCCGAATCAGCCTTCGATTTCAACACACTTTTTCTTTACCTTTTGACATTTTGTAAACATTCTATTTGCATAAAGCATCCTCTAGCGGTCACTGTAAAAAAAGATGACAGTAGAAAAATGAATTGAAAATAAGAACGTATAAATTTATTTCCCCATAGGGAATCACTGCTGGAGCACATCGTTTGTGGACCCATCGGTCTTACAAGGCACGCCTACCACTTCGAATCTTCTTGGCTATCGGAAATTGCTTGGCAATGGAGAATTCAATCTACATTTGGTCTCGAGATCATCGTGTCCATCACAAGTACAGTGAGACCGATGCCGATCCTCATAATGCCACCCGAGGTTTTTTCTTCGCCCATGTAAGTAGTTGGCACATAATTGATCATCCATAAGTCAAGATTATCGCGTTTCCTTCTCGGAACTCTTATTACAAAGTATGCAGTACATCTCAATTCCGTACAAAGGGTTTAGGCTTTTTTTCCATATGAGGATGAATAGGCCTAGTCAAGGCGTTCCAACGAACGAGCTCGCCTTTTTAACTGCTAGCTCTTCTACGCAGTGAACCCGTTATAAGAGAAATTTATTATTGCCGAGATCAACGAGCATTATTGCAACGTAGACGTTTTCTTGCAACAGGCTTCAGCGATGAGGAAAATTTTATCCTAAAGCGACACTTTTAGATTCTTTGGATTTTAGATGGTCCAAATCGGAAAGTTTGGCATACCTGTTGAGGGATCGCTGGTAACCGGAACGTTAGAGAAAGAAACAACCTGACATGAAAGTTGTACGAAAATGCTCAAACAAGTTAACGACTAGCTTTACGGAACAGTGATATTGCATCAGTATTTGCGGATCAAAGTCCTAGTTCACGTGTTCAAAGTCCTTTGCTCGTGATGTTTACAAAGATCAAGAGAAAAATCAAGGGTTGCTAAGGAATGATATTTCATTATGAAATGGAAGTGAAGGAGAATCACACGGCTTGAGTAGACAAATACAAAAGGTATCAAGTTTCTTTATATTCTGGCATGAACACTGATCATGTTTCATGCAATTTTAGGCGGAGTTTGAAGAACTTGAAGACCATTTGATAGATTTAAGCATGGTTATATTGTTAATTTTGAGGACATCGAATTGAATACTTTTGTCAACGATCCTGCAAGTCTAGAAATGAACCACTTCAAAATTTATTTTTGGCATGGAAAGATAGCGTGTTTCACAAAATCTGAAAGAGCTAAAAAATTAGAATATATTTCAGAGGCAAAAAAAGAACAAACGTGGTAGACATGATTCAACCTTTACAAACGGTTTTTTTTGAATACCTTTGTAGCGCCATAAGTTTGACAATTTGTCACCAACTAGCGACTGAAATCATTTATGAACAACTTCAAAAGAGAGTAAATCGCCCTTCATATTATCTCTTTAACTTAAAATCAAACCATCTGTTGACACATTCGAAATCCTGATATATCATATAATGCTTACTGACAATCATTTTGTCTACTAAATTGACTTCCATGTAACAAGCAAAGGTGTTCATCGAACTAGCATCAAAGACAGCTGGATCAAGAGTTAGACTATTTTTACTGTACTTGTTTGATATGTTCAAGTCTGAGTCTAACACTCCGTCAGGATTTCGGTACATCTTTTTTTTCTGGGAGGAACAGGTTTCTCGGGCTACAATAATAAAAAATCAGTGTTGGTCAAGAGAAAGGAGCTCAGAAGAAATCTCATTGTCTCCATTTATTCACTATGCAATCCGATCTTATTACATTGGTTCATCTTTGAAGACTTAAAAAGTCATTATTTTTTTTATTGTGAGGATGACATAGTGAGGCCTAAAGCCAATTGAGTAACACATGTTGTACGTCTTCAACAGCACTTATGAACTTTGACTTTTTATGCAATGAAAGGGTACTCAACTAAGGGTAAAGAGTCACTGCAAAACAAAACACGATTAAAGAGATTGCATTGCAATTCGTCGTAATATGTTCAACCTAGTCCTATCCTCTTTGTTGAGGAATTTGATGCAGCTCACTATCTCCCAAAGATACTGGGAATTGGATTTTTTGGTTTCAGGGAAGCCTATTCGAGGATCTTTTTGATCAAATCCTTTTACCAAGTGAAAAACAAATTTGAAAACAAGTTTGTCTTTGCTTCTTCAGGATTTAGATCCCATTTTTCTGTGCAGCCCAATATTCATTTTTTAGACCTGGGCTCATTCAACGCATTAGATTCCCCAAAAATAATCCTTTGCTGCTTTTAATGAGCAAGTAAAATCTGCGAGAGTTGAAGCAAAGTTCTTCAAAGGCTTTTTTGGTAAGATTTCACTTTCCTGTTTTAGATCGGTTGGTTATTGGTCCGAAAACATCCGGATGTCATCACCAAGGGCGCCAAGCTCGACATGTCAGACCTGAAGAACGAGAAACTGGTCATGTTCCAAGACAAGTACTACATTCCCATGGCCTTGTCCATCTGCATCTTCATCCCCACCCTGATCCCTTGGTACTTTTGGGGTGAATCCCTGTGGCTGTCGTATGTGATGGCCGTGTTCCGCTATTGTTTCATCCTCAACGCCACGTGGTTGGTCAATTCTGCGGCTCACATGTGGGGTGGTCACCCTTATGACGTCAACATTTCGCCCGCTGAAAATCGTTTCGTGTCTTTCTTTTCTCAAGGAGAAGGCTTCCACAACTATCATCACACTTTCCCTCATGACTACAGTACCAGTGAATGGCGATACTCTTTGAATTTCACCACTCTTTTTATTGACCTCATGGCTTGGTGTGGTCAAGTGTATGATCGACGAAGCATTCCCCGCGAGGTCGTCGAGGCCAGAATGGCTCGAACTGGATCAGGCGCCATCAAGCACTAGAAAATGGAACATAAGTACTGTAATCCTTGGACGGTGGCGTGACAGTTACATGCCAAAGGAACAATTTCAAAAATGAGATTCGATATTTGTGAATAGAGCATGTCTATCTTTTGTTACGGTAAATCCAATACTTTTGTTCATAAACTGGAGTATTTCGATGAAACCTTTGTTTCCTTGTGACATTTGGGTGAAAATGTGGGTTCGAACCCCACTGCTGGTTAAAAACTTTATTTCTTTTATTATTATAAGGGATTTCATTCCTTGTAACGGCATGAATAGTCCGAAAATAATTTTTTTAAAGGCGACTTCTTGACAAAGTTAAGGGGAATTTGGGCCTCACGAGATCTAAATCCTTGGCTGGCTTTTTAGAAGAGAAGGGAAAGGTACCATAGAGTTCTGCAAAGGAGAGATTCTAGAGCAGGCCAGCCGTGAAATTTCATAGGAGCCAGCAAGGGCGAATTTTAACAACTTGTTAAAACTTATTCTAAAAGTTTTGTTCGATGATATTTGTACCATGATAATCAACTAGAATGGGCAAGTTTTTATTTAAACATTGTTTGCAAATTTTTGCTTTTTCACACAACTTGTTGCAATTTTCAGATGGAAACAAGCCAGGTAAAATGACCACAATGCTCTCTCTATTATCCTCTATGTAAATGTTATCTGGAACAAAATTACAAGAGCGAGATATCGCGTTCTTAAATAACGCTTTTTAAGGATAACATTATCATTAGCCTGTAAAACAGTGGTGGAATTGGTTCTAGGCAAACATAACTTCCATTTTTGACTAGGGGGGATTCTGATGAAAACAAAACGGAAAATAAGGGCATCCGGAATTTAGGAATTAATGGCAACGAAGATTTTCAAGTAACAGAAAACAATTTAATAGAAAGAGACCACTGACTTAACAACGAGCTTAATCACTTTTTGTTCCAAAATTTCTCTGAGGCAGGTAATGAAGAGTGGTCGAATATGAAGCTATGAGATTTATTTTTTAATACTGAAATGTTTTGACTTTTTGCTATACATGTACTTGAAAGCATCTGGCAACACTGAATAATTGCCATTTTTCCACTTAAAAATGTTTGCTTCACAACTCATTGAGATATTTGACGACGGATAGCGATTCTCTCCTTGACTTTACAAAAATAGACTTTAAAATCCTGTAGAGCTTTTTTTTATTCAGAACAGCATCAACTTGCTTGTCATTGACACTTTTAGTGTACCGGATTCATTCTGTACAACGTAACCTGATATCATTCCAAAGGCAATCTGAGAGCTCCACAATTCCCTCTGAAAACGGAACTCTCAACGAGTCCACATGGTGTGCAGCTCCTTTTTGGAAAATAACCAATTAGTTGGGGAACCAAGACCACAAATTGGATCTTTCACAATTTCCAGATCAACCTACGTCAAACAATGACTCCATGGCTTATCGTCGACGTCAAACTCTCAAAGATTGAAGAGTCGTTAACAGTTGATTGTTAACCGAGTATTGATAAAAACATTGTGTGATTTGGAAATAATTGAAATTTTCCTTGACACTTGGCTTTTCTGAGACATGCTGAATCATGAGATGAAAACGAACTACACCTCGTACTATTCCGGCCAAATGATACAAAGAAAGAAAGCACCTTTGAAGGAAAGTTATACGTACGAGTATATGTGAGGAAAAGCAAACCTACATAGCTAAGCTAGGACCTCATGTTTCTTGTATTTCATCATTGCCGTCGTGGCGCAAAACAAGTTCAACCTATTTAGTTCCCAGCCATAGAGACGGATGTCTCGGATGTAAGGCCAAAATTTTCGGCCTTCACCTTGAAGGCCATCGCCCTTTCGCTCACGTCCTGTCTTCCTTCGTCTGTAGTCATTCCTACATTTCAAGTGACAAACATGAATACGGTAGCTGGCTGTGAATCCATTCCCAAGGTTCAAGACCTTATTGAAGAGGCCAAAGAGCGGTTCCAGCAAGTAAGTCCATTAAGCTTCTCCAAATCGGCCTTCACTCAGGACAATTCCATTGTTCCGTGAAGGAATTCCCAGGTTCCACTCCCGCGATTTGTGCCATTGCCCCGGGAAGAGTCAACTTGATTGGCGGACACACAGATTACAATGCTGGCTTTGTCCTTCCCATGGCCTTGCCAATGGTCACGGTCGTGGTTGGACGGAAACGAGAAGATCCTGGTTCCAATCGATGCTCAATCGCCACCACTTTTTCCGTGCGCGATGGCGAACCAAAGCGTGTGGATTTTGATAGTGTGAGCCTTGAGTACGAAGGCGAATCTGTTCCAAAATGGGGAAATTACGTCAAGGGAGTTGTGGCCTGCTTTCATCAACAGCCTCTTGATGGCATGGGGTTCGAGGCTGCTATTGCCACTTCGGTACCGATTGGTAAGTGTATACATGTACTTGGAATTTGGGATGATAACAAGAAAAGAGAACCCTGTCGAGTCAGACACGAGGAGCGGGAAATAACGAGTTGCATAGTACGCATGCATGCATCAAGTCTTGATTGGGCAATTTTTTTCTGAACATGTACTCGGCTTGTCTCGTGTTTATGCAGTGAGTTCTTTTGAACTGGGGGATATAATACTGAGAAATTGCAATTGGAATCCTCTGAGAAATTTATCATGTCAAAGAGCACAATATGGCGAACGTAGATTAGTCAGTGGGTAATGGCGTTTCAATCTAACTCTTGAGTAACATTTATCATCATAAATTGCCTCAACGACCAAAGGACTTTTACCCGAGTCACAAAAGGACAATGGTCTTTGAAGGAAAAGAAAAGCGAGTCCCAGAACCTCCCGGAAGAGGCCCTTTTAGTCGGCCTTTAATCTAAAGATCCATTACTTGTCCCCTTCCTCTCGAAAATAGCCCTCATTCCTCTTCGTGTTCCAAGTAGGCGGGGATCAAGATTTCAAGATCTTCATTTTTTTCTCCACCCTCCATTTTCATTTATTTTTTGAGCTGTCTCATCCAATTTACTTTGATCTAATCCCATCCTTCATGGCGCTTTTTGCTTACGGGAGCGTCAGTCTCGAAACTTATTTAGAGACACTTCCGAGAAAATTCAAGCTAAATGCCAAACGGATTTACAAGTAGAGAAAGACACTTTTTGACTCAAATAGTCGACATGAGAATAACTCGACCGTTGGCAAAGCGACATTTCCTCATTGATTAAGCAAAGAGCCTTCAAAGTACCCTTGGTTCCCAGTGTTCCAAGATCCCAGTCAAGACCGATCGAGCAAGAGTGATTGATAGTTCCATGTTGAATCTCTTTGATCCGTCCGTTTTCCCTTATCTGTCCGTGTGTGTGTCTGTATTATTTCATTTTCTCCTCAGGCGGAGGTCTTTCGAGCTCGGCCGCGCTTGAGGTGTCCCTGTACACGTTCCTGGAAATCCTCACGGGCTCACCGGCCCCTTCTTTGAAAGAGAAGGCTCTCAATTGTCAAAAGGCCGAGCACCAATTTGCAGGGATGCCATGTGGGATAATGGACCAGTTCATCTCCGTGATGGGGGAGGAAGGGCACGTGGTCAAGATCGACTGTCGTTCGTTGGAAGTCGAGAGGGTTCCATTGACCAATCCTGATCTCTCGGTTCTCATTGTCAACTCCAATGTGAAGCACGAGCTCTCGGGGAGCGAATACCCAACCAGGTAGAACAAATGGAATGATCACTATGCCATAAAATGGACCGTATGGTATAGTGAATGGATAGAGGTTGTTTTGAGCGGGATAAGGGGGATTAAGTATTCCGTTTTGAGCCCTGAAAGAGGAATGCGTGCAATCTAGACTTTCGCCGGGAACTTTTCAAGCTCTAACGGTACCATGGGGGAACAAATCCCTTGACCTGCGATGGTGGGCTCACTTTTTGCACGTTCTGGCAATCTAATTCTTCCTCAAACGTTCTGACCCTCGAAATTGTTTTGGAAAAAAGAAAGAGGAGAGAGCAGGTAGAAGTTTCGGGATTGATGGTAGCTTCCATTTCAACACAAAGAAGAACTATTGGACTTTGTTGATTGCTTTACTTAGATTTTAGCATCCATGCCAATTCTAGCTTGTTTGCGATTGAGATACCAACATCTGGCTAAAAGAGGAAAAGTTTCTATTCGAGGGATGCAAATGTACAGACCTTGAACTTGTCTTTTAAGCGACACTTTGGCGCTTTTTTCTTTCAATTTCACATATGGACAAGATTCAAATAACGAGTTCTAATTGATTCAAGGTGAGGTGTTAGAAACCTTAATCAGGGACCTTTTTAAGTTTTTTTTTTAAAGTTGCTACAACAGGTGCCAAAAGGTTTGTGCAAGCACAAACTTGTATGCATATGTAAAACAAGCACGATAAATTGCATTCAGAAAACTTAAGACTTGCAAAAGTAGTGATATTGCCAAAACAGTCTTGTTTTTTGTTCTGCTTTCCTTTGTCTTTTCCAATGATGTGGAAACACTGAGTTCAAAGTGTGACCAATCAATCTCATGCACGTACTCTTCTTAACGTGACTCTAGGTCAAATGTTTTGCTTCCTCTCTCGAGAGGACTCTAGATCTTAAACGCTTTAAACAATAAGGAAACCAAAAGATGTTCATGAAGGAAAAATCTTTATTTTTCCAAAATGTTTAAAAAACGCATATGTGGATCAAGTTCAAACCTTCAGGCCAAACAGCCTTTTCTTCCCTTTTTTGACCACCGCCATCGTCTAGACATCCATTTTCCAACCACTTGCCCATTCACTTCCGCGCTCGAGCGCGTGATTGAAAAGCTTGTGGTGCTAAAGTTTCTTTCTTGTGTTCCGGTGTTTCCTTTTTTCAGACGTCGTCATTGTGAGGAGGCCGCCAAACTTCTTGGAGCCAGTAGCCTTCGTGACGTGTCCATATCCGAGTTCGAAAAGCAGAAGGAGGTCCTATCCTCGGATGAAATGTGCCGTCGAGTTCGTCATGTCATTTCCGAGATCGCGCGAGCCCAAGCGGCGGCCGAGGCCTTAAAGGCCGAGGATTTTGAGGCCTTTGGCAAACTCGTGACTCAAAGCCACGTCTCGTTGAGGTGAGTGGGATCAAACGACGCAATAACCTGGAATGTTTTATTCAACGACTCGTCAATCGCATGTTCCAAATACGGAGAAAGAATCGTCCGACATCCCAAGGTTTGGGCGATGCTTTCTACGCCCACATATGATGCTTTAGTACATTTTGAGTTTATGTTTACAATGATATGTGCCAGTCAAACAAAACAGTCATGGACGTTTTCCATTCCATCTTGGGAATGGCAAGTGGAATTTTAGGCCCAAAGCATGGAACGTTTATGGACAATTTGGAAGAGCGCAGATTTCAGTCCGTCTTCAAAAAGAGCCGGATAACCGGTTATACGCCATTTACGTTTCAAGCGAACTTTGTCAACAAAAGGGAATTTCGGTACTTAAATAATTAAACATTCTAAAAATAGTGATGCAAAAAAACTCTTCAGGCAATTATAGCTCATCTAACAAATTTAAAAGCAACACAAATGGGTTTGGGGTTTGCAGAGGAAACTAACGAGGAAAATA
>JAAGOF010000046.1:1160474-1204110 GCA_010645155.1 Tigriopus japonicus | reverse complement strand
TTTTGCAAAGGAAACTAACAAGGAAAATGTTTTCTATTGGTTAGTAACGTTTTTTTTTCCTCGTTACAGAGATAACTATGAGGTATCCTGTCCAGAGTTGAACGAACTCGTTACGCTTACTTTGTCCGTGGATGGAGTCTACGGATCTCGATTAACTGGAGGAGGATTTGGAGGCTGCACAGTGACCTTGCTCAAAAACGAAGCCGTTGAAAATGTCGTAAAGAAGATCAATGAAAACTACAAAGGAAGGGCCTCCTTTTATGTTTGTTCACCAGCACAGGGAGCTCGAAAGTTTGACCTGTGAAGGGATTGAAGTAAATTCATATTGTCCGTCGCAACATAAATTTGAGTAAATAAAGCAAATTAATTCTGCGGTAGAAGTCCAACAGGAAAAATGACGCTAATTTTATTTTTATTCTAACGCAACCTACTAATATCCCTCTGATATCTTTTTTTTATCATACCAACGATGCTGTGGACTTTGAGCTAATGAAAACAAATAGCAAGGAATTACAAAAAAAGCTTCTTTAGGAATTACCCCATATGTCATTAATTACGGTGTGAACATGATTCTTTTTGTATTCATTTATTATTCTGAGCCTCCGGTATAGTTTTGAAACAAACCATCAGATGGCGGAGTAATCTGGTAAATCTTTTGAAAAAAGCAGTACCGAGATTAATGAGTTCAATCAAGTTCCCAAAAATTGCACATCTAAATATTAGGTAACTGCTTGAGCTTTTTTCCTCTATTTCAACACAAAGGTCATTTTAGGATAACACAAGAGGTATTCTCAGAGACTCTCTAGTGTATCATAGTTAGACTCTACTTCAAGAAAAAAAGTCTCCACAGCATGGCCTCATTAGAATTCCCGTAAATCATTCCACAAGTACTCTCAATACTAGAAGCACTGAATTCCTAATGAGCTCATTTATTTTCCCTAAGAGCCCTTGCCACTGAAGTACCATACTTATTAGAAGCAATACCAGAAGAGAGAAGTAGAGAAAAACGAATCCTTGTCCACATCTTGAACCGTTCCGCGTCCTTTTTTTTAATCCACGAGTCTTCAACGAATGAGAGCGGCACTGCTTAATAGCTGGGTGTCTTGGCTAGAATGCATTTTTGCGAGCAAATCTCATGATTCAGTGTTTTAATACGTACAATCTCATGCGCCGTCACCGGTGGGCCTGCTTCAGGCCTAGTTCCTACAACCAAATTCACCCCATCAAGATTATTTCCCAAGATAATCGCCGGTTCTTTATTCCAAGGGTTCTGCCTTGAATCTCGTCATCTGTATTTCATCGCCTTCCTTCGAATAGAATCATGCTTTATATTGTGGAACGTGCGTTAGACATTGAACAATTGAGCTACAAGATTTGCATACCATGCCATCTACTAGGCTAACACCTTTTCTCGAACAAGTTACACTTAATTCATGACACACATTAGGCCTGAGGCCGGTAGCAAACTGATACAATTTCACTTGGTTCGTCCTGGAAAAGAGTCAGCTCTGCAAAGTGAACTCCAGAGCAGGCAGGATATGGTTCGAAGATCATAAGAGATCTCATCAATATGATTCAACTACGGTTTGCTGCCAACAGATGAGAGAAGGGCGAGGAAGGAAATATAAAAATATAGGGAAACACTTGGTAGGAAGTTGAAGAGTTTTTAAGGGGTTGATTCTAACGATGAAGGGCACATAGTGGAGACCATTGGAAAATGAGCTGAATTGTTCAGAAACAAAAGAAAAATCAAGGAGAAATTAAGCTGGAGTGAACTAAAGTACAATCAGATAAAGAACACTCAAAATTAAGATTCATTGCATAAGCTAAGTTTTAAAGGCAGTTTCTGTACTGGGACCATATGTTGCCTATTAATTGCAATAATTCGATAAGCCTTGCATACAAAATCAAGCCAAATTAACGGTCCTTGAGTACATTAGGTTATTTAATTTAAACACGCAGCATGCACTTTTAACGCTGACTTGATTTATCACTAAGACACGCAATTTTTTTCTGCTTTGAATCGGAGATACCAGACGTTTCTAGGATCAGGGTCAGCTGATGATCTTGCTCATCCGACATCAGCTGACGCTACGTTGTGAAACGTCTGGGATTTTTGCTCCGCAGCAAAAAAAAACATATTTTCCGGGATCTATTTATTACATTTAACATGCAACCCCATATTCGAAAATGTCCGAGCTAATAAGAATGACCTTGACATCCCTCCAAATATTTACAATCAAACTCAAAAGCGGTTCAGTAATTTCTTTAACATATCAGCTAATGTCAGCTAAAACCGATATATTTGGACGAGTGGAATTTCCGGATCTTGACTCGTGTTTCTGAGAAGTGTTCAATGAGCCTTTACAAGTTGCGACACCAAAGTGCAATAGGAATTGCCTCAGCGATAATTAGCTTTGGAGACTAAACGTGGCTGATTATTCATCCGCCCACCGAAGTATAAAGTGTGAGAACCAGTATTGCATCGTTCTCAAGATCATCTCAAATGTCATTTGCTATTGACAGGATAAAGCAGGCTCATCAGTTTCATTCGACAATTCCAAAAAGCCAACCAATTTTTACTTTCAACTTTTTTTCGTCCTTCTTAACCTACACATGGAGCTTTCAAGTATTTGAATCATTTGAGTGTTACAAAAGTGATTATTTAGGTACAAACGAACACTTGGCACTTGGCACATTTGGACCTTGATCCAAGGTGGACAAAAAAAAATTAATGAAAGTCGACTGATTGTCTCAGCTCTTTTTAGCAACCAACTGGGATTTTGCACCATTTCGGATGACGTTCAGCGAAAAACTGTCTCCAAACCAGCAGAAAGCATTTGGTGTCTAATATGTTTCTTCAATCGTTCGTGTTGGTTTTATGGATGACTGAACCCCATTTGTTTTTTCAAACACTTTCTTTTAGTGCGCACACGTTTTAGAAGTAGATTTCTGACTGACCTAGTATTAGGTTGCACATTTCCAACGGTGTATTTCCTTAATTGGCTATTTTGTGGTTTCTTTAAACAACAATATCTGAATATTGTATATTTTTAACCTAAAAAATGTCAAAACAGGTCCAATTTTACCTGCCAATCCTGAGAGTCCCTTTTTCCCAACATTTGAAACTTGCGGGAAAATGCTTAATTTTTCAAAAGTGAAACCGAAAACAATTTCTTGCAACATTAGAACTGAGTTTTGAAAAACCCTGGCCCGCGGGCCAAATGTGGCCCGCGAGCTGATTTCGCTTCGCCCGCGAGAGGATCAGTAAAATACATAAGATTGATATGCATATGTAGGGTAGGTTGATTGTAGAATTTTATACTAGAATTTTTTTGCCGTTTTGGATGGTGTTGCCCGCGAGCGCCAAAGGTCCGGCAAATTTAGCCAACTGTTAAATAAGTTTGCACACCCCTGCGTTAGGCTCATATCTAAAACGGAGAATTTGAATCATATTCAAAATATGGTGAAAAAAATAACCATGATCAAAGCAGGTAAGAAATGAAAATAAAAGGTTTGATCTGATTTGATCTAGCAGACCTAAAACAGCCCTTTTCAGCTACCTAAACATGGCATTTTTGGCCATGAAAATTACCTAAAACAACCAGATCTACCTTTATGATTCAAGTGACCTCTCAAAGAGAGGTTGCATCAATTCGCCACACATCTTGTTACATTTAAAGGAGTCTATGATTACCAAATCCCCCCATATTTCATGGACATTTCGGATTCAAAAGGGCCGAACAATTAGTCTGTTCGCCATATTTCATTTGAACCTCCTAAACTCAAAAAAATGAGACTCAGCAGTATTGTGAAGAAATCCCTCGCCTTGACTTTGACGGGATCTTGTTTGTTTCGACTTTGTCCGCTTTTCCCATGGCAAGAAACTCAAGATGGTTTATCCCTTGCATTCAACCAAGAACGAATGTAATGTGCCGTATGCCGATCATTATTTGAATCCAAGTTCAAAACCAGCTGGTGGTCCTCCCTCCAGATTTTTTCGACTTGTCCAAGTGTCGCGAACGAACGAACCCCTTCTGTAAAGTTACTCAATCCCTGCTTGCTCTTCAAACGATCTGTCTCTCGTTGACTTACGTTTTATCATCCCAAAGTCCCTAGCTCTAGATGGATGAGAGATCTCTGATTGTTGTTGTTATCTAACCAGGGGTAATTTTGCAATCCTGCAAGTCTCTACAACAATAACTTCTTATCCCATTTCAAGATCCCCGAGGTGTGTTCAGATGACATTTACAAAGGAACTCTAATCTGCTCTGAAGTACTTGACTTCGTTTTTTCAATCGCTTCTTGTGGCGTTAATTGCACTGAGCTAATGGTTCACTATTAAATAACACCCACCCTCCTTCCCTTCACTTTCGACAGAGATTCTCTCAGTTCTGAGTACAAAGACGGGTCGAGTTGATTCCACCAAGATATCGTGGCTTGAAATGATTAGGAAATCACATCAATAAACGGACTCCCTCCTCGATGTAACCCCCTGTTTTCTCATATCCCTCCCCTCGTTTTTCGCTTGAGGCTTTTGGCAATGGATGAATCAGGGGGTTGGAAAGCCTGGAGGTCTTTACTGGATAATTAAAATGCTCCAAAAGATATCTGTATCAGCGGATACTTTACTGTTGATTGACCCAAGTGATGCTATGATTTCTATTGAAATCGAAAAGAGAGGAACAGATTGCGATTCATGTGTTTTACTTATTATTTGCAATTGCACGAAACTGCTTCTGAAAACGAATATTATTGGGAGTTTTCCCGTAATTAGAGCCCAATTACCAAACCAAGTGTGACAAATTTATGATAAAATTGGACTAATACCAATTTAAGACAAAAAATTTGGGTAGACTGACGCAATTTCTTTGATTCGTCATGAAACTACGATCTTATATTCAAATGGGGCGTCCCAATTCAAACAAAATATTGGGAAACACCAATAATTTTTTCAGTTGTCCGGATCAGTGCACTAGTTCGGATTAGAGGGTTAACAGAGAAATATCATTCCAGTAGAGTCAGTGGAGATTTGTTTTGAACACACTTCATTGATCCGGCAGCAAGGGTGTCAAGTAACTTGATTCATCACACATTGCTCTTGTTTGACCAAAGCAGTTGAATGAGCAATTTTGCCACTGACTCCCTAAAACCGCAAGTTTGGGTTATGAATCGCGTAACTTAACGTGTTCAACATCAAATCCCATCGCACACACAGTGAAGGCTTGGTGACTCACAAATATTTTTGGAGTGTCATTTTTCTGTTAGCCCTCTAGTTCGGACCACAATTTAACTTCGCCGTCTCATTTTGTCATAAATTACCAAGTTTTTGGGACTCTAATTCAAAAACAATCCTGTCCATGAAGGTTGCTTTAGATTTGAAGCGTTTCATGAGAGAAATACAATTTAATAATTGCAATTTTACTTTAGTTTTTCACGAAAACTCACCCTAACTTCTCAAATATCAATTACGCAATTATTTTGCAACAACACATTTGTACGATAAATGGTGAAATGTAAGATTTCTTTAGGGTAGAATCATAATCTTCATGCTATCTCACACTGAATCTCGTCGGAGTGGCGTTTTTTAACTTAAAAACAAGCAATATTATTAGCAACAGTTGAGCTGAGTGTTTGTGTGGAAATAAAGCTTGCAAAAAGTTTCCTTTGAAGGTATTAATCAATCGAACAGCGAGTCAAAGTGAGACCCCATTTTAGTTGCCAAGCCAATTTTCCGGGGCAATTTTGTATTCGCTCAAATTGATCAAGAAAGAAAAACAGCAGCATGGCCTTTCACGCGTAACTACTTATTTTACCCCGTGATCAACAAGGGAAGAACATGTGTGCGCAGTTAGTTTTTCTGTTTTTTGTACATGGGCCATCTCAGATTAGACCGTTAAACCATTCAAGAAACGGTAATTGCCGTATTTGTCAATTTCCTTTTAGCTAAAACAACCCTCCGAGTCAGAAGGGTGAAAGACAAGGGGAGGGGAAATTTCATTTTTATGACTGGTAAGATCCACATTAACCTTTCATCTTGAGCTCTTCCAATCGTCTCGAATTTCGAATTTCCCACTACCAATTAACATCACTTTGTCATGAACTGAAGGGTAGTTGAAGGTATTTTGACGTAATAACCTCTAAGGTTGAAGGACGTCATGTGATTGCTTAGTTACTCAAACTTCCCCGTCTTTTGTGCGATTTTTCTCTGTCTTATCGTTGAACTCGAAACACTGACCAATCAGGATAAACGGATAAAGGCAATGACAAAAAATGAAGATGCTCCTTTCAAGGCCAGATCTGGATCAAAGAAAGTTCCGAGATGACCGTTTTCTTTTGGGCTCACTTTCCCGATGCTGTTTGATTAATCAAACAAATCGTTCCATCTGTCTTTCACGTCAACCAAATGATGTTTCCCAATTACAGATCATCGAGATGTTTTTTTCTCAGTCTCCAATCCTCAAGCACCAATCCTAGTGTATTCATTCCTAGCTTTACCACATTCTTGTCCAAAATGTGATACATTTGAATCGTCCATCTGTGTTTTGAAAGAAAAAAAGAAGACGAAAAAACAGTCCATGGCGGGATACGAATCTAAATGTGTTCATGGCGGGCGAATTTGGAGCGAATCACGAATTAAAGTGAGAGTGAACGAGCGAAAATCATCAAGGGCGAATCACGTTCCCATTTTTTTGGACACCTCGCAACAACACACCATGCGATCAAATGTAGATCAGTGAGAATTGTAGCTTTATTCCAGTAGATCCAACAAATAAATAAATAGATAATACGTATAACAAATAGAAAAAGAGACAGTCACAAGGGCAAATATGACCGGAATAAATAGCTTTTTCACGTACGAACCCCATCTGCCAAGAACCTGTACACACAAGTGTGTCAAGTACACACATTCATATGATTGGGTCCCATAATGTACACACAGTCAGATTTCATTCCCCAAAATAATGACAGACACACACATTCGAGTATCCGCGAAGTATGAGTAAAAACAATGGAAGGAAGAGTAATAGTAAATGTGGTGGGGCTGTGGACACAGCAGATTGACTTAGTTCCAATTTGGATTTCTTTCTGTCACAGACAGACGAAAACCGGCACAACATGTGATATTGTCATAACGTGTATGTAGGTATGTGTTTGTGTGTGAGCGTCTAATATGTGAATGGGGGCGAAACAACGGATTGCATTTGTTGCGTTGCATGTATTTGGACGATTCCGAATTCTGGTTCTTCTTGCTCGACGTCCAAGCATATTCATCTTGATCCCTGCTGAACAGGTAGGTAACCATCTCCTACTGGAGGTTCTCAGACAGGGTGAGGCTTGACTAAATGAAGAGATGGAGAGTGCGGCAAACAGTTGGTCATCGTCGGTTTGTTTCAGGATACACACACCATTCTCAAGACTCTCTTCCCGACCACAAGGGAAAATTTGTGTCTTAGTTTTCTCCGGGACGAACCAATAAGGTAGGGGGAGGAAAAAGTTCATTAGCAGACGACAACGACGACGACAACAGCAACACCATCACCAACTTCAACAACAGTCTGTTCATCACGATCGGCATCAGATTTTGTTTTTAGCACACCACGGAGAGCCTACGAGGGAAACGAGAACCAACGAGGGAAACCACCGGATGAATAACGACACAGAAACAAGAGCACTCCAACCAACAACAACAGCAGATGCTCGAGTAGCAAGTACATGGCAATACGGACACACAGACACCACTTTCTGGCCTCTTCGTGTTCGTTCGAAGTCGCCGTTGGTT
Source organism: Tigriopus japonicus (assembly GCA_010645155.1). Taxonomy (NCBI): domain Eukaryota; kingdom Metazoa; phylum Arthropoda; class Copepoda; order Harpacticoida; family Harpacticidae; genus Tigriopus; species Tigriopus japonicus. Next base: position 1,196,327 of record JAAGOF010000046.1, on the reverse strand, counting down.
GGTGTTGTTCCCGGTAGAAGGAATTGATCTCAATGCTCAGTCATTCAGATCAGGATTGGACTACTTCTCCATCGGATGCAAAAGGTAAGCACGATAATGATGATGACAGCAGCAATAATAACGGCGATAAAAATAATAATCTTAATGATGATGAAGAAGCAGAAGATGGCAAAACACACACTCACACAAAATTACAGCCCCGATTGATTTGATGTCTCTGCTTCACGATGCCAGAGTCCTTGTTTTGTCGTATATCACTCACATTGACACACCGGAGGTTAGGTTCAGGGCATGGCTGGAGTCCCATGCACATTTGATTATGACGTTGGGGAAGAGCCCGCGCTGGTTCTTCACCTAAAATGAGCACTTAGTAGGCTTGAGAGTTCGGTTGATAGTAATGGTAGACGCGCGGCCTCGGGGTGGCCACGGGTTGCTCCCAAGCGAAGCCTTCGTCCAACTGGCCTTGTCGCTTCCACACCTGAGTTTGCCTTCGATTGAAGGCTGACGTGTGGTGGGTTTCATGCGGCCTTGGCGACCTAGAATGCCCCGAACGGGAGACCGGCTTTCGCCGGGTGTGTTTCTTCCACTGACTAGCTAGAGAGGTGTCCTCTGCGAAATGGTAGTTGTGCAAGAATGAACTCGGCAACGTGGGTGGGGGTAATGTGGAAGGGGTGGGAGGGGGAACTATAGAAGGGGGAGGTGAGGCTTTCGACTGATGGGAATAATACCCCTCGTCCAAAGTCGACTCATATGGATAGGCCCCAGGCAGAGTCTGTGGCAGGACTATGGGCGCCTGGTACGTGGACGTTTCCTCATAACGGGAAGACTCCTCATAACGAGAGGGCTTCTCATAACGGACTGGGTCCTCATAACGGGAAGGCTCCTCATAACGGACCGGATGCTCATACACCGGTTCAGGGCGACGTTGCTCCTGGGGGGCCTCATGGTGGGTGTAGTCAAGCTGCTGTGTCTGTTGGACCAACTGTGGCGAAGGCCGTCTTCGGCCGTCCTTGCGTCGCCGATAAGGCCGATCAGCCCTAGGCCTATCGGGACCACGTTGTCGGTGGGGCCGATGGGGCCTCGAACTTAGGTAGGGCGGGGGTTGAGGCCGGAGGACCGAGGGCACTTTCCAATTCGTTATGGAGCCCCAAACGCGAGAAATGGTCCCCATGAATCCCCCATTGTTGTGGACATCGTCGTGCACATTCCGACGAATGTTCTGGAAGACATCTGCAAAAATAACAAGAAACGAAGAGGTCCATTAGTCTCAGTCGACATGAATGATAGGGTTTTGATTTGTCCATCGGTTCCCTAGGATCTTGGGAATCCCACCTTGGCAAAATATCGTTCATTCCGACCATTCCTTCTACCATTTTAGAAAAACGAGGCGTTCTTTGGACAATTAAGTCAAATGGCTCTGGGATCGTTTTTAGTATTGCGTACTTCTGTTCATTACCTAGTGGTGGTGATTGTTTGGTAAACTTAATGATCCAATATTTGGTAGGACTACGGCAAAGAATGATGTGCATCCAGTGTCTCTTGCTCTTCACAGTAGATCTCCTCATAAATTAATCAGAAATGCGGTTTTGATCAATCCCGAGAGAAAACCAAAGAGCTCTGGTCAGATTGCAGATCAATCGTCATTGGCCAAGATTGTTTCTTTGGTCTAATTGACGTCTGTTTCGACGGCCATTTGGAAGAAAGATTTCGTTGTATTCCAGAAATTCCCTCTTCATCGACCACATTCGAGTTCCCTTCATGGATAGGTTTATGCTCTTTCATTATTGGACAGTCATTTTTACATTCTTATCGCGAGCAATCAGACAATGCCGGCACATGTGAGTGTGAATATGAATACTACGTATATACATACAGTATCGACAAGGTGTACTCACTTCCATATGCACGTACACATGTACATTTTAATGACCGGAAAACCGTAGATTTTTTTATCCCCACCAAGTGTGTATGTATGTATGGAGGAGTCGCTAGTATTTTATGTGAAGAGGTCTTGAAACCGAATTTACAAAGCGTGTCGACTTTCACTTAAGGTAATCACTGTCCATGTACGTTCGTAGAACTCTAGTAAACACTTAGCTACATAAGTACATCCAACGCACCCGGTGAGCCAAAGCATGAACGGAGGACGCATTCGAAGCAAGTAGTATAAGGCCTTCTCTCTTGGATCTGTTGAGTCCCTATGTATCTCTCTCTCTGTCGCTCTCTCGCTCTCCACAGACAAATTAAGCTTGTAACTTATTCCACAACTTCTTCAACCAACGACGAACATTGCTCGAGGACCAGCGAGAGAGGGGCAGGGATTCTTAGCTATAAACTGTTTAGCGGTTAACCTCGACTTTTTAGGTGGCTAAGAAGACGAGAAATTGAACGAATCATGTCGTCGTCAACCATGCATTTCATACCTTCTTCCTTGTCCTTTTTCTTTCACAGCGTGTTGTTCATTCATCAGACTATTACTGTCCATTTTCGATGATGAGAAGCCTTCTCTACGTAGTCCTTTTTTCATGATGCCTTCATGGGATGATTTATGCTTTATTCGATGTAATTATCCCTTAATGAGGTTCAATGGGATAAAGATTATTGCATTGACAAATTAGTTCAGCTCTCCTCTCACACACAAAACGGAGTCTCATGTGTGTCTACTCTGACAGGCCATTGAGATGAAGAAATCCATTGCATTTCTTGGACTACTCGCAATCCAGCAATCCGAGCGGATAGATTCCAACTGCACTTTGACCATTGGGCCAAAAGAATCGGAAAAGTTAAAAAAGAAAAAAAAAACTCGCACCACTATTGGTCTCTCGTAATTCGCCGGCTCCTTATTCCGTGGCTTCTTGTCTTTTTTCTTCCCTCCCTACCTACCTGCCTTCATTCGTTCGTTCTTCTTCGACTGTAATGAATGGCATATGTTTCATGAATTGTTTGCAAGCACCTCTGAAGACGAGTTCAGTTCAGCTTCTGTTCTCAAAGTGGTGTTCATCGAAGTGGAACCTCGAGATCGACTTCGGCGGCAATCTACCTTGCTCACAAGAGCCACGACTCACTGCCACACCACCATAGGTGCATTTAGCTAAGAACAACTTTCTTCTTTTTTAGATACTTTATAACCGACATTAGAAGCTCACAGTTTGTGGTTTTATAGGGACACACGTGAGCCCTGGAGAGGAGGACGAAAAAGGAAAACCGATCAAAGCCGAGGATGTCTCTCGAATTCGAGCCCGAGCTTTTGGGTTTTGCACTGAGACTTGGAGGCACACTGAAGGTCACTGTCCCAGCAGATGCTCATCAGTCCTTCTTGTGCCTGGATATCCGTTAATCCAAAGCGTCTGCGAATAGACCTGGCCAGGCACATAAAATCAATGACTGTGAAACACATGCAACAGCATTCGGCGAAAGATTTCTCTTATGATCGCCAATTACATAATCTGTCCAAGCCAGGAACCTGCCGGAGTCCAACAAGGAGTAGCACGACCACAAGGAGAAGAAGGAGAACGAAAAGGCATTTCGCCATCTTTGCTTCTAATAAGCACCAAGTTCAGTGGAGAGGAGCACGGTTTACGTACGTACACTGGACGATGTGTAGACGAAATGGCAGTAATGTTACCAACCACCACTACCACTACTTCTACTGTAACTACCACGGCGTCGAATTTGTTTGGAGGGGCGGATCTAATGAGTAGGAAGTGTATCAGTCTTGACGTGGTGCAAGTTGGATTTAAAAACACTCCAAGAGAGCAGGACCCCCTGTCTGATCGAAGTCAATATGTTACACAGAAGGCAGAAGGCAGAAGGCCTATCCAATGATATGTACAGGACATGGTTTCTCGTCACACTTACGCGCTTTTATCCAGCCATCATTTAACGGTTGTGAGTGTCCAATTGCAATCAAGATTAATTAAGAATCAGGCACTCAATGAAATGTTCACAAGGAAAATGGAAAAGATCAACTTGGGAAAAAATACATTCTTCATTAAAGTGAAAAATAAGTCAATGGACAAAAAGTCAGACAGACAAAGGGCGGAGACAGATTCTATTAGCAAATGGGCTAATTCGGGGGTTTCGTCACAGAACGAAAACGAAAGTCCCCTCTCTCTCTTCAGTTCAAAAACTAAAGGAGAGAAAGAAAAATCTGCCCGGAAGTTCTCCCTGCAAATGATTCACTCGCTCACTTCGTCAGTCAGTCAGTAAGAAAGTGAGTTAGTGAGTTGGCTGACTCTCATATGCATCAAGGGGGGGTTCCAGTGCAATGAACTTGGAGGAATCATATAATCGGTGGAAGCTGGAAGCACACCTTTGATTTATTGCCGAAAAAATTTCGCAATTTTCAAGACTTGGCTATGATCTCCTTCTGGCCCGTGGGGTGATCACTGATCGACGACGACGACGACGACGAAAACCATCCAGTTCGGATTGTTGCATGCTTAATTACTAAAACCATTGATTTGATACGCCGGCTGTTGAAGTTTACAACGGGATACAGGGGAAATGTTTTGATTGAATCCATTCAAGCACGAGGATTTTCACTTCATTCAATGCAAGTTAAGGAAGCAAGATCCTAAAAAAGACGAGCCTGAACGAACAGAGACAAGTCCGGTCGTTCTTATACAAAGTAAGTGTGCCACTAGCCAAAAATACTCGAAAACGATCCGAAATGTTCCTTGCCAGGCATGTTAACTCAAGATAGACCAGTGACCGTCAAGTTATGTATGTAGAATCTTTGCGTAATAGAGCGTAATCATGTCCGGGAAAATCTAGTGGCCTTAGAGGGTCTCTAAACAATCAAACAAACCAATCGGTCATTCTGGATTTTCCATTCAAAAACACGTCGAGGCAGCGACTTGTGTTGGCAAGATTAATAGCGCTTAATTGTTTTTCAATAGGACTGCATTGCTGACTCATCTATCCCCACAGGACGCACTTAAAGAGGAAGAAAATGTCCCAGAGTGCAAGTAAGCAAAAAATAAAACAACCATCCACTTGCTTTGGGACTTGGGAAAATATCACCGTAGGGAAAGTAAATCTTGTCCACCAATGATCCAACCCTCTAGCAACTGGAATCGCTGAACTGATCTAATTCAATAGATTGCGAAAAAAGAGGCTGATTAGATCAACATAATTGTTCACCCCTGATTGGTTGACACACCTGATCGATCTCCAATCCTTTCCATCTAAAGTGAAAGGTCTATGATGCACCTTCGAGTGGACGAAATGAAGTCGTAGGCCATAATTATACGATCTGATCTTCCCCAACCAAGCCAGATTTTACCCGAAAGACAAAAATACACATTCCCCGGGGAAATCTACCATCATACGTGCGTCGTATGAGTGTATTAGACACGATTCGGCTGACACTCTGCGGTTGCCAGAGGCGTGCCTCATGACGTGTGAATGTGAATTGCCCCGACCAGAACACCTCGTACCACATGAATTGTTCCTAGCGGTGCTCATGATTTGATCTCATGACCTCTACCAGCAAACCGAAGTTATGCGGTCAATATACCCCCTTCTTGGAATTCTTTATTTGGGGTGGTCGATGGTACAAGCAATCCGAGGGATCCGAACAATCTCGGCAGTTGCTCGGTTGAAGTCCCATTCTTTCTCTCTTCCCCCTCAAATCAGGCCATTGGTGTTCTTTTTTCCCCCTCGAGTCTAATTTGGCCCTAATAAATGCAGCGAGTCACTAAGCGTGTATTTGAGAGCTGTAAGTGCATAAAAAGACAAGCGGTGTTTGTCGAGTAAATTCATTGCTCTTGTGGTGACGATAATTTCTAAATTTAGATGCAATCTCAGCAATGGACAAAAAACCACTAATACTCCCAGCCAAGTAAAGTTTTCTCAGCCATCCTGCTATGTGGTGGTGTCATTGGCCATGTGGATAGGTCGGTTTATTGCCAAGATTGATTACGACACCCTCCGTCTGGTCTCTTAGGAACCAGGATTGATTTCAAGAGGGATGAGATCAGAGATCAGCTTCAATATTCCAAGTCAGGCAAGGCCGAATTTGGTCAATTTCCAAGTCAAAAGGTCGTCCAATACCAGGATATAGAGCTCATAAATGAAAGTTCAAACTCACTTCTGCCGCCGCGGGTCAGGAAATTGAAGACGCCTTCCGCTAAGAGATCGCCGTCGGTCCACAAAATAATGGACACATACAACAGGAACGCGATGAGGATCAAATGAATGATGGCATGACCGGAGATACCGCTCAATTGAAAGAACGGGAAGGTGCTCAAGCTATTGAGGAACGATCCCGAAGTAGAAGTGGATCCGCCTCCTCCACCTCCACCAATTCCCACCACGCTCACCACGGGTCTGTTTACTACGTTGTTGATAGCTGTGGCAACACTGCCTGCCCCAGCGGCCACAGCCGCAGCAGCCGCGGTCAAACTTGCGCCTGAAAGAAATAAACAAAACATTCACGTTAATTCAAACAAATTTCTTCTTGTGCTTCACGTTGCGGAGGGTTTAAAAATCCTGTTCCACCATGAGCTTTTGCAGTTTGCAAAGTTTTTTTTTTTTGCCGAATCTGTCGTTCCGAATCTCTGATAATGATTATCAAGCTTATCAACTCGCTGACAATTATGAGAATTTCAAATGAGATGACTGTCCAAAAGTGTGTTTTGCACCCCGTTTGAGCCGTCCGCGGTTGTCTCCGTATCATTAACCAACTTTGATATGGTGCACTTAGTAAGCACGCATTACTAATGTAATGTTCATGAATGAATGAATGTTCGAGCGAATGAATGAATGAAAAAAAGAGAATAGGTGAGATAGCCATCCCAGGTCAAGAATGATTGTTGTGTCACCAAGGACAACCGGGGTCTGTGGGAAATATTTTTTCCCCTGTCTTTTGCAGAAGTCTCACACTAAGTGCAATGGATCATTTTGCCAATCACAGATTACACTGCAAATGCCTAGAGGTCTTTGTGAAGCTAAGTTGGAATCTCTGGATGAAGAACGTTATGAAATACTTGCTTCGAACCGTCCATATCTGCTCCCAAAAAGCACAATACCACCACTTTTTTCTGCCAAGGTACTCAGTTTTACAAAAAGAAAAACCTTTGTCAGCATCTTTTGCGAATTAGCCAATGAGCAAAAAAACTGGCCTTGGAGGGAGAATCACGTCCGAACGTTTTGATAGGGTTAAATGAAAACAGTTCGTTCGATCCATTCGGTTTGATTGGCTGGAGACCTCTTTTTTTACTTTTGGCAAGACCGACTTCTCATGAGTGAAATTTGTGCCGTTCAATTACACGCTCGACCTACACGATTTTTGGTTGGTTTACTCCAGCCCTCCCTATAACCTTAATAATGGATGGAAGTAATGATAATGATGCTAACTAGACCAACGTTTCAATCCTTAAAGTATCCTTTGCTATAATACCTCTGCGGACATTTGTTTAGTTTTCAAGGTAGATTTGCAATGGGAATCTTTCATCTTTTTTCCTTGGATACCACACTGGCCCAGATTTTCTTGATATGAAATTGTAAAACCAACCAATCAACCAATAAAAACGTGACTTGGTCAAGACAAGTTGCATTTTTACGTTCGTCAGTGATCGCACTCAACCCTTGATTATTGGAATTCCCGGATCATCTTTTCTCTTTACTCTCAGCGATGCCACTTTATCATTTCATTTTCCACTTTGGAACGGTTTAATTGGGGAATTGAACGGAGAAAAGTGTTTCCCCATCCTCAGCCTCATATTTTCGCGTCTTTCAAGATCGTTAAATCCTCATCATTAGTTCTGACAGAGAAATGAGCTTGGGCAATATAGAAAAAAGGCATTACACATTGCAGTGCCAGCCATCAAGACCAAGTTGGACTTCCATTTTCGGATCAAATTTCCTGCCTCTAAAAAGAGAGATTGGCTCGTCACTCAAGATGATCTGAGCTCTTATTTCTGGCCGGTGGGAGAAAGGGTTTGTCACTTTGAATGTTCATTTCTCTTCTTAAGGTGTTAAATTTTTAAAGAGATGACAAGGAACCAAGCAAGCGCTCAAGATGAAACCAAATACCCTCAGAAAAAGAGTTGGAAGGAAGAGCATTAGAGCGTGAGCTTATTCCGAGAAGAGGAAAAAAACTACCTTCAGCCTGGAATGTCCAATAAAAATCGACCAATTAGCCACTTTGTGAGACAGTCCTCTTGTCTTGTCGGTGATCCTAAAGATCATCAGATGCACAGGATCAAAACCACCCAACCCCAGAAAACGAAAGAAGATGAAGCGGACAAATTAATAGTTTGGTCCATAGTTTGGCCAAAGAGGCCTCCCACATCATTTGGAGGCAGGTACTTTTTTAGACAATCATTACTCGTTCATAAGGGAGTCGAGGTATTCAGGGAAAAAAGTGTCTAGAGTATTTCTTTCCCTTTTTCCCAGGCTGATAATCATTTGACGAGAGGAAAGTTTGGTAAAGTAGAAGATGAGAGAAAAGGGAACGAGGATCGGAGGATCCACTTACTAGTAGTATAGTGTAGTGTAGTGTAGCATATGTACAGCACAATACGCACTCTACGTACAGAAGGCGAGAGAGGCCACCATTAAATGTGGCAGTTGAACAGCATCTCTTTTGTCACAAGTCAGCACCACCACCATCAGAGCATCTCAACCAAAAAGCTTGGAGCGTCTCCTTTGATTACAAGAGGCTGGTAAAAAATACATTCTGTCATGGCTGCCTTGCTAACTTCTCACTCACTCACTCACTCACTCACGCACAAACAATCATAATCTTTGAGACTGACTTGCGTTAAACCATGGACAGTAGTTTCATCCAAATGACTTAATTGTTATTGTAACGTATTCTTTACAGGAGAATAAAGCCAGGTTGGTCATCATTTTCGCTCTTGTGAAGGCCCCTTTGTGCTGAATCATGTCACAAAGAAATGAATGAATCTGTTGACAACGGGAGAAGGAAAAGTCCAAAGGAATATCCATTCTCGGGTCATTAGGAATAAATGTGACTCACTCGTAAATTCTTAGACCTCAAACAATGGTTGAGCTGGAATCTTCATCTGAAGTCCACTGACAAAGGGTTCAAATTTGGTATTGTCTTCACTATCCAAGTTCCCTCTTTTCCTTTAATAGCTTGAATTGAGGAAGAGTGAACTGAACAATGCCATTAGAGAAAAAAATGTCTTCAAGTCAAAAGGAGGTAATTTACAGCTAGTTTTGAGTTTACCACTACACCATTATCATTATTGTTTGTAGCCCTCGAACTGCCGTGGTTTTCATTTTCAAACGACGACACGGAAATGCAACACGACCATGTGACGCCTTACTTTGACGAGAGAAAAAGATCTTCTTCATCTTTAACAACGATGAGCTCTGAAGCAACAGGTTTTTAGAAATTTCAAGACATTTTGCACTTCAGAAGGACGAGAAATTTGTTTCCGAAAGTGATTAATCAATAAGCACTACAATGAATGTCTTGATCTTGAACATAGTTTTAATTTCTTGGACAAGCATAAATTACAAAACTTCCAGTTACGGCAGGTGTTTCTTTTAAATCGTCTGTTACAATCTTTACATTGCGACCTTTTACGGCAAAGCGTTGAAAATGTAATGAATGTCTGCTAAGATTTCAATGTCATCATAGATTTTTTTAATTTGCCAGAACGATGAAGCGAAAATAGACAGTCGGTTTTTTCCTTTGCATCTAACCTCCTTTCAACATCACAGAGTTGTTTTAAATTAGAGTCCCAAAAAATTTGACGGTAAAGTGTGATAAAATGAGTCGATAAAGTTAACTTGATTTCCAAATATTTTTCAAAGTACAGGTGTTGACCTAAAATTTGTATTCGACGGTAAGCCCTTCTAATGGGCGCTCAAAATAAGGATGTTTTTTGAAAATTGAGCGTGCATAACTCGGAAGGGCGTGTCGTTTTTGAAAACAAAAATCAGTTTTATAACAATTCGATCAATTTCTAATATAAATTGCCTGAGTATACACACTGAAGAAATCATATCAAGAAATCTCAAACACTATGAAATATGATTCTGACCCAGGAAACCAAGTGGAACCACTTTTATTTTCTCCGTTTTTCAATACCAGGTCTAATTATTATTATTTTTTATTATATTGTAATTATCACAAGCCATTCGCCTAAAACATATTAAATTGACTCTTTTTTTAAAATCTAATCGACACATTTTTAGAGCTACTTGAGATAATTATTGAAGTGAAATTAATTGAAAATACGGTGATCAGTTACTGAGTTATTCAAGTTTAAGTGGCCCATTTTTTACTTCAAAAAGCGAAAAATCGTTCCGGCTATATGAAAGCTCAAATTCCCCAGAAAATAATATACAGGGTGTCCAGGAATTGATGGTGCATCGTGATTTTCCTTGCAATTCAGACCAAAAAATGCTTTAAAATTGAAAAAAATATCCTATAAGGAAGTGTTTTGAAAAAGGCTTATCCCATTGGAAACCATAGTTTCAAATGCATGCCACAATATTTGAATGGTTCAGACCGTATCAGGCAAAGCAAGTTAAAAAGGTATTCAAAATTCGTCTTGGAAGGACACTTCAATAATCATACAATCTAAGGGACATCTAAATCTTCTGATATCAACTCAATATTGTTCAGGAGGCAAGAGGAACAATCATAGAAGAGCCTAGATCTGAAATATGTTAAAAACTTGAAGGGTACATGTGAAGTATGAGCATATTTTCAACTTATGTCAAAAACGCAAAGTGAGGCCGAGAAAAAATAAAAAGCACATGCCCTCATGCCCAGTCAAATAAATTGAATAGCTTGATACATGAAGTCTTAGAAAGGGGTCCAAGAAACTTGCAACTGAACTATAATCACATGTGCAAAAGTATATTTTTCTCTAACGAGTCTTTAAGCCATTGAAAATCTACTTTTTCCGATGCACCATCAATTCTTGGACACCCTGTATTTATTCTCGATCTCATTTAACAACTAGAAATTTTCCATTTCAGTTTGTTTTGACATAACAGGTCAAAATCACAAGTTATATTTCTTAAACCATATTTAAGATGCACATTTTCTAACTATCTTGACTTCACTAAGTTAGCCCTTCATTTGAAAATTTTTGGAAGTCTACGGAACAAATGAACAGATGTACCTTTAGATTTAGTGAAAAATTGATATTTCTCGGAGGACAACGCAAAAATTGGACCAAAAGCAATTTTTTAAAATCCTACAGAATTTCAACGAATTTGCATTGACAACATACCAACAAGTCCTTTTTATGTTTCAAAAGTCCTTACTGAAGAAAGTGTATCTTAAAAGTTTTGTTAGGTAACATTATATATTACTTTGAACTGGTGCGACAAAACTTCCATGAATGAAGAATTTATTGATTTATTTTACGAGATTGAAAATCTTTATCATTCGTATGAAAATTTGAATTTTTGTATACCGGTAATGATTTTTCGCATTTTGAAGTCATACCATGTATACCTAAAACTGTTTTCTTCAATTGGCATTAGTCCAACTTAGCCACAACCTTAAAGTGTGATGAATTATTTTTGATTTGGTACGAACTCTAATTAGTGACAACCCTGTAATTGTAACTCAAAACGAATATATTATCTGCATCCCTTTTCAACATCCATCTGTAAGATTTCCAAAGTAGAAACTCAAGACTTATGCAACTGATGACAAATATCAATTGAAGTATAATATACCCATCGATCAAACTGGAACAAAAGCCAACTGATCCATTAACTTGAACTACTCTCAGATGTTACCAAAATCAATCTGCACAAAAACGCCTACATAAGGTATGTTTGACCACACCAATAGCATACACGTGGAAACTATTTGCAACATTTTAACTTGGAATCTCAAAAAAGGAAGTGTTCGCAACAAATCAATGAAGAAATAAATATGAATGGGCATCATCTGCCCGCATTTCATGAGATCTTGGTACAAAGACTTCAAAGCAGGGTACTGGTTTTTTTGACCTGTGCATAACAACAGGAATAGTGACGGACCGAAAGGGCCTTTAACCAAAACCAAAAGTTTCGGAGCACGGTAAATAGGTCACACGGTAAAAGGTCACGATAAATAAGTCACAGTAGAAAGGTCTCCGTAAAAAGGTCTCCGTAAAACGGTCGCAAGGTAAAACAGTCATGTTAAAAAAGGCACGAGGTAAAATGGTCACGGCAAAGATGTCACTGTAAAGAGGTCACAGACCCGGGTAGCTCCAAATGTAGCCAAGGGGGTGACCCCAAGGGGTCTTGTATGTTCCATGGTTGAATATTGTCCCATGGGACCCAATATTAACTGAGTGGAACACGATTGTCCCAATCCTCAAAAGGTCTCATAGGCATAGTCAACACGATGTAAATCCTAACAGATTTTAGAACAATGGTCCAAACCCACCTTGGATCCATTGGACCAAAGAGGGTGCCCTTTCCCCTCTAGAGTCAAAATTACACCCTTTTGTGTTGATATGCCAATGGGCTTTTAAGATATTCTGAGTGCAACATAATAATACTCAGGGAAAAGGTATCTATTTTCCGTGACCTTTTAACCGTGGCCGTTTTACCCTGCGACCTTTTTACCGTGACTGTTTTACCTTGTGACCTTTTTACCGTGACCGTTTTACCCTGTGACCTTTTTTTATCATGACCATTTCACCCTGTGACCTGTTTACCGTGACCGTTTTACCCTGTGACCTTTTTACCGTGACCGTTTTACCCTGTGACCTTTTACCATGACTGTTTTACCATGTGACTTTTTTTCCTCGTGACCAATTTACTTGTGACCGTTTTTTTGTGACCTTTTTCCACAATCAAATAAAAATTTCGGCCGAAAGAGGGCTTAACCAAAACCGAAAGTTTCGGTTGAAAAACGGCTTAACCGAAATTGAAAGCAACTCACAATAAAAAACTCTTATTAAAATTTAAATGTGTACGCCTTTGGATAGCTCCAAATTTTGAAAAATTGTAAAAAAAAATATTCGAATTTATTGTCAAATTCTATTCTTTACAATGCATGTATGCTTTCGTTTCCGGTAGGCATAACAGGAATCGACATCTCGGCCGTAATTTCGGCGTAAAGCTCTTTTGGTCTATTACTACAGAGGCGCAGGTCAAAATATTTTTTGGAGAAAAAAAATCGTTCCTCAATTTAGAAAACGGATAAATACATGGTATTGTTCCATAAATAATGCTTGAATTTTATGTGCAGTTTGTCAATATTTTTTGGATTGAAACGTGACAGGGTTTGGAGGTTTAAAACCGGGCAACGTAGAAGGAGATCCATTTTTCTGAAAACCCTTTTCATGTCCGGCATCTAAATGTTTCTGCGTCTCTTGGTGTTGTTTTTTAAGGCAGGGGGCTGTTTACTACCCCAACAAGGAATGTGTTTCCGTGTAAAAATGAATCATAAATAAAATAATTTAAACATTCAATATTTGAACGAAATTTGGTCGTAAATACAACGATTTACTGTATTTAGCGTCAAAAAGTCCTTTAGAAAGATCGAGGAGGAGAATTGAATCTAAAACCTTTCTAACGAAATACGCGTACAACTGGAAACCACGTCTCTTTTCTCTAATATGTATTTTTCCAATACGTACGGATACTGGGCAAATGAAAACTTACTTTAAAGACAAATTATATGAGGGACAATTGCCGTCAACGAAATAACTCGCCGGATTTTTTCATTCATAGCTGGAACCTAATCACGTTCTTTGTGGCTCTAGAGATTTGTTTTGCGCAAAGAAATTCTTCAAGATGTACCAGAAATGAATGTTGAATTAAATACATACTATAAAAAGACTTGAAACTATGTTTCATTTTTTTATGAACTGATCTGCATAGGTTTTTGATTATCTTCCAAACCTAAAATTTCTTCTAGTCCTCGCTACAACTCACTGTTTCACCACTTTCAATCTGCAGGTCACAGGACTCAAATGTTGAGTAAGCGTCAAAAGCTCCACAGACCAAATGCCAGGAACAATCAAAGCTTGATATCAACATATTGTTTAGTAGAAACAACCTCATTCTCTTCTCGAGACTTATTCCTAAATCAAGGGAAGTCATTTGCTGAATGTGTATTTCTTTCAGCAACAAAATATTCCTACATTGAGAGTGTTTAAAATCATTGTCGGCTTTGAGTGTATTTACGAACGGTGTTGGAAGTGTATGTAACGTATGCCATGTGTTAAGAATTGGAAAGAATATCCTTTTCAAACAGATCTTGTGCTTGGTCGCATTTTTGGGCTCATTTCTTAAGAAATCAAGGCGTCATTGACTGCCAAATAGATTGGTATGTTACTGAACACTAGGTATCCATTTTTTTGCATTTTAGCGTGATTTAGAATACCTTTTTGGATAATCAGTTTCAAGACAGTCTTTATTGCTCTTGCTTTATGTTGATTTCTTATATTTCTACTTTACTTTGGTTATTTTATTTTAATCTGGATATTTGAGATATTTACGAAGACGGATTTCGATAATAAAATGCAACAAAACATATGAAGGCACAAACTGATCTCTTTAGACCGGAAACGGCAATTTCTAAAAATTTAGTCAGTCTACCTGGGTTTCTGATCAGACCGTATTTGTTGTTCTAGTAGTAGTGATATATACATCAAAAATATATTCATCACTTAAATTTATTTATTACTCATCAATATAAACATTAAAAATTCCACACATACAGTGGAAAATGAATATTCTTATTTGCTCAAAAACTTTTTTTGTGTTGAAATAGTGAGTCAATTATTTCGCCCTTGGGTTGAAGAAGTTGTGTTTTTTTGCTCTTCAATAGTGACAAAGAACATCTAAATTGCTCTCAAAAAAAAAAAAAATTCTGGTTGGATTGTTTCATCTGACGTCCCCGAAAACGAATGAATGAAACTTTCAGTCTATGATTGTTCATTTTTGATAATGTTATGCGATTGTTATATATCTTCGAAAAAAAACAGGCGTTGTTTCCAGTTATCAAGCTTCTCTACTACTACTTTAAACACAAAAGAAATATTTTTGATGAACTAGAACTATTTTCGGCATATGTTCCAAAACTTGTAAAAAAGTGTGACGTTACATTGCAAGATCTTCATTATAGTATGTTTGTCAATGTCTTACCTAGAGATCCAGTGGAAATGATTGTGAATGCTCCCAAATTGATTGGCACAAATCCACCCCGACGGAACGACACTGGGGCTCTTCGATCAAGAATGCCCACCACTTTTGGCAAGGGCCTCCCTTTATACGAGGGATTGAGGGCTTGCCTTTTCACTCTGCTTTTCACTGATCCATCTGGATTAAGGTACTTGCTTTTCACAGCATCTAAATCAAATGAATCATTAAAGGTGTTGCTATGGGCGTTCTTAAACACTTTTAAACCAAAATTCTTCTGATCCGTGTAGAAAACATCCGTATAGAACTCATATTCGTCTGTGCTGTTGGCTGCCATTGGGGGTACATTTGCTTCGTCAAAATACATATCATAATACTGGTAATAATAGTCAGCGGCATCAAACCCTTCTGTTGTTGTTGTTGTTGTTGTTGTAGCTGTAGTAGTGGTAAATGACGTTGTGATAGTAGTAGTAGTAGTACTAATAGGAGTAGTTGTTGTTGTTGGTTTTCTTGTTGTGCTGGTGGTAGTTTTTGAGGTGGTTGTAGTTGTTGTTGTAGTGGTAGTTCTTGTAGTGGTAGTTCTTGTAGTGGTAGTTCTTGTAGTGGTAGTCGTTGTAGTGGTTGTTGTTGTTTTTGTTGTTGCTGTTGTTGTTGTTGTTGTTGTTGTTGTTGTTGTTGTTGTTGTGGTGGTGGTGGTGGTGGTGGTAGTTGTTGTGGTAGTTGTTGTTGTTGTTGTTGTTGTGGTGGTGGTGGTAGTTGTTGTCGTGGTGGTGGTTGTGGTTGTAGTAGTGGTAGTTGTTGTTGTTGTAGTGGTACTAGTTGTTGTTGTAGTGGTAGTTGTAGTAGTGGTAGTGGTAGTTGTAGTAGTGGTAGTGGTAGTTGTAGTAGTGGTAGTGGTAGTGGTAGTTGTTGTAGTAGTGGTAGTTGTTGTAGTAGTGGTAGTTGTTGTAGTAGTGGTAGTTGTTGTGGTAGTGGTAGTTGTTGTGGTAGTGGGAGTGGTAGTTGTTGTAGTAGTGGTAGTTGTTGTAGTAGTGGTAGTTGTTGTAGTAGTGGTAGTTGTTGTGGTAGTGGTAGTTGTTGTGGTAGTGGTAGTTGTTGTGGTAGTGGAGGTTGTTGTGGTTGTGGGAGTGGTAGTTGTTGTGGTAGTGGTAGTGGTAGTGGTAGTTGTTGTGGTAGTGGTAGTTGTTGTGGTAGTGGTAGTTGTTGTGGTAGGGGTACTTGTTGTTGTGGGAGTAGTAGCTGTTTCGATAACGGTGAACGAGGTGGTTGAGTCTGTTGTGGAGGAAGTGGATGTTGTGAAGACATCAAAAACATCTTCATCAGAATCATAAACGGGAAGGTCCCCAAATCCAAATATAGGAGATGAAGTCGCAAGTTCTTCAGGCAATTCTCCTGCTTCTGGAGAAATCCCAAGTGTTGTTGTTTCGACAAAATCCTCTTCATCTAATTCAGTTCCACCAGTAGCTATTGAACCATTCATTGATTCTTGATTTTGGTCAGAGTTTTCTGTATTGGCATCTTGGTTGTTAATGCTTTCTTGGTTATTATTGTCCCCAAACATTCCCTCGTTGTTGTCTTGATTACCACCTTGATTGTTGTTTCCAAACATATCTTGGTTGCCATTGTTGCCAACCATACCTTGATTGTTTGAGTCATCCATGTTGTCATTGTCTCCCAACATCTCTGCATTATCATCAGGGCTTTCTCCCTCATTGTTGTTGTTTCCGAACATATCTTGGTTTTCATTATTACCAAACATACCTTGGTTATTAGAGTTACTATCTTCAACATCATTGTCTGGAAGCGTGCCTTGACTATGGTCAGGACTGCCTTCCTGATTGTTATTTTCAGTCATGCCTTGGGAATTAATATCATCCAACATCTCTTGGTTGTCATTGTCCCCGAACATATCTTGGCTGTCGTTGTCGCCAAACATGTCTTGGTTGCCATTTTGGTTGCCATTGTCGCCAAACATGTCTTGGTTGCCATTTTGGTTGCCATTGTCCCCAAGCATATCTTGGTTGCCATTGACCCCAAGCATATCTTGGTTGCCATTGTCCCCAAGCATATCTTGGTTGTCATTGTCCCCAAGCATATCTTGGTTGCCATTGTCCCCAAGCATATCTTGGTTGCCATTTTGGTTGCCATTGTCGCCAAACATGTCTTGGTTGCCATTTTGGTTGCCAGTGTCGCCAATCATGTCTTGGTTGCCATTGTCGCCAAACATTTCTTGGTCACTATTGTCCCCAAACATGTCTTGGTTACCATTGCTTTCGTTCATTTCTTGGTTGCCATTATCATTGGGTGTTCCAGGAGTAATGTTCATTCCATTGCTATTTTCATTTTCAACCATTTCTTGACCATCGACAAAGGTGCCACCATTGTTGTTTTCAGACATATCTGAACCCCCACCGGTATTTCCCGGTTGACTGTTTGGTCCTTCCATATTTTGGTTGTTGTCCAAGTTGTCATTGCTTCCAAGCAGGTTATCGTCTGTTGAGGGATGCTCGTCTGGGTTCGGATTTGTACCTTGGTTATTTTCTTCTGCATTTCCATTGTCTGCATCAAAATTACTTTCAATATTTTCATGATCCATGTCAGTGGGCGAATTTGAACTCTCATCTTGATTGTTGTTATTTTCGAGCATTTCCAAAGGCAAATCAGGTTTGAAGCCGTCAAGGGGATCCTCGAGATCCAAATCTGGTAAATTATCACCTATTGCATCATCAGGATCTTGATTGTTGACGTTTTGCATTTCGTTCCCATCACTTTGACTTGTCTCAGTTTCTAAGGAATCTCCATCAGTGTTGGGAAGATCAGGAAGTGGATTTTGAGGATCAATCCCTCCTGGGATTTCCATTGGAGTTTGATTACTCATGGTGGTGTCGACAGGTCTTGTTTGAGTTGCTCCATCTGAAGTAGTACTGACTTCAAGTAACATGATCACAACACATCTTCCGTCAAGTTCAGAGAAATTAAGAGTGTCACTAATATCCACTGTTGCATTTCCTGACTTTTGAATTGCTCCAATAAACCTCACAAAGATGGTGGTGCCTCTCTCTTCAAGTAAAGACCCACAATCTTCACGACCGTCCACCAAATAGATTGCTGGCAGATATTTCACTTCCAAAACTGTTCCATTGGCATATGAAAACAAGTCTGTATCTTTAACGTACACCGAGCAATCGAGTAAAGTGGCTCCACCAGCAGTCAGATAGAAAACTATTTTTGTGTCCAATCCGGTTCGGTAGGATGTCATATTGTATTCCTTTGTATCAATAATCCTATCGGATAATGAAGTAGGAAATTCATCCCCTTCATAATCTTCTGCTTGGACAACATAATCTGGAGATATGGTCGTTTCAGTTGGGTCCAAGAAATCTCCATCAATGGGTATCAAGAATGGCTCCGTTGTGGTTTCCTCTGATGGAGTCGGGGTGGTGAAAGCATCATCTGAAAACACTTGCGCATCTTCAATCCCTTGGGCTGCGTTTTCCAATGCCTGCATCAGAGCATCAATAGCATCATCACTGATTGTGGGCGACATTTCATCTGGAGTAATGGTTGTGAGATTTGACTCATTGATGGCATCTTCAAATGGGTTGGGATCAGGAAACTGTCTTTTGTCCATCTTTGCTATCCTCAAGCTCGATGATATTGATGGCAGAGAGAGCATGAGAATCACTATTAGAAGTCTGGATGTTGAGGACCTTAGGTAAGGCCTCCGGTTGAGGAACTGTTGGAGGATTGTGTGGCACATGCTGAAGAAATTCAGGGAAAGTCTTCCAAGAAAAGACTTTGTTGAGATCACAGAAGGATGAGCAAGATGAACGGCAGGCACTTTTGACAACCTTTGGTTGAGGTTAGATAGTTTAGCCGTCCAAAGTTCACCTATGTTTAACATCAATTTTTATCCATTTTGGGATGATGACCCCAGTTCCTGATACATATTTACCACCATGGGCACTTGAAGATTTGAATGCTTTACTCCTGAAAAAAAAACAATAGTACTGGTTGGTCGCTCAAATAGTCACTTCTTCAGCCTGTTTCTTCCTAGAGAATCACGTCATGTTCAGCAAATGCAAGTAGGACTAACTCTCAAGTGGATACAGATCTCAAGATCACTCTTCATTTGGCTTTCACCCTAGGTAGCTCCTAAAGCCAAACTAACACTTCAAAAGACTCGAGTTTCCTTTCTATGAAGGCAAACCAATGGAGATTTGAACCGCGTTTCAGCTTGTCGTGCTCCGTCGACTCCATCCATGAAAGCTCGAGCACATGTGCACCTTCAAATTTGTCCGCTCACTCCCTCCCTCACTCCAAAGCCGGCATGCAATCCAGTGCATGATGATGATGATGGTCATCCACTCACAAACAGGGCAACCAGACCAAAAAATATCCGATTTTCCCGCTACCAAGTTCAAGTGGCTGCACGAAACCCTGACAGCAGCACCACCACCATTCAATGCCAGGTGATTCATCCGGCCTCTTCTTCGAACCCTCTCCTACCTCTATACCTACCACTTCTCCTCGTTCACCATCTCTTCTTCGCCAAACTCCTCCAGGATAGAAGAGCTCCCCTTCGGTGTTGTCAGTGATAGAAAGGGAAATTTTTGCGACTTCTCGCCGCGGATGAATTCCCCCTCCCTTCTTGCTTGGATACTTCTCAATGTTTGGGATTGAAGCGCGGCTGTTTGGCTCTCAATGTTCGTCAACGAGCAATGTCCAACCAAGAACAGGGTGACGAGGGATCCAGGAGCATGTCTGTCAGATTCTCGGGCTTCTCCAAAGTACATCAATAAGTACCTTATTTACCTTTTAAATTCGAGATCAGAGGAGCCTTATTGTTCATATGTGCATTGCGGATTTTTTTCTCCATTTTTAACAGGTTTTCCTGAAGAGGATTTGGAAAAGGCCTCAAAAAGTCTAACGAAATGTTTGTTAAAAAGGAAAAATGCATTAGGGCAATTGCAACGAAATTACAACTAATGATTGTTCGAACTTTTATCAAAAAGAGTATGTGCAATTTCATTGAGTTGCATGAATATCACGATTAATCTAACGATAAGTTCTTTAAATTCAAGGTTTGTTTGGTGCAACATTTCTTTTTGCTCGCCTTGGTTAAATGATGGTTTTTTTGTTGCCATTTTTGGTAGAAGTCAGAGAGCCTCCAGTTTCTTTTGATTGTCATGGTCAAATCAATGTCATACCTTGCCAATAAATCGTGGAACTTTATACAAATACAAGAAATTTTATTGACGTTCTTGATTTATCAAGAGGACACTTTCCTTCTTTGCTTCAAGACAAGGAAAGGAATTTTTCCTTTCCTTGAAAGGAAATTATCGAAAAGGATAAATTAAACATGAGTCTTGTTTGCTTCATTTTCAGGCCATAAATTTTACCAAATGGCAGGTTTATCACTTATTGGAAATGTTATGGGGCTAACGCTTTTATCTTATGTAAAGTACGAACTTTGTGTTTTTGTTTCAATGAATTTCAATGCAATATTAAACAAAACAGTTTTTAGAAAAATCTAAATAACCCTTTGGCCAACAATCGTGTCAGGATTTGCAAATTTTCCATCATGAGCATCATACCCATTACCAATGAAATACTTTTTCTATAAAAGACAATATTGGAATGGGTTCGCTCTTTGAGGCCAAAAAGGTACTTGGTTCAATAGGTGTCCTCGAATTCTTCACTTGGTTGTGACAAGTAGCCTTTTCTTCTAACGGTGAAAAAAGTTCCCCAGAAATTAGAAAAAAATGTAGAAGTTTTCCAAAACTTGGAAGCCACTTCGTGGTTGCATATGCATTCGTAATTCATCTCCATGATAAATCCTCCTGGGAAATCCGCCTTCGGTCGTTCCATTTGGAAACTGCCGAACAAATCTAGATGACTAATGTAATGGCTTTCGGTCAGTGCAATGAATCACAATTGTTCGAGGGTCATTTAAACAGGAGATCCTGGTTTGAAATGACTGACTCACACTAACTCTCAATGAAAAATAATTGGCAACATTTCTAGCTGAATCCTTCAGATAAATCTCGAAGTACGATTGAGGCTAACCGAGCATTTTTCACAATTTGGAAAGCCTCAACATCCGGTGTCCAAATATAACATTTCACGCTTTGATTTGTACTTAGTGCACGATTAAACCACATTTTATTACATTTAACCAATCCCTTCTGTCCACTTGATTGATTTCTCTAGTCATTATCATCGGATTGTTTAAAACGACTTAAACATCTCGGTTCTTGGACCAAGGACATCCTTGGGCTGGGTCTAATTACAATTTGGTTAAATTCACTTGTACTCCTATTTGTACCATGTTTGTCCGTAAAAGTACAATCAGCCCTTCAAGGACAACTCTTCCCCATGTCGAAACCAATCAAGTAGTGAAAGCTGGAATTGGCCGGCCCATTGATTCCCGAGAAACGTTACTTGGGATATATCCACATAATGGACGTAATCAGCCGTCATTTATTGTGAGAAAACTAGATGAACCATTAAATTGAAGGCCCCCCTCCTTTACTTTTCCCCGACTTACTTCCCCTAACCATTCAGTTGTCATTGATTCTTTGAATTGAATCTTCAGTGGGCCCATTCGAAATTGCAAAGTGGACGAACGCCTTAATGAATCCACCTCTCTTAAGTGCCAGCTTTGACTTGGCCAAGTTCAATCCCAATGAATGAAGACGTTCGTACAGTTTCAACTAACTTAACCATGCATGGTTGGACGGGATTCACTTTACGTACACATGGTTATACCGCATAAATATGGCTATTTACGGTCGATCAAATCTCAGACAGAGAGAGAGAGAGGGGGTTGAAACCGGGATCTCAATGAGTTTTGGGGCCGTGCTTTGGACACTCGATCTGATGAATCATTTGGCCAAAGAGAAATCCAAAGGGCAACCGACTGGTTTATGACTGCATGACATGAAACTTGGCCGGATTGACGACTGAATGAATGTCTTCGAACAGTTTCAAGGATGGGTGAACAACAACGACGACCACGAGGAGGAGGATCATCATCGGTGATGTTCACGATGTTGGTGATGATGGTGGGAAGTCGTCCTAAATTCACCCCTCTCCCAAAATCATTGTGGCCTCAACTTGTGGATTGCGGACATCCACCCCTGATGAAATTCTGCTGAACTGGCATTGCATATTGGATACGTGTATTCCGGGCATTTCAGAGGGATCGTTATTGCTTTACGGATACTCAGCATGACACTTTCCAAAAGTATTTACTTATTATGTGCAGTATCGGAATCAAAGCGATGAATATGGCCCCTCAATCGAAGAGACTTGGGGATAGGTTGAAAGGAGACCAAGTGCAACTTTTTTTGCAAGTCTACACGGGGAAAGTTGGCCATAATTCCTATGCTCCAAATCCTCGAGACTCGAGCTTCTTTCAAAGGTATTTAGACATGACTGACATCTGCCTAGAGGCATGAATAGATTATGGAATGACATTTAGAACCATTTCTTGTCGTTCATGTGAGAATTGGACACACAGAAGGCCCTTCCGTCTCGCTTCTGTTCTAACCCACTCTCCAATCGGTTCTTTCGAGGAGTCCAATTCCATCCACACTTTCCAATGATATCGGCCATAAAGATGAGTCAAATTGGAAGTCCGAATTTGAGCCAAATTGCATTAACAACAAGAAGAAGACGAGGTTTCGATGTGTTGTCGGTCTCCATTTCTCTTCCATCGGAGGAACTTTCCTAAAAGCTTGAAATTTATTGTTGGCGCACGAAGTCTTCGTTCAAACCAATTTAGGCATGAAAGTTTTCATATTGGCAAACGAACGGTCTTGGTGCTGCTCGCATGTGCAACTGCACAGTCATGAAAATCGGGACTTTGTAGTTCAAACCAAAGGAGTTTTTTTAAATCTACTGAACTAGTTATCCAGGGAGGCTTCGGCGCTATTCAACGAGGTTAACTAACCGATGTGAATTTCAATGTCCAGAGATACAAAGAGATACTTATCAATTGATTAGTGACTTTGGTACCTGCAGTTGTTTTTAACAACCAGGGTGTCGGTGAGTAGGGGAAAACAAAACCGACCACCTTTATTAACAGATTTGTTTTGGCTTCATAGTTTTCCCCAAGGACAAAAACATTCGAAATAGGATTATTGACATTTCAAAGCAAATAAATTCGTGACTGCGGCTTTTGAAACGGAAAAATGTAGAAAGGATCCAATTTTCAAAAAACGGTTTTGTTGAAAAAATAACTTGCCGTTAACTATTTATGGAGTCTGTTTGGAAAGAGCTTGACCATTTTTCCATAGTGTCTGCACATAAGTTGATCATTTAGTATAACTAATGAGCGACATAAAAAAGCGAAGAGAAGGTATTTTACGTAGAAAAAACAGATAATTTGATAGGTGAATAAGACTACAGAGACTCGCTATTTGGACAGGTGCACGATATAATTATCGCACGCGAAAACTCTTGTAAACGTTGGAGGTAAAAATATGTTCATGATACAATTTAAGTCTACAAAGCTCAATGGTGAAAGAACCTTTTCATCGTTGATCTCGTAAAATGTTACAATAAAACGTTCAATTTGTAATTTGTAGTTTTGTTGCCAGTAACCACTATCTAATTTCTAGTTTCAGTCTGACCAATCTACTCTTTTTGACTCACTTGTTAAAAAATTGAAAATATGTATGATTCAGCCTTTTCCCAGGATTCAATAAAAAGAGGATAACTTTATTCGATTTCGATTGGCAAAGTCCCAAATAATTGAATTGTTCATTTTTGTTTGTCATCCGCCAATAATCGAAAATAGTGTTTTGTGTCAATTGTTAACAACAGGTGCCTTCCTCCAGATCTCTTTTGGGGGAATATCCTGATTTGCAAATTAGCCATAGTTACAAAACACCCCTTCATGGATAATCGAGAAGAATAGGGTGGATTGCCAAATATTTGCCATGTCATTCTTTTCAAAAACAACTGAAAAAAAGGAGCAAGAATCGTGCCAGAATTTGCAAGGAAGGGAATCTAGTGTACCCCTACCTTCACCAAATCTTCATCAATCACTGTTCAACTTGGTGTGCCACAAGGAAAAGCTCTAGGCCCTTTTCCTTCACAACCCAATAGCGACATCGCCAATCGAGAACTTGAATGACATGGTCCAGTAATCCGTGGAAATCCTGCTACTGAAGAATAAGACAGTTTCGAGCTAAGAACAGGTGGACAATGGACGACAAAATACCCAGAAGGACTTTGTCTTTGACGAATAGGGTTGCAGACCTACGATTTGACGCAGAATGAGGAATATCTTAGTGTTATATGCGAGCTTATGGCAAAAGAAATGTGAAAACAGGACCTTTACGATTTATTATGCGGTCAAAGATAACACGTGTACTAGTTATGTTCTTACGTTAAAGGTTGCTAAGAATAAAAAGGGGATAATCAACAAAAACAAATATACTGTACAGCCCCTCTTCCAAACGGCAAATCCTTTTTTGAAGGTCTTTTCTTCGCCTTCATTACGGTCCTCGAGTTATTTGTAGAATCTAAATGACGTTGATCTTTCGACAAGAAAACAAATGAATCTGCGAATAAAAATGGCTTATGGCTTAACAAAGTTGAACTACCCTAATTTGAATCAGTTAAGAAAAGCAAAACAAAAGCAGAGATTTGGAGCCAAAAATGCTTTTAGAACTTTACTTCACTGATCTTGTAGTAACTTTAGAAGAATCATACAGAATTAGGTATCATTGTAATGGCACCTTCTAAATATGGTCATGCGGTTTGTGAATGTATCTTTGCAAATGTATGTTTTGCAAGGATTCTTTTGATGAAAAGAGGATCTCCATTTCGTTGCCTCTTGCATCTGGTAACATGTTCAACAGACTACGTCATAAATGATCGACATGAGTTGCTCAGTGTGTCATCTTCAAGCACTACAACTTCTATTCGACAACTTCTTCATCTACGTAGCTGTCATCACGGTTTTTGAACCAATTTCAAGAATCACGGTGTTCCCTTTCATTTCGTCTTTGATAAGTCAGTGAAACCGAAACCGTTTCAACCATTCCAAACCACTGACTATTTGTATTTAAATCTATCACATTTTCTTTCAATCTTCAATCGAACTCTCCAAGAAGTAGAGTTTTTCTTGGTGCTATGAGCAATAAAACCCAAAATGTCTGATCTACACTTTAAGTAGCTTTTGACGTAAAATTCTCGTCAGTGTGAGTGCAGCAATTTTCGCCACTTGAGATTGAGTGACAAAAACCATTGTGTTGCATCGAGAGTAATTGAATGGTTGCCGGGGAAGAAAACGAGATGAGAAAGAGATCGGCGTGACGGAAGTTCTAATTCGGTCTTGAGAAATGGAAATCTCCTCAGTGGAAAGGAGCCCCTACATATTTCTGGTGGCTTGAATGACGATGTGAGCCATGGTTTTGTCAACACGGTTGTATCTTATCCATGTGATCTACGGTTATGAGTTTTATAATATGAGACTGAGTGGGTGGAGTCCCTTCACAAACAGTTCTATGAAATACGGATTACCACAAAAGCAACGGCAAAAGTATCTTCTAGGTACAAACTTTCGTCACATTGCTCCAGAAAGTAAAACTACAACTCTATCAGAAACAAAAGCCAGATTTGGACAAAGTGTTACAATTTTGTTCTTGTTTCACAGAATAATCACCGTACTAGATTGCCCCCCCCTTAAGGGCCTTTGGAAGAAATGAGCTTCTGGGATTGCTCAAGCTTATTCGGCTGGAACACCTTATTAAGGCCATTTCTTAAGCAGAAGCAAGGTCACACAATTGGCCCTCATGGGTTTTGTCACACCCAGATGACTTAATTACGGACAATTGATCACAGACTCAAAGAATCCTGAGGCTAATTCCTCAGGAGTGACCAGGGGTAAGTTGAAGCCAGGTCTGCCTACTTTGTTGATCTTCAGTGCCTCCATTTTCTTTCGCCTCTGTAAAGTGCACAATTCTCAT
Source organism: Tigriopus japonicus (assembly GCA_010645155.1). NCBI lineage: Eukaryota > Metazoa > Arthropoda > Copepoda > Harpacticoida > Harpacticidae > Tigriopus > Tigriopus japonicus. Next base: position 1,170,252 of record JAAGOF010000046.1, on the reverse strand, counting down.
GGTAAATCCGTGTGAGCTAGTATAGTGCTTGCCTCATTTGCTGAATCCCATTCAGAGGAGGGGAAGGGCAGATTTTCACATCTAGATAAAATCACATTCATTTTACAGGCTCAGTTTCTTCAGGAGTCTTCTTGACGACGACAAGTATCAGGCCCCCTTAAAGCTTTGGAAATGGATTTCATGATTGCGGTTCTAGTTCGGGTAATTGATGCGAATAAATCATGTGGGATTGTCTCTGAATGAAAGACTGCGCTTGAAAATGGAGTTCAAGAATAATCTGTTTACCCTATTAGTTGTATTCCCCATTGAAGGAACAATATATGAAAAAGAGAAAATGTTCATGGATTTTCGAAGATTTCTTTCAATCCGATCATTGCAAAGCACACGGTTGACTAGGTTTTAAGTCAATTCTATCAGAGTTGCCAAATGAAATCTCACTTTAAGACAAATGAGCCCAGCTCACTTTGCTCCCAAGTGGATCTAAATTTCTACAGATAAATCACAACCTAAGCGCAAATTCCAGCTCAAATCACTCTAATTTCCGGCCCATGAAGAGTTTTATGCAAGTCCACTTGGTTTGATTAATGTTGTAAATGCCCAAAATTTTGCTTGACTCAAAAATGACGAATGGTTTCGTCATCTCAAATTGCTCTCTTGAGGATGTGATATGATGGATAGGACATGGCCAGTGATGTTTTATTAACAAAAAAGAAGTCAACGAGTTTGATGGCGATTCAATCTATCAAAGTTCCAATCAGATTTCAATAATTATGCCCGCTGGAGGTGCCACAGGATTTTATCATTTTACCTCAGGGTGTCGCTTCATTTATCTGAAGAGGACAAAAACAAAAGCAAATTTTGGACAAGAATCAATCCCTGAAACAACAAGAATACGGGCTCATTTCTAATTCAAATACGTTCTTGCAATTCGGATTTAGAGGCCAATTTTCGCGTAAATGAGCAAATTTGAGTTTGCAAGTATGTTCTATTTGGCCATAAAAATCCTTGCAGCTACACTGAAGGCAAAAAAATACCATTTACTTAACCTAAAGATGTAAAAAATGAATATTTGAAGGAAGAATTGGGTGTTGGGGAAGATGTTTTTAAGTTCGGAATCTTTTTTGGATGAAGGGCCGTGACATCATTGATCGTGGTGATGATGAGGATGATGATCGCCGTCTTGATAATGATGCCAATTGACCAGAGTGGACGGAGAAGTGCTGAAGAAAGGCAGATTTCATGTCAGTCTAGCTTGAAGAACTCCTAATTTGCCATAGTGTACGGTGTGAAAAGTGAAAATTCTCTTATGGAAGACAATTAAAATTGAATCAACAATTAGAGGCACTTTCCAGATCAAATCTCACACATCTTGGATAAAAATGGCAAATGAACCCACGTTGGCAAACCACAACATGTAAATGTACTTTATCTCTTTACTAAATCAAATCCACACAACAAAAGTAAATTATCAAACTTACTCTTTGGTACCAAAACCGAAGATGAATAGTATAGTAGTGCTTTGGACAAATCTCAATTGAAATCCCTTCGGGTCTCGACCAGCCAAATGAATAGCTCACAGATTTTATTGGTTTATGGCGTCTCTATTTTAGACCTGATGTCGTTCTCAATACCAATGCGGTTATTCTTGGATTCAAGGATGGATTCATTACTATGAAAAGATAACAAACTACTGACACTCTCCATATGTACCAGAATGGCTCTTGGATTTCTTTCTTTCGTCATTGTCCATTTAAAATAATAGGGTTACAACATGACTCAAATATCGGCTCTCAAACATTAATTTTTGAAATTCTTAGTACTTGCAGACTGTGTGAAGAACAAAATCACTTCAAACCAAAATCAATACTTGATTTTCATGTCGAATAATAATTAAACCTGCCTGCTCCAAAGGACATCAAATTTCTTTATTATATTAGATATATAATGTATTGCTTTATACAATGTTTATAAACTGAGATGTGAAAATAGTCTAAATTTCCATACTTTCCCTGCTCCAGATTGGAATTTCATTAGCTAAGTGTCAGTCAAGGGAAACTGTAATCCATTAGAAACTTGGAGTAAAAGAAGGTTGTTTGCCAAATGAGCAACACAAAACCACATTTGAAATCAATAACTGATCCAAATCGCAATCAACTATCCTCCCCCTCCCCTTTTAATCGGTTTCTCCCTGATCATCCCCCATCTTGATTGAGTCATTGAACCAACCGATGAAGCAGTTTCACCCTCGAAAACCGAAAGCCACGATGGTTGAGGGTAGTAATCAACGAATCCACTACTTCGCTACCTTAACTTAGTTCTGCAAATCGTTATTCGCGGTTTATTTTATCGCTTCCAACTAGCAGGTCATTGGGTTTTGCTAGGATGAACCCAACCGCAAATGATCGTTCGCGCATAATCAGGACTTATTTTGTCCCGTTGTTTCTTCTTGTACCATTACCCAACGATTTTGTAGAGTGGTAGAAAACTACATTCATGGATGATAAGGCCAATGAGATCTATCAAATACTAGAGGGAGTGTAATCCTAAAAACGTGTCTTCCGTCGCCATTGTTGAACAAACAAAAGTGCGGGAACATTTGAAATGTGTGGCTAGGGGAATGACAACCATGCAATCGATGAATCACAGGTGGAATTGAGCAATGTTTTTGGATCATTTTTTGCTATTGCTAGTAATCACTATCTTGAAAGAACTGAACACATCACTAGATGAGCATGCCTTGGATTTGAATACTACACTAGGAACTTTTTTGCCAATACATTGAATAACTCACTGATAGGAAGGTCACACATTTAAGCTTTTGCGTTATGTAGGGTTAATCCAATACATAAATGAACAAAAACTAACTTGTGATTTCAAGAACGAGTTTAAAAAAGTTGGTCTTGATTCGCATTTTTGGTCACATTACATGTCCGCTCAACAGTTGTGAGGGCCATAGAGGTCTATGGAGAGGCCATTGCCGTCATTTTGTTTGCCTTGTTTCTAGCTGATACTGGCCAAAGTTGCCTATAAGTTGCGTGAAAAGGCAAATATTTCTGAAGAATATCGTGAAATACTTGCCCAAACAAGGGGAAGATCATAGTACAAATGAAAGTGCGCAAGACGTATTTTCAATGCCAAATCCTATAATTGCGTGAACTAATGCCTGTGAATCAAATTATCATCTTCATTGAGCACATAAGTATAATTTGGGAGAAGCAAACTGTAAGCAGGAGGCCACATGCCGAAAACTGTAAGTTTTTCAAAAATTTCCCTTCCATGAATACGTTTGTTTGGGCAAGTTTCAACTAGTTGCTGATGATAAACGGCCCTTGCTGCCCACTATGAAATTTCACGACCGGCCTGCTCTAGTATCTCCACTCTATAGACTTCTATGGTGAGGGCGACATTTTCCTCACGAATTTAATGTGTTCCGCCCGCTTTGCCAAATCAGCCTGACTAAAGCTTGCACGTTATCTAGTGATTAATAAACGATCTATGGATAAGGCCCCCGGTGGATTTTTTGTCTGTGAAGAAGATCGGATTGCAATTGAAGACGTGAGGCGTGGATGGAAATGTCAGGTTGTCAGTCAGAGGCAAAGGGTGAAAACAAGTGGCAGAATAATTAGGCAAGTCCATCAAAAATTGATCAATCATGTTCAGTCAGCGACCAAAATCTTGCTTACGATGCCAGATCGATACTACGTATAGTATAAGGTTTTTTGAAGCACTTTTAAGTTTGGAAGTGTAAACCCGACTGGTTTCTGTCGGGAATGGAACTTTTATCTTTATTTAGTGAATCGCTAATTCCATGAGATATGTAATGTAGAATTAAATAAGGGATTTATGACATTGCTTTTTGATAGTTGCTTCAAACGATTGAGCTATTTGATAAACAATGAAACGGGAAGTAAAAAGGTCAAACCTTTGAATTTGAAAGGGGCAATAAATTCTTTATGATTTTTTTCTGGAATTTCTGAGATGCCACTTTAAAAAAGGCTATAAGCAGGTAATCATTGTTAACAAGGGAAAGTAAGAGGATTTTAGAATTATTTTTGTTGTACTTTTTCTGAAAAAAAAAAAAAACTTCATGAACATGTCCACGATCAGTGAAAGATTGGTTATTAATTGGACTACAAAAATTAAGCTTCATAAATAACAAGTCAATACTTTTCGTAATGAAGCACATTTTTGTTCCTCCGAAAGTTGCTGATGCACTACTTGGCAGTAGTAACATACTACCAATGAACGTTTAACTCGTTCGATCGAATCGGTTGACATTTTGATTGAGCAAAAATGCTCATTAAAAATATTCCAGCTCTCACAGGTATGACAATGACATTAATATTGCATTCAAACCCTTTTTCGGATTTTTCTTAAATAGTACCGTCAGTTTGATTAGGTAGACAATGAAGTCATTCCCCCAATGCATCTCAGGACCGACCACCCAACACCTGAAATGCCTTTCTTTTAGGACGGTTTCGGTGATGCATGCCCACAATTAGCGGTAAACCTAAAGTGCCGCACATACCATGGACCTTTGCTCAAACAAAGGAGCATTTCCCCTAAATATTTCAGTCTTGACTTGATAAGTGAGAATGTGCAGAAACTTTTTTTTTATATTTCTACGCATAGCGTCGTTTCAAATGAAGGACCTGACCACAATTACACGAGATTAAACCAAAGGGCTTTTGTTGTTGGCTTCGGATCAACCCTATTTTGGCTTGCAGGTGAGCTGTATTTTGGTTAGTGATGGACCGAAAGGGTTCATAACCGAAACCGAAAGTTTCGGCCGAAAGAGGGCTTAACCGAAACCGACACCGAAACCGAAAGCAGCTGATTACAAAATTGTTCAAATGCAAAATCTGCCTTAAAAATTAGAATGCTCATGTGTTCGATGTTGGGTGGTCGCAAATTTTGAAAAATCGGAAAACTTAAATTTCAGAGGTTTTTGGACCAATTTTTTTTTTATGTTGTCAAACTCCATTTTACATAGTGCTTGTCTGCTTTCGGTTTCGGTAGGCATAACCGAAACCGAAAGCGCTTTCGGTCCATCACTAATTTTGGTTCATGTCCACATAGTCAGATTTATTGAATAACTGAATCACATTTGCGAAAAATTTATTTAAAAAAAGTGAGTTACAACTACAAGTGCAAGAGGTGCAGTTTATTTACCTTTTTTTACAGGTTATTTACCTCTTAGGAAGTCCGAAATTTAGCTATTTTTACATTGTAATTCGGGGTAATTTCTTTGAAGTTAAAGTAGGAGGCAGCATTTAACTTTGCCGCAATAATCAATCTTGAAATTATTTCGCCTCATTTAACTGGTTTTTTGGTCAGTTACAGATTTTTTACCACCGCAACAGGAAGTGGGTGTGTTTGTTTTGTTTTGTTTGTTTGTTTGTTTGTTTTGTTTTGTTTGTTTGTTCAATTGTTTTTTGTTAGCAGATATAAGCTGCTATTATTTAAGTTTCCTTTGGTCCATCCAGGAATCCCTTTTCATGTTCTAATGGATAATTTGTAAATCAGCATTCAAAGTACACGTAAGTGGTCTTAAAACAACCCCAAGGTAATCCATACCATAAAGTTACACACTACAAACATTATTAATTTGAGAACATCTCTCCTGTGAGGCAATTTTAATTGATCAAACAGACAAGCCCAAAGGTTTGTGAAAATATCTATCTACATCCATAAACCATGCAGACGGTTCAAGATGGCATTTTTTTGCATAAGATAAGTGCTATTTGTTGTCTCTCATCCCATGAGCAATAGGAATTGAGCACAAGTTAAAAGATGCTTAATATTTAGTATGTGATTTTGCAGTTAGCTACTTTAAATTTCGGTTTCAGTTAAGCCCTCTTTCGGGTAAAACTTTCGATTTCTTTATGTAAATCTTTCGGTCATTGGCACTGGCAGCCAACCCAGAGTTTTCACAAGGAAAACAGTCAACGTACACGCCATTCTTTATTTTGTCAAGTGAGTCGTTTTTTCGCCCAAATGAGTTTCGGTGTAAAGTATTCCGTTGAATGAGTGGACACTCTCTTACACTTAACAAAAACTACATCAACCCATCCAAATTTGGCGCTCGGGAGCTCTGAACACAAGAATGCTTAGAAAAACTGGTTCTGGAATGAATACTGACAAATCTAGTTTTGTTCAACAAAGCAATTTCACTCTGCTTTCATCATATGTCTGATTCTATTATGACAAACGGGCTCAATCTAATATTGATTGACTCAAAAAATAGTTTTAAGTCAGAACCTTTTGGCGTTCAAAATTGTATCTATGGCGTGTGTTTTGTCTTTCGGTTTGCACCTTATTAATGGCAAGGAAAACACGCCACAAAGCCAATTTGTTGACCAATAGTCAGTTCCGTTCGATTGAATGGGTGGTCATGGCCCAAGTAAATTGACGTTCCAGCGATCATTTAAGATTCATTCAAAAGATTGCATCTCTCTTGAGTTTTGTACATTTAATGGCTTAACTTGAATCAAGCTTTTTTAACAATTGCCATGAATGAACACGCCATAGCATGCAGCAACCATTATTCCACACTTCGATTGTTGTGGCACCCTTTAAATCTGATTGATCAGCGATTGTGATTTAGATTGGTGACTGGAAAATTGAGTACGAGGGAAATTTTGGCACATAACCTCCAAACGTTGTACTTTTGCTTCGTTTTGCTTTGAGGCCACTGGCTGCTGATGTTTGGCAGAACAAATTATTTGAATTAACTTATCCTTCATTGTTTATGCAGGTGGTCAAATGCAAGCAAAAGATCAGTGTCATCATTGACCAATATCATGGTCTCTCATTGGATGGTGGAAGAAACTGCATGGAAAAATAGTGGTATTAAATGAGTTTGCAAGAGCCTTTTAAAGTCAAAAAGGTAAGTTAAAGATTTGATGATAGAAATTTGCACTTTTTATCTTCAAATCGCCTACCAGCCATTTACTTCAAATTTCAGAATGTTACAAAAATGAGAACCAACAAAAACCAGAATGGGTATGGGTTGTTGGAAGGCAAACGAAGAAACGGGAGGAGACGTGGTGTCGTGTTTCCTATAGCGAGAGAGGTCTCAGGTTCGATTCTCCTCCCCGGCCTTTCTCAAGTAAACCTTAAGACGCTTATTTACAATCACAGACGGATAACTACGCTGATTAGTGATGTCACTGATGTGTTTCGAGTTGGAAGTGCTGCCATTTTTGACTCGGAAGTTTGTCATTGTTAAAAAGGGCAGGTTATATATTGGTTGGACCAATTTGGCAACACTCGAACAAGTTCGATTTCGAGTTCCAGCAGGAATAAAAGATTTCAATTTGGCAGTGCTGCCATTTGTTATTGCAGATAATGTCTATTCCTAATTGAAAAGTTTAGTTGTGGTCAGATATTTGACCCTTAAACCCAAAATGGCAAAACTGCCAAAAATCCAACTCGAAACACATCAGTACTCTCGTAACGGGGGAGCCTTCAGAAGTTAGGGCTTGTAGTATTCCCGCCTTGCTCCTCTTACTATGCTCGTGCTCACTTCTAGTCATATATATGTTTGTATATAAACCTCACTCAATACGAATAAAGTATCTAGTCAGTAACCACACTCCAACAATACAACATGGCACAGCCGGTAGTTCCCGCCATGGCGGCGGAAGAACCTCGCCCCTCTCCCTCCCCCTTGGTCGGGAAGACGAAGGTCCGTGGTGCGTGCGGGATGGCCGTGGATGCAGCGGGTGGACGTGGTGCAGCGGGATGGCCGTGAATGCAGCCTACGTCATGGTGGTGCAGCGGAAGGCCCGTGGTTGCAGCGATCCGCCCGTGGGTGCAGCGGAAGGCCCGTGAATGCAGCGGTCTTGCATCCGTCAAGAGGCCCGGCCAAGGCATGGGACGGCCGACGACCTTCCCCGACGCGGTGGACGACTCTGGTCAACCTTGGATTATGGGATGGAATGTTGGTCCTCTAGTCAAACTCAAATTAACTCGTCATAATCTGTGATATAGATGTAACCATTCTATATATAACCATATATATTTTATGTATTTTAAAAACTGGATGCCCCCCCGGGAAGGGGAGATGTTGTATTCCCGCCTTGCTCCTCTTACTATGCTCGTGCTCACTTCTAGTCATATATATGTTTGTATATAAACCTCACTCAATACGAATAAAGTATCTAGTCAGTAACCACACTCCAACAATACAACAGGGCTGTACAGTATTCAGAGAAGGTATGAAAGGTATCTGATACTGTATGTCTTCAAGAGCATTCATGGGCTCTGTCCTAACCCAAGCTTTTAAATTCTATTCCTGCCCAATCCACTATTCAAGGGTTGTACAGATCTGCCAACAATACTGTAACTCATTGGTAGATCCAATTTCATATAAACGGTAATTTTATACACTATATTAAGCATTAATTCTCTTTGCAAGGAATCCCATTCCTTGCAGCGGTATTAAAAAATTAAAAAAAATTAAAAAAAATGTTTTTAAGCATATAAATAAAATTTGACCAGCCCTTTTCCCATCCCATTGGCAACTAAACATTTAAGGTCAGTTATGTATGGACAAAGGGCTATCCATACTAAGCTTGTAACTCGTTTAAATGCACGATTTTAGGATTAATGTAAAAAATCTAAATGAAGATTTATTTCTTGGAAGCAGGTGTAAATTCACAAATCTTGTTGTTGAACAAACTTGTTCGAAACTATGATTTAAATTGTCAAGGTATGTTGTTGGGTAAACCCTGTTTACATTGAAAATAAGCGTTAAGAGCGAGCAACTTAACAAAAACGATGTAAACTTTAAAGCAGGGGTCAGCGATCAGTGGGCCGCTGCCCACATGGGGGCCCAAGGGTGGTCTTTGGTGGGCCCAGGAGCTATGGGGAAAGTCCAAAATAAAAGTCCGAGACATCCATAGTACTGTACTCGTGGGCCCAAAGCTCTTTGATCGTTAATTTGTGGGTCCCTGAACCTATCAAGGTCTGTTTGATGGGCCCCTACAACATTTAAACAAATTTGTGGGCCATGACCTAAAAGTGGTTGCCGACACCTCCTTTAAAGTCCCACATCGAAACTTATCATTTTTTCTCCACAAGTGTTCATCAAATATTGTTAAACGAGTATGAGCAACATTTTTGTTCTTTTGGATTTTTACGAGTTTCTCGCTCTTGACGTCCATTATTTTGCAAACTTGCACGGGCCGCCCACTTACCCTGTCTAACTAATTAGAACACACAGGAAGTTTAAACAAATAAAACTGTCAAAATAGAATAAAAAAGACGAATTAAAGTACCTGATTAGGCAAATCAAGACGAATAAAATTGCCCGATTTGACGAAAAAAGACGAATTTAAGTCTTCATTAGACGAAAAAAACTGACAAATGCGACAAAAAGACGAAAAAACCTAACTTACACGGCAAAAAAGACTCATGAATTGCCTGTAAAGAGGATAAAAAGAGGATTATAACTGCTGCCCATGAAGTAAACAAAATGTATGGCCCAACTGAGGGGAACAGCTATCCCCTTGTGCAAAATCTACAAATTAACAAACGGAAAAGTGCCGAATGAACAAGAAATGGTCAGTGGTACATAAAAATTAAAGAAAAATCAAGAGTTCAAAACCGCCCTTATTTCAACGTTTTCAATAGAGGAATATTTAGAAGCAGGTTTGCTGACACATTAACTGTTCGCATAGTCAGACAGCCTTTTCAATCTAATAGTGACCTTTTCTTTCTGTGTCTGTCAGGGAAACTATACAAGTTAAAATATAAGTGTGGATCATGTTTT
>JAAGOF010000046.1:1137875-1160361 GCA_010645155.1 Tigriopus japonicus | reverse complement strand
GTTTTCAATAGAGGAATATTTAGAAGCAGGTTTGCTGACACATCAATTGTTCGCATAGTCAGATAGCCTTTTCAATCCAATAGTGACCTTTTCTTTCTGTGTCTGTCAGGGAAACTATACAAGTTAAAATATAAGTGTGGATCATGTTTTGTTCGTGCAATAACGCAACTCACAATCAAACTATTACTTTGGCCCAAGTTTTTGGGTTAAACTTGTTAAAAAGCGTCTATTTGCTTTGAAATTTGAGAAGAAAAAAAAATCCAAATTTTGACTAATAAGACGAAAAAAGTTGAGTGAAATTACTGGATTAGACGAAAAAAGACGAATAAAATCCAAATTAGACGAATAAATTTATCGCGACGAATAAGAGTAAAAAAGACGAATGCCGACACCGACAACGGCGTCAAAGTTTCCCAGCGACACCGCTGGTGTCGACACCAACACTGACACCAATAACGACACCGACACCAGCCATCTTAATTAAAATTTGTGCTCTAAAAATCATGCAACTTTTGAAAATAAGGTTCCATCCAGCCTTCTTGATAGCCCTTCAGTCTAAAATGAAAAGGAAACCTTTAATAACCTTCCCATTTGGAATGTCTTACAACCTTGTGGAAACAAATGGGCTAAAAATGATACCTTATAGTGCTTTTGAGCTCGAGAAGTCATTTTTGAATGACATATACTTCTAGTGAAGTTGAAAGTCTCCTATTGAGTATTGACCATAGATTCGTTTTCTGCAAATTTTCTTGCAACATATTTCCTTGCCTAAATAATCAAGAAGAACCAACTCAAAACAACCAAAATATTTAAGAAATTTAGTTTCTAAAATAAGTGTAGTAAGGAACCTTTTTCGTCCATCAGTACTTTTTTGCACTTTTACGTACAAAGACCACATTTTTTAGTCTCATGTTTCTCTCGCATTCCAAGGTTTCAGTAAGACATGTATTTATTAACTTTGAAGTCTTACATGGACTGTTGTTGGCGTTAGTGTAAGTGTTGGATGAGAAAAAGGCAACACTTCAATGCTAAGTGATAAAAATATGTTTCCTGCTTTATTTCTTTTCAAGATCTTCTTCATGCATTTAACTCGTTCTCTCACATCACATTGAACGTAGTACGAAGGAGACGTTTCTCATCTCTTCTCGGAATCTTCATTTTGATCATAATAAACCTTCAACTATGTATGTATGAATCAGACAATTTCAACGCTGTTCCAGCCAAGTGGTTCTGAATAATGTCTCAATGGTCAATCATGATCCCACCATTCCAGGTCCAACGGTGAGGACATCCGCACAAATATCACAGACTCGTACAGGTTTGGTCAGATTGTACTTGAGAATGGGCGTGTCTTTCTCGGAGCATTTCGCGCAAACCAACCGGCCACAATGGCGACTATAAAAGAAGAAGATGACCGTTCACAAAATAGCCCGTATTTCTATTGTTATTTCGCATTAAAACGAAACGCTTTGTCAGGCAACGAAAAGAACTAAGTCGTATGTTCAGTGCTCTGATTAAAAAATAACTCGATTGCTAGATCAAGTTGATATAACGTTCAAGAAAAGTTCAGCACAACTGCTGCATTTTAAACAAAACTTACGATCTGAGAGTTTCGTTGAGGGACGTTAACCGGACTTGATTTTGGTGTACTGGAGCTATTTGAAATGATCTTTTTTTGTTTGCAAGCGGTCATCATGGGACCTAGAATAAGTACCTTTCCAACCAAGTATGTAACTAGTAGGAATAGAATATATTGTCAACGTTGCTTCTTTAATTCACTAATTTAAATCCCTAAATCTAGTCGAATTAACACCTCTCTAGTATACTCTCTGGTAATCTGGTGCATTTGAAACGTTGTGCTAAAAGTATTCTCCATGGACGCTAAATTAACAAGATTTTAGCGTGCTCCACAGCTATTTGAAGTACTGCAATTAACATGCAACCTATAAACATAAAAGGTAAAGAAAACGTTCTAACAATTCATGCAAAACGTGTGAAAATCCATGGGATGAAACACTATTCAAAAAAAACTTCTCAATTATTTAGCTCGAGATGGAATAATGTACTTGAGATCAAGAGAGGCTTAAGATGAAAACAGCCTTACCAATGGTGTCGCCTGGTAGTGATGCCAAATTTAGCGTTGCATTCTTGACAGTTGTCTCCTTCTCCCCATTTCGGTTCGGCACTCAAGAAATCGAGCAGCCCATAAAGTAGCTGTTTGGTGGCGACTTGACTATTGAAGATGGAAATTCCTTCATGGTTTACAGAGCCTAGAATGGCTCCACTTTTCACCAAGGAGCGACAAAGGTTTCCATTGCCTTTGGTATAGGCAATGAGTAAGGCTGGAACATGTGGAACAAAGAAAAACTGACATATCACATTTTTTATTTGTAATGAAGAATTATTATTGGTACTGGTGTAGTTGAGAACAATGCCTAATTAGGTACGTAGGTAGGTAGGTAAAAACAACTTACGGGAATTCCCTTCAAGATCTGGTTTGTTGATTGGATAGTGTGGAATGGACTCAAGAAGTAAATCGAAAGCTCTAGAGGAATTTTCCTTGCCAAAGACTGCCAAAACGTGCAATGGATTGCGACCTATCAAAAAGAAAGCAAATAAAAAAAGAAAGCAAACACAATTGAATTAATACAGCATGCTTTTCCTCATTAGTTTATTGGCAATACCTTTTGAATTGACGGCTTCTGCGTTGATATTTGATTCGGTCAAAAGAACTTTAATCACTTCCAAATGACCCTCTTTGACGGCCAAGTGAAGGGCGTTGTTATCGCGGTTATCAAGAGCATTCACATCAATCCCTTCGCTAATTAGAACCCCACAAATCACAGGTAGGTTGTTTTCAGCAGCTATATGGAGACCAGTTTGGTCAGACGTATTTCTAGCTTCAACTAGAAGAGCAAAGATTGTGCCTAAAATGAACACTAAGCTTCTTTGTGTAAATGGTCATCTATGTTACCTTCAGCTCCCGCCAAGATCAAATTTCGAACAATCATTTCGTTGCCCGTTTGTATGGCGAGTAAAAGCGGAGTTAGTAAGTTGGAGTCTTGGGTCCGAGAATTGACATTCACATGAATGGAAAGGAGGAATAGGACACTTTCCAGATCATTTTTCATGATGGCGGTATGCAAGAAATTTCGTCCACGATTATCATATTGTTCAGCTGCTTGGGGATGAATAGCTAAAATACTTTGGGCAGCCATATTGTTTCTATAAGTCATAGCAGTAGCAAATGGAGAAAGACCGGACTTGTCTCTGGTAGTGAGGTCCAGGGTTCGGCCATTGGCTAATAAAAGGTTAATGATGGGGTGATGAGCGTTTTCTATGGCAATATGCAATGGGGTTTTGCCCTCCACATCCTAAACCAGGGAGGTTTTGTGATATCAATTTTGTTGCTTTCAAACATTGTTTGATTTCATTATAAAACTGTATTGAACAACCCACCCTATAATTAATGTTGGCTCCATGTTCCAGCAGGGTTTGAACTGTTTTTTCCAGACCCCATTGGCAACACAAATGTAATGGGGTCATCAAGTCATGGGCTTCCTCTCCTCCTTTTCCATTGGGTCCTTCTTTGCGTGGAGTGTTCAGATCGCAACCTGCCCTGATCAAAAAGCACGCAATGTCCTCCAGATTTTCGTCAATTGCCTTATGAAGTAAAGTTTGGAGGCAGCCTTCTGGTCCTTGAGACCAAGCATCTGTGTCCACACCATGTTGAACGAGAATTTGTGCAGTGTCCAAATCTTCCGTCAAAGCCAACCATAAAGGAACTTCGGCAGATGCGCTGGAAATTGACAAATTGGCGCCTTTGCGACACAAGCATTCCACAACAGCGGGCAGATGCTTCTTGATGGCTAGCTCTATGGGAGACTCTCCATTCAATGTCCTTGAATTGACAAAAGGAAAAGAAGTGAAAAAGTAAATTCAAAATATTTTCAACAAGTTAACGAACTTTAAGTCGATATCAGCTCCATGATTGAGAAGGAATATGGCTCCTTCAGAATCTCCTTGCAAAATAGCGTTGTGCAGCAAGGTCAAGCCTTTGTTACTCATTACGTTGATACTCGCTCCGCCTGAAAAAGAACAACCAACAGATAAAAAATACAACAAATAACATCCAACACAAAAACCAAGCTCAACCTTTTAACAAATCCATCGCAATATCATGTAAGCCTTGGTTCAAGGCTAAACTCAGTGGAGTTTCGTCCTCAGAGTTTTTCAAGTCCAAGTTGGGCCTTTTCTCAGAAGAATCTCCCTCCATATCTTTGTACTTTTGAATAATGACTTGGATCACACTTATTCGTCGGTTCAAGATCCCCAGATGCAACGGAGTTTGCCGATATATCGAGTTCTCCTCACTCATTATGGTTTGAGCATTGGCGTTGGCCCCCAAATTTAATAATTGTCGAGTCAGTGTTTCCAGTCCAAATTGAGCGGCCAAATGCAATGGAGTTTCTCCATTGGCGTTGGCTCTCCGAATATCGCAATTGTGTTCCAAGAGAAGAAGACCAGATTTCTCCAGTTTATTGGAAGCACAGAAATGAAGAAGCGAGTTGCCCAGCTTATCGCAAACCTTGAAGAATCAAAGAAAACGTTGAGCCACTCACCCTATTTGGAGGAAAAGCCTGTTAATCTAGGTTCTAAATTGAATTAGAAAAAGGGCTTCGGTTATTGGAACTATTTTGAGACCTCGGCCATTTTTAAAGTAAGAAGTAAGCGAATGACTGGTTTGGATCGATGGCTTTTTAATTTCATTTTTCCTGGTAGTTTTTGGAAATGCTTTTGAAGTCAAAATTGAAGTTACAAACGAGATCTTTGAGCTTGAAATTTCTAACTTCGCTTCAAACTAAAAGCTGGAGGAAAATACGTATACAGGGCGGTCAAAAATTAAGAGTCAAAATCAAAACAAGCTTTTCAAACATTGGAAAACTACATGATTCATTAGTTAATACTAGGCTGAGAAAAAACGTTTAAACTAGAAATAAATCAACAAAAATTGAAGGCAATGCAACTTTTTATTATGAATTCTCATAACAAAAAAGCAAATTTTTAAATATGTTGTTATGAAGTTTGTCTCTTTCTCCAGCTTTTACAACCTCCAAAATAGCACAAAATAGGTACAAGCCCAAGTCTAAGATAAGGCCCTTTATCTTACCATTGATGGCCCTTGGACTATCCTCTAAAACCAATCAATATAATCAAGTGATAATAGTGACCTCCCGTGCATGAAATCATTCAAGAGATCTGTTTATCAACACTAAGCTCTATATTATCAGCAATCAATTATCAAAAATCCAAAAGGAAAGTTAAAGTTTTAAATGGTGACTTATATTTGTTATTCTTAGTTGCCTTGTTATTCTAAGATTGGATGTGACCAAGTTCATGAAGAAACAATTTGAGGCCACATTCTTAATAACAGCTAATAAAAAACAGTTGTGCAAAAAACAGCTAATAAAATACGTGATAAAGTATTTGATAGTGACTGATTTGCCCACACGTTTTATTATTCGGAATTTAGCATGTTTTTGCTCAGTTTTAAGTGACGTACTTTTTATTTGACCTTGGACGAAAGGTGCTCAAATTTTGTTTGAGTGGAACCTAGAGTTCTGAAACGATTTCAGTTTTGGCTGCTTTGACTATTTTTCTTTAAAAACACTCACTTACTTTACTATTGATGTCATTTTAGTATTATTAAACTTCGTGAAGATTAGCTTGAATTTTTACCCGTTCACAGAGAGTATACCCTGACATGAAAGATTTGTCGTAATTTTGCACAAAAATATTTTGATGATGTAAGAATAGATTTGAACGACTCAACATCCAATTTTCCCCCGAGCAGTCTGTCTCTCTATCCTTGGAAATGGTATTTGGGATGTCATCGGCCAAATTAGAAAGTGTGGATGGCTGAACGTTTATCCGCAGTTTTTATGGTGTCTTTTATTTGCCTAAAAAGCTGATGAACGGTCGAAATTCTTTAAGCTATTGAACCCTGGCGGACACTTATATTTAGTGATGGACTGAAAGCGCTTTCGGCCGAAACTTTCGGTTTCGGTTATGAGCCCTTTCGGTCCATCACTACAGTTATATTTTAAGTCTTTTTGGTTGGAGGTGCTCCCAAACTACTCTATTTCCTCTAGGACCGAGTAAAATTTGATTTCCGCCATTAATTGCTTTTTACACCGGTTTAAAGCCAAGGTATAATAATGCTAGAAGAAAACAGCGGACATCAAATTGACATTTGCTGTTCCAGCAAAAGTTTCTTACTGATTTGTCCTTAAATTACAACCTAAACCAATCAAATTATATATTTCATCATGCAAAAATGGCCACGCATTGCCGTTACTTTTAGGTACTAAGTATGATTAGGACACGACTTTCGTGTCAGGGTGTACTTGGAAAAAAACAACAAAATTCAAAGGTTTCCTTTTTGGTTTTGCATTTCGTTCATTAGTTCAAGAGTTGTTTCGTACTTTATTACGAAGGATACATGCATCAGTGCGGACATGCAACAACTTAAGATTTCTTTTGCAGAATCCACCTGCTTTCGCACTTTTTACAATCCAATCAAAATTCCAGTGCACATGAAATGAAATTGGTTAGCTCTTGAAAAAAAATTGAGTACGAAAGTTATATAAAATCTGTATCTCACTCTCAACGAAGTTGGCTATTTCTTTGTCAACTCATTGAAAGGGACCAAAAATTCAAGTGCATTGTATCTTGTTATTAATAGACAGTGTTTGAACAATGCTAGCTCAATTTTGGTTCGTAAACAATGTCTATTTTCATCAACCCTAACGAAATTAGAGATTTTTTTTGCTTCCAAGGACAAAAGTGAAAAGAAGGTATTTCATATTAGAGTGTACACAGAATGACGTCAAGGTCTTTTTTTGCTTCAACTTCCTAACATGATGTTCCTTTGTTTTCCCCCACACCCCAAAGAACACTTTGAAATGTCGTTATTTTTCTTCCCTGTCCCAATTTTGCTTCTAATTCATATTATTTGGCTCTCTAAATTTTCTCCGTAGCAAGAGACTGAATCATGATATAACCTTCAAGAGCACTTCTTCGAAACACCAAAATTTAACGTTTGAAGGTCACTCGTTTGAAATGCAAAATGCCAAAGAAGTAACCTTGAGATGAAAGCCCATTCTCAGGTTCCCTCAGGGAGTTAATTGTTCAAGCCAACCAAGACTCGACAACCCAAAAAGTTGCCCATTCATCTCGGCAATCAAACCCAAGAAAGGTTTCGTCACTCACGGTGGAGACGGATGCTCCAGCAGCGATCAGCTTCTCTGGGAGATTATTCCCGGTTCCATTGGATCCATTGGTCTGATCCTCATAAGCTTTCAAAGCGAACCAAAGGGGAGGGAATCCAGCTGAAGATTTGATTTCCGTGGAAGCACCATGCTCGAGGAGGACATCAATGAGTTCGCCATTCCCACGTTGAATTGCCAAATGTAATGGGGTTCTAGTGTTGAAAATTTGGCATTATGTACTTGGCGAAAGGAACGTATTTTAGAACGGGTTTTGTGGACTCACAAGTTCTCGCTATTTTGAGCATTCACATTGGCCCCTTTGGCGATGACCTTCACGGCTTGTTGAGAGAGGCCAGGATAATCAGCCAACAAATGAAGGCTCGTGTTCTTTTCCTGCGGTGTGAGGGCATTCACATTCACGTTATTGTCTAATAGGAATTCCAGAGCGAACGCATCATCTGGAAATAAATGGAAACCAATCATAGCTTGCTTGGTCTCTGGTAAGCTCTTTTTCCTCCTCATCTTCTCTTCTAGTTCCATCTTCCATGATTGACAGAATGTCAAGGAAGATGTGGAACACATCGCTTTATCCTCGCCCGCTTCAATGAATGCTATATTAACAACATAATGTTGCCTCTTTATATAAATGTTATGAATAATGCACAGGGAGCTAGGCACTTTTTGGGGATTCGAACCCTATCACAGTGAGAAGCAACCACTTGTTGATGAAGAGTTAGCGTGCAGTTTACCAATGATCCCACATTTACTGATTGTACTGCAATGTTCCAAAGTGTTTCTATGAATACGGAATCCTTGGATGAGGTGCAATAGTTTCCTGAAACTGCTTATAGCCCTTTGTGAGCCTGGTTGGCTTTCTTTCCAATCCCGTTGCAGTAGATTTCATTCATTGTGTAAGGCTGCCTAAATCCCTTCTTTTTCATTTGGCACCCAAAAGGAAAGTGAGCCTTTTTTTGGCCTTTTTCTACTAACGTGAAGAAGAAAACCGTAAAGAAAGCTCTCCATTGCCACCATTATTACATTTCTTTTGGACACTGTTTGGGTTTAGATAACCCAAAGGAACACTGAAGGTCATCAAGACTCGAGTCTCACCCCTGTTTATCGCTAGATGGATCAGGTTCCATCCATTCCCATTGGATTGATCCACATTGGCCCGATGGTCGATGAGTGTGGATGCGATACCCGATTGTTTCGTGGACAATGCGATATCCAACGGCAGCTTATCCTCTTCATCTGGACGGTTCACTAAAGATGAAAGCTGCAACAGGGAGTAGAATGTATCTTTGTATGTATACCAAGAAAGCCCCTTGAAGCCCTCCAATGCGCCCTTCAGGCATGTAATATGTATTAATACCGAAAGGTAGCATCTGACAAGCCCATGTGTTGTGTCATATTGGCAATTGGGGAAGCAAGACTCTAACTGACAAGGCCTGACAAAATTGGGAGCTGTCGTCGATCTAGTACCCCGACTTAAAGGCCTTTAAGAACGTAATATACCAATCAATTTGTGTCGTCACTCAAGGAAGATCCAATCTGAGATTCTATGATCCTCTTGAAGACTTCTCTTCCTGAGAGACGACTCCAAATCCAAGAGCGCTTGCTTGAGTGGAGCCCCAAAGTTCCACCGAAAAGTAAGTGAAGAGAGAGAGAGAGAGAAAAACAGAGAACAGAGCCTGAAATCCCTAGGCAGCCAGTGTTATCATGGGTGTGATCGCTTCCAGAGTTCAGTCTTCAGGCGTCAACCAACACCCTCAGAAGTTGTCCGACAATTCAATGTCCAATCCAATGGTCGTGAAAGGTGACGTGAGCGGGAAAGGTCGTACCTTTCAGGAGGTGCCCACAGTGATATATCCCGATTTGGAAGATGAGCACAGTAGTGAAATGAGTGTCGAGACCACATCACTCTTCACACAGTCCTCGTGCTCGTCAGTGAATAACAATCCAATAAGTCCTGCCTTTTCGAACCATGGCCTTGACAATGGAACATGGTACGTACAAAGAAGGAATTGGGATTTTTAGGCACCTACCTCATCGTGATTTCTTTTTCCCGAGGGAAAACAGACAGCGTTTCGTAAAATTTGATTAGTCCCCATAGTAACGAGCTCAAATGACTTTGTTGGATATGTCATGTTCTCAAGAGAACTAATTAGGTCTTTACAATTGGAGTCTCGAAAAGTCCTCGTAAGTGAAATAACAATTGGGTAAGTTATTTTCCCATGACTGAGGTCAAGCGAGTTGAACAAAGTGGTAGAATGGAAGGTTTCTAGCCTTGAGGCTGAAACTTGATATCTCGTGAAACTACGACGGAAGAGCAATGAGAAACCTCTCTTTTGTTCTCTCTGAAATGAAAGGCAAATTTCGCTTCAAGTGAAAGACATTTCACATACTAAAACAAGTTAAATCAATAACATGCTAGATAAAAAAGCATTTATTACAGTGGCTTGAATATCTTCCTTAAAGTGATTTGTCATTGTCTATCTGGTCTACGTACACAACTTGAGTGCTTTGTCCAAGGTTTGTGACGTGATATAACCATTAATCACGACTAAAATAGACCCTTGGACAGCCTTTTATTTTTCAAGTTTTTTAAGTTACTTCGGAATAATTTCTAGCTTTCATGACATGCTTTCAAGAACATTCATTTTTTTCCTTCTTTGAACGACTTTCATGAGCATTGTGTTGTTTCTTTTAGAAACAATGTTTTTAAACTCATTCTCTTAAGAAAGAACGAGAAATTTGCATTGAAATACAAAAGGCAACGTATGCTCTACCGTTTCAAGTCGAAATAACATGTTACACAAGGTCCTTATGAGTCTCCTTTTTGCTCGAAGTAATAATGATGGGCACTTCTTTTCCATTCAAGATAACATCCCAATTACCTCAAACCTGAATAGAAGCAACCATTGAGGAACAAGATTAGAACACGCGGCCTATTCACTCGTACAGCACAACCCCTGTCTAATAATATCGATAGATGAACAGGACGTGAAGATGATGCTTCATTATTCTCCTTCTTCTTCTTCTAGTACTGCGTCTCATCTCAAGGAAGGCCAGGAATTCCCCTTGGTAAGGTCAGAGTCTGGACATTTGAAAGTGATGTCTACAATCTCGAGCTCAAAACTTGGACACCGAAGATCAACCACATCGTCTACGTCTCCCCAACGTCGTCGACGACGCCGAACCCACCGACGAGGGTCAGCCAAGGCCGCTGAAGGCTCAGTCTCAGGGTCACCGTCGTCGTCCACATCCTCGACATCTGACGAAGCAGATCTCACAAGTAATGGACGTTCTCAAGGGGTCCAAAAGTCTCAAGGGAGCCTTAATGTTGGCTTGGGCGACGACCTCAAGACTGGGCCTCAACCACTCTCGCGGCCTCGACGGAGTGCCAAACGCTCGAGTAGTCAACGCAACAGGCTGCCCTCAAATACCAAGAGTCCCAATGAAGGTAAAGGGATTTTCATTGCAGGCCATTAGGGAAACGAAGGTTCATCAATTTTCATTGCTCATTAGGAGGGATTTATAGTGTGAGACATGGTGGTTGGTTTTGGTGGATTGTCTTGAAAAGATTGACTATATTGACCACGATTTGAAGTCATCAATGTGGCCATGTATGTGGCTTTAAAGGCATCAAGGCTTGACAAGAGATTTTTTTGCATATTTAACACACTTGAGAAGACAATTATGTGGTAATGTGGATATGCGCCGATTAGTGAACGACATAGACCAAGGAAGTTAGTATATAGAACTGTCAGTGCATTGATTATTTTTTGTGGAAAAAGTGTGAGTAAAATAAGACTGTTTACTCACAAATTATGGGATCGATACATTTCCGTCAACGTCGACTTTACATGTCTGAAGGCCCAAATAAACTTGCTTTTGAGTAAGTTTGATTAAGGCGTGACTTTCGTCTACGCTTCTACCTCAAACCTTCGTATTAACTGATTGCACATTACATTCACCTCTCTTTGAAAATATGTGAAACATTCTGGCAGTTGCATTTGAACGATTGACCCCGACAAACCAATTTAGTGGCGTTCCAAAAATAAGTCAACATCAAAGTGGTCTTTTAAAAACTTACGTATTTCTTTTCGCTTGATGAGTTTCGTCCTGAGGGTTTCGACGACCTTTTGAGCTCAGTTCTTATTGACAAAGACTCTTGCAAAGGGTTCAGAGCCACCGAATTAAAAGAAAAAGCAATTTGCGACTACTAACGCCAAAACGAGAGGCAAGTAAAGAGTTGGACATGGTTGTTTTGACTTTTGCTTTCAGTTCCTTGCAAAGGGATGTATCCAACTTGAACTTTTTCCGATCGTAGTACTAGGCTTAGAGAAGTATTTTAGGGCCGGTTTTTCGATACATTTGCAGCCAAGATCGTAAATTTATTTTGTTCATTTCCAACTAGAACAACCCATTGAAATGATTTTGAGATAGTATGGAAGGCCCTGAGCTCATTAAGATTTCAAGGTCTTTCGGATTATCTTCCCTCTGAGGGGCTCGAGGTAAACTTCATTTAACAAAAAATCCAATATTTAATCTTTTGATTATTGAGTTTAACTTTGGACTTGGAAACCCGGGTGATTCCAAGTGTTCAAGGTCTTCTGAAGATTCCGACTAAATGTCTAAAAACTGTCAAACCTCTGTGACCTCTGATCAAGATTGCCCAAGTTCATTCAATTACTCCACTCGAGTCTCTGCATCCAAATAGCTTTCAAATTGATTTTCTGTTCCAGGTTGGCTTTCACATCCCAGCATGTTCCATGGCTCAAATAACATGCCTCGAGTGGCAAGCACTGGATGCATCATGGACTTGGCCAATCTCCAAATTCAAGATGGCTTCCATCCAGCCATTCCCTCACCAGCTTTAACGCCCACAAGGCGGGCCTCGAAGCTCAAACCCCTGCCCATCACAGGCAAAGGAGGCAAAATCTTTGACCATCCAGCCATTGTTCTTCCACAAGATATTCAGGGAAGAGAGCTCCGTGAGTTTGGATATGGCTCTCGGAAACGCCGAAGGCCCAAATTACAACGACAACTCAGTCTGATCGACTTGGAATACGAGATCGAAGAGTTCAGTATTCATGGTTCACTCCGGAAGTCGAACAATCGAAGCAGTCGATCGCCATTACATCATCATCGAAGTGACCAGAATCTTCGCGATGCTGTCAAACCGACAAAAGTGGCTGTAACGAGTCCTCGAAAAGACAGTGCCACCGACTCTGATGTTCAAACTCGGTTCAATTTCACGACCAAATCGATTGAGAACTTCTCGGAGATTGGGCGACTTGAGACCACGTCTCCGGCACTTCAGAAGCACGGTCAAATTGTTCCAAAAAAGCAAACATCCTCCTCCTCATCTTCGATTGTGTTGCCAAGCTTTTGTCGAAAGTACAGAACGAGTTTTAGTAACACGGTCAAAGAATTCTGCCAACAAAGCAAACCGTAATAAATGGATATGATTCCACGCCCAGGCAGACAAACTAACTTTATTTGAATGCAAACCGAAACACCCAATGTGGAATAACATCGATGAGTTGGGCTAATGTACTCAACTTTTCCTTATCCTTCTCCATTAAGTTTTGAAGTTGTGTATTAGTGCTGAGGAGCCAGTTCAAAAAGTACAAGACCTGCATATCGTACTGTAATCAGTTTTAACATTAGTAGATTATTTTTATACTTGTCAAGTCAAGAGTACAAGTACGAGGTGGAAATTTCTTTTGTAGATAAACATTGTTTACGTTCTTAATTTCACTCATTTTTTCATTCGATAGTATGCAAATCCCCAAATTTGGTTTTTTGCGATGAAATAATTAATCCTTTACAGATGTAGTTCTTGACGAAAAGCAAGATTACCAAAATAACGAGAACAACATGATTTGCTCAAAGTTATGCAAATTTTGCGTGTGGTTTTGTTATTCCACGCTTCGATACCACAAGTGATAATAATAAAATGGATTGATACATCACTCGCCTCAGGCAAACACAAAAAACACAAAAGGTTTGCCTAACATATCGGTTCTCATCGCAATAAAGTAGATGTCTTTGTTTCTTTACCGTAACTACCGGCCATTCACATAACTGAATCCAGTAGGCACTTTTACAAGTCAAAGTCCCCAAGCTCGTTTGTAGGGGGAAATCTTTCGTCTAGCTAGAACCAACCTACAAATAGAGGGTCGGCAAAAGTGCCGGAAAGGTACTCCATGAGCCTCAGCTCCAAGAAACTACCTGACAATAGGCAAAATCGGTGGACAAGATCACCCAGTGTCGTAGATGGAATAGAATATGTTCTCACATTCCATTGATCTATCTAGCATTTGCCAAAATATCGATGGTATAAAGCAGGAGCGGGCCGGAAAGTCAGGTGAGGAAAAGAATGGAAACCGCTACACCCATCAAAAGTTTCTTTCGTTCACTTCTTGTCATGAGTGTACGACCATGTTCAATTGGTCATTCCTAGTCTAAGAGGCAGTTAAGTGCTGTTCATTAAAATAATGACAAAATTATCTTCGATCAGATCATGAACAAATACCGTTTTGAGGTCCTGGTGTACATCTTTTATATTTGTGATATTTTCAACTTCTTCGGCAACGGTGAGTAAACAAAAGGGTTTACGAAAAAACACGCGAGTTTGACCGAGGATGTTGTTCTTTTCCGAACTAGACGATTTCGGCTAATCTAATTGTTGCAGTAGAAAAGCACTCAAAGATTTATCCAACTGGAACTTGCACATCCCTTAAACGTCACACTTTTGGTTCGGAGAAGATTGATTTGCCATAGAAAATGACCTCTAAATATTAGATAAGGGATAGTTAGGTGAGGCCATCGAGTGTACGGTCTCAAAAAAAGTCACTCATTAAAAACTAGAAAAAAGCTCTTTTGAAAGTGTTGCAAAGATAAGGGGGAAAAATGGTTCTCTGACTGAACGATCTAAGGTTGTGGAACCGGATGTGCAGCACTGAGAATTGTGGAAAACTTTTCAACTCAAGGACGATCTTGATAACCTTCGCCTAAAGAAGCATCTAACCTTGCATCTGAGCGCAAACTGAAGGTTAAATGCTTTGGAGCTTATCTCTAACAGCAATTATGGTGGAATTAGATGTATCTTTAAACACCATTCTTGACCAGCCCTTCATTCTAAAAGGTTGTCCAGATCCGCCAACATAAACTCTTTGGTAGACCAAATATCACTGAGATGTTGATGTAATAACAGTGTTAATGATTCATTTCTTGAGGATAATTCGCTTGGAAAAAAGGTGGCAGAACAAATGACGATTAAGTGCAGGCCCGCTCCAAGAACTAGAGGTAGCAAAAAAGTGTTTTACATTTCAAAATGAAGATAACGTTTCATTACCAAGGTGTAAAACTTAATTCCTTCAAACTGTCTTTTCATTTCTTTTTTTCTTGTCCGAATATCCGGTCATCTCTTTGTGAATTTCAAATTTCTAAATCAGTTTCCACGCTCGTCCACAAATCGTTGTCGCCGTGGTTTTCGTTAGCAAAATTATTTTTCATAATGACTAATTGAAATTATTTCTTTTATTTTCAATTTGCTTCCTATTTTTTCTTCAGATGCGTGGGTGCATTTCCTTCGCCTGTTTTTAATTAGAAATAAAATCGATAATCTGAAAGTGGTTTTCATTTTGGCTTCTTCCCTTTCTTCTAAGAACTTAATCGGATTTGAGCTCTTTTGGACATGAATGTAAATTCAACTGGTTTTTAATTCACTGCTTCGAAAAAACACTCCTATAATTTGTATTTGGTCATATGTATGTCTGTATATTTCGGGGATTAGGCATTTCAAAAGTGAATTTGCCTCAATTCAAAAACCTTTTGAGAAAAATACTAGAAAAAGAGGCTCGAAACGTGGAAGAACTGAAAACATTATATCCCTTTTCCACTCAATTTGAGCCAATGAGACTCAATTAGGTCTTAGGAATTATGTTCAGTAGGGTACCTGACCATCATTTTGTACAATTCATTGACTCTCTTGGGGAAAATAATGCCAATGCGTGGGAAACTGGGAATGTTTCCGTTGAGAATCATCTGTATGCAGGATATTTTCATTCATGATTTTAAGCCCCAAATTGGTTTGCAGTTTTGGCTGTGAAATGTTTCTTCTGTTCCGTTCGCCCTCCTTCGAAGACAAGTGGCCTTCCGGAACGTTTGTGTTCCCAATTTGACGCAAGTCCAAACTTTGAGATTGATTGCCCTCTTTCTACCCTGTGCCAAACTCGAACATTTACGCTTCAAACACATTGTGGTAAGTTTCCTCTCTAATGCACGTGTTTAAGATGCAAAGAAAAGAGTTGCTGTACTCTCTTTGTTAGAGTACATTGTGCACTCCAACAACCAGGTTCAAAGATCAGCCGGATTGCGTGAATTCTTCTGGATTTGTATATTAAGTATTCGGTTTACTTGTTTGAAAAGCCAAAATATGACCGATTTTGAAATCTCGCGTTGTGTTTAAGAAATTTGTTTTGATTTGCATTTATTGCTTTCAAAGTAACCCCTACCATTTGGGGCAAAAACTGTCTCATTTTCAATGACGAGGGACTGTTTGTTCGTCATTGAACCAACTTTAGAGTAGTATTAGTAGACTGTAGAAATAGTATACATAGCAAGACTTGCTCAATCATTAGTTTTTACTTTTACGATGGAGTTGAAGCCCTTCCAACCAAAAGTAAATATAAAAATGTTGATAAAGCACAATTGCCTATGAACAATCTGGACCTGATTTAGATCTGAAGCATGTACATTCACCTCTTGAAAGATAATGGGTCTATTCCTAGAAACCTTTCGGTTTTCCATTTCTTAAGGGAAACCAAGATATTTTGTCTCCCAAAACGCATGTACATGTTCAACACTAGATCAATTGGTAAGGCAACCCAGAAAGGCCTGGTGCAAGAAACACTAGAATTCC
Organism: Tigriopus japonicus; assembly: GCA_010645155.1. Classification (NCBI taxonomy): domain Eukaryota; kingdom Metazoa; phylum Arthropoda; class Copepoda; order Harpacticoida; family Harpacticidae; genus Tigriopus; species Tigriopus japonicus. The sequence continues at coordinate 1,144,155 of JAAGOF010000046.1, read as the reverse complement.
TAAACTAGGAGACTAACGATGAGAATCATGATTTCCAGAAAGATTAAATCAATTACGTTTCTCTGCAAATGGACCTTGCTCAAGTTGAGTAAACGATATATTTCAATTTTCAGCTCAATCCAACGTCTAAGTCAAAAGTTATGCTCTCTCAGAGCGAATCTTACTGCAAATGAACGGGCTAGCCCTCTTCTGTTCTTTGTTTACCCCAAAAGGGCGAGCACATTCATTCTATGCTCTCTTTAGTAATCAAATCTGAGAAGGCATAACTTTTGACTCCGCCATTCGATCGAGCTAAAAGTTGAAAAACGTAGTCTGCCCAATCCAAACAAGGGATCATTTGAGGAAGAACACAATTGATTTTATCCTACTGGAAATCATAATTCTCATCGCAAGCCTCCCACTCCAGGAAATTCGGTGCTTCTTCTCTGGTCTGCTCTAAAGGCCTCTAGTCTGAAGTTGTATGTACTGTGAACGAGCCCATCGTCAGCACGCATGTCTGAGAGCTAAGGAAGAGGATCCTTGGGTGCCTTAATTGTCAGATGGGAAGTTCCAAAGTAATTCAAAGCAGAACCACTATTGGCTATGTTCCTAGAGTTCCCAACTTTTTAAGGTGAGATGCAAAGAGACAGGCTATTCCTTAAAAACGAAACGAGAAAGCAGGAAAAGAGGAAAATATGTAAGCCATGTTTAGCAAAAGAGCTTACGGCCAGAAAAAAAACTGAACAATCTAGTTACATGAGAGTTACGCTTTTACGCCAGAGTGAAGCTTGAACAATCGCTTTTAGTTCAAAACCTGAAATGCATTACCAATGCCTTGAATTATTCAGTGAAGGAAAGTAGATAAACATGTTCCATGGGTTTTATTTGGGAACTTTCCATCTCACATTGAATTTAAAGGTCTAAATCAAATTGTTTAGTCAGAACGTAGAAAAACACGAACCAAAAAAGCCTTTCCAAACCAATCAGGATTTTAGAAAACAAAATTCAGTTCCATTTTTAACGCAAGAGCAACTTCCTTGAAAAGTTCTTGTAAGAGGCCTCATTTTGAACATGCACATGCATGAACAAGTACACTCCAATAAACAGAGTACGTTTGAAAGAGTGTCCACTTAATTTCCCTTGGGAGGCCTAATTAACAACTTAAAAGCGAATCCAGATACCAGCATGTCAAGAATGCACAAGAAGGATATACGACAACTAACCATTAAACGACGTGGAATCAAGCTTAAGTAATCTACACAAAACAACATCTAAAGAAAAGCACCTTATTTGGTAATCAATTGCCCTTAACGCCACTTGATGTGACCACCAAGATCAAGAAACTTTAATCGAAATTGAATAGCAGCCAAAACAAAACCTTATTCATAGTGTTTCGCTCAAAAAAGTTCCAATCCTTTTTCCTGGGTTCCTCATTTCAGGCTCAATTTCTATCACCACTCGAGGGTGTGCTCAACAGGATTATGCCTACCAATCTTACTCCAAAGAAGATGGTTGGACGACCGTTCAAAAAATCAACGAGACCGTCTACTCTGAAGGCTGCTTTTATGTCACGCCTGAGCTCAGGCTTCGCAGACATCAGACCATGTATTGCTTCTGTCCAGGAGATTTGTGCAACAAAGGCCACAACAATGAAAGCATGGAAGAACATCGCTGGAAGGCAAACTCGTTGGCGCTCGAGGCTTCGGGAACAGATGGAGCCAATGGAGCTGTCAGACCAGAAACGAGTTCTGGCATGTCATCTATTTTGACGATTGTTACAATGGTGCTTGTTAGACCACGACCAAACTATCTTTCCGTGTCATTTTGAACCGAAACCAACACACACGCTCTCACACTTGCCCCTTCAGAGAAAATACTTTGGAATTAGGAGAGCAAGATCCACTCTGAATGATACATTTCCTAGCTTTTAAAAATGATAAGAGGCAGGAGATCACGTTAGATCCGTGGATTTCTTCAATCGTTATAGCAAATCATGCCTTGAGCTATCTAGGAGTAACTTGAAAATATGTGGTATTTATTCTTACTAGAAAAGCATTCAAGCTTTTTCAATCGACCTTCAGATTAAATTGGGCTTCCAAAAACATCTTCTGAGTATTTCCATAAGCAATGGAACATTGCTCATATTTGAGACCTGTTTATTTCAACTCAAGTCTATTGTGATCAAAACTGAACCACAAAGGCATTTGTTATCCTTTCCTTGGTTGCAGTATATTATGCTTTCTGCAGCCATAAAATTAATAATCGAAACCAAGCTTAAAAAATATACGAAAAATATACAAAATTTGAAAACAAGCTAAAGTAGGGTAAGCATTAAAAAAAATCCAATTTTATCAGGCGTTCATCTAGTTAGCGATGTTTTTGCCCACACGCTCTCTCTTCAAAGAACTAATTGGTGGCTAATTAAATTTTCAAATTTTATTGAGCCGCTCATTTTTCCTGCAAATTTGCACAGACCTTGTTGACTTCGCGAGTTATATTTTGCCAAAGAGACTGAATTTCAAGTTGTATTTTAGTTCAGGCTTTCATTTCTCTTGTAATGGGAAGGAAAGTTTGAAACATCACGGTTGAGAAGTGCTTTTCCGTCGTCTAGGAAATCTTGCTCATCCAAAAGCTGGGAAATTTGAGGAATTAGATCTTGTTTTTCGAACCATGTATTTTCTTTTTGTCAACTCACCATTTTTGAGTATGCACTCAGCTCAAGCTGGATCTATCATTCAAGTTCTAATGTTTCTCCTTCTGATTTGAAGAATCCTTGACGACAAACAAACAACCATAAATCTATCTAATTGACTGGATTTGGCGGAGCTTTCAAAACAGGATTTAGAATATGGCCCTTCAATCCAGATTCCAAATGAATACTCGCGTGAGAGCTGACAAATTGAAATCCACTAAATCTCGATGTTGTTTTTATTCCTACCTCTTGGTTGAATTCAATCATGTAAAGTAGAACCACATCTTCTCGTCGTAATCGGATTGCTTCATGAAGTGGATGAGTGGATTTGGATTTCAGCATGGAATACAAAAGTGGTGCCGTCATTTCGGCAAAATCCTCTGAGCCGAATTCATTCTGAAGACACAAAAGTTTAATATATTCAAATATGATGATTATTATAGGTGTTAATTACCCAATGTGAGGAAATGAGTGCGAAACAATGCTCTTTCAGGGTGTGAGCGCCGATTTCATCGGCAGTGGCGTAGTATTGGATGCAGTTGGTTGATTTCACGGATCCCATGAGGTAATCTTGGCAATATTGGAGAAGTTCCTGCAATTGAAACGTCTTTCCAATCTTCATCAGAGACAAGGTGAACTTATCAGGGTCGGGAATAGATTTGAAATCGACTCGATCGGTGTAGATCCAGGCCAATAAGGATCGCCCCACAATTGGCTCCATCTTGGACCAATCTGAAAAGAGATCAAATATCAATTAGGGACATGAAAAGACACTTTTGCCGCTTAATGTAATAGGGTAAAGCTCCCATGCGCATTGCAATACACAATCCCAACACTCAATGAGAAATCTGCTTTTAGCTTGTTAACCTAAAACTTTTACATCAAGAAGATAACCATCACTAAGGCGAATTTTTTGGCCTGTTCATTTTTTCAGAATTTAAATTTTGATCCTTTTTTCTGCCCAATCTCGCTTTGGGGGTAATTTTTTGTCCATATCCGAGTTTATATTTGGCGTACTTTTTGGGGAAAAATTGGAAAGACAGAAAAATCTGGTATTATAATTTTATATTGTTTTATACTGGAAGAGAAAAAAAGCTAAGAATAAAATCAAGCTCTGATTTCCATATCCCTAACAATATCCTATCAAAAATTGACGTTTACTTGGAAACATCAATTGACCGTGTTCTCTCTCATACTTGCACATATGGAAATCTGGTAAAAATTAGCTACCTCGGCTATGACGTTGAAATAAAGGTCTATTATAGAATTACCGAGATGTTGATGCTCATCCAAAAATTTCCAAGCATCCGAACGAGCGGAGAGCACAAATCGATGGGCAGGCTCCGAGCCATCGGCAAACTCGATTTGTAAATCACTGCAAAGATAACCGGAAAAGAGAAAAATTCAATCGGTTTAAAATGGAACGGGAATATACACCAATTGCTCAAAGAGACTAACTAAATACAGCGAAAGATGAGTACATGAATGCTTTTGCGCTGACCGAAAAAAAAATTCAGGGCATAACGTCTCTTTATCCCCAAAAAAATATCGATATGAGAATGCGGGTGATTTAGTTATATATTTATTTTACTTACTATAAATTATTTTATTATTTATACTTAGCATTATCTGTCAGCAGCAATATTATTCTTCTATAGAAAGTTACATCAGCAACAATATACTTCTTCTATCGAGAGTTATATCTATATATACGAAAGTGTGAACATTTTGGTCAGGGACAGAAACATTCGTTCATTCATGAGTTATTCTTTTATCAACCTTTGACTGTGATTAAGTGCTTCTATTATAATTTTGGTTTCAAGGTCAACTAAGAAAAAGTGCCTGGCTAAAAAAAAAGTTCGCTTCTTCTTATGCTTTATCTCGTGCATTATAATCACTAGTGTACCCGTATAAGATCGACAGGAAGAAGTGCAAGAGTTGAAAAACGCCAGACTTTGCCCAAAACGTGTGAATCTAAGAACTTGCTTGAAAACCCATTGAAATCCCATATCGTCCTTTTTCTACCGAAATCTCGTGGAAAAGCTGATCCCAAGTGGGACCAATCCATTTCAAGCGCGTACTATCGTTATCCCAGTGCTCTAGTTTTATTACCTATACTGCGTTTGTCCATGGAGTTTGGCCACAATATGCAATAACCTCGACGGAAACGAGTCCTTTTGGTGGGTGTTTTGAGGCGATTGAGCGCACACAATGGCGTGTTCCCGTTGTAATTCGTGATATTTCCGCTGAAGCTTGCTCAATTCCGTTTTGAGAAGGGACAAATGACTTTGAGTCTTGACCGAATGCGGATCTGCAAGGAATGAATTGGAATTTCCGAGTTTCCAGAATCACGGATGCTTTACCTTTATCTTGAGAACCTGAGGTCATGGTGTTTGCGCCTAAATCAGGCCTCCTTATGGGCTACCCAAACCTTTTTGAGGACGATTCAGTTGTTAGAACTTGAGCTTTGAGCGGAGAAGAGCGACAGGTTTGTTATGGAAATTCACCTCCCTCAACTCAGGGTGACCAAAATCGACAAACAAAGGTGTAAATTAGAATGATCAGAACTGTCATTACTTGCTGTTATTACGAGACGAAAGAAAGATATGTTGTTAAGGTATAATTTGATCAGCAGCTAATTAGGCTTCATAATGAGAGCAATTCTTATATTTATATAAAGCTTTGGCTATCTTCACTCAAGCAATTTGAGGGAAAATGAGAGAGCGATAGTTCGAAGGGATCAAAAAATAAAATCGAAAGTTGTCAGTTGTATGTCTTCGCAACCTACAGAAGAACTCTGGGGAAACACGGCGTTCAATTGAGCTGGGTAAGTCATTTTTAAGTTCCAAAGACTTTTGAGACCAGTTTTGAGGTGAAATGACTATGCCACTTATGTTTTCGAGTTCAGTTAATTAGGTCACGGGCCAAAAATTGATATAATGTCACTTAAATCTTGCACAAAAACACAATTATGAAAACATTCTTTTTGATAATTGCTGGGCACACTTAGTTCGGGAATGATTCAAAATGTTGGTGAAATCTATTTAGCCGTTAAATTTTCAATGGCTATTTTTGAACACAATTCTCGAAGGACGCAATCGGACATTTGCTCATTCAAATTCGAAGAAGGGCTCAATAGATTGAGTTAATATTTCGGGTCCAGGCAACAATGAGACTATCTTAGAAATATGTGATAAGAAAAATTCAGAAAAATTTTTTAATCACGTTTTAAGTGACATTATATCAATTTTTGGCCCGTGACCTAATTAACCGACCTCGACTTCATATGCGGGATTGTCTTTTCACTCTAAAACTAGTCCCAAATGTCTTTGGAACTTAAAAATGACTTCTCTAGCTCAATTAAACGCCGTGGAAATTAAAGATGCCACTGCTTTAGATGAAACTGCAACATTTACGAAGCAGAATGTGACAGTTATGACTTATTATATCTATTGTTTAAATATTCTAAAATGGGTCCAAGCTCGAAGATTGCTGTATTCATTCAGAATGATCACTAAGGCTAGGACTTTTATTCAAAAATATATAAAATATTTTTTTGAATATTTTCGGGAATTTTGGAGGAAAATGAATATATCTGTCATTTTGAGG
>JAAGOF010000046.1:1127281-1137810 GCA_010645155.1 Tigriopus japonicus | reverse complement strand
GTGAAAGTAAGAAACCGAACTTTGGCCAAATTTTGATTAAAGCTAATTTGGCCTTGATGGCAAAACTGATTGGAGGGCTCCGGTAATGACCCTTATCATCGATCACCATGAGTATATCTAACAAGAGGAAATGGCTTACCAGCCTTAACACCGGCAAGGACTTCCCCTACCGAATACTCGATAACAGAGAGAGCTCCATCTCCTGTGGGCCCTGTGAGAGCCTGGGAAAAGCCAGTTGCAAGGTGCAACTTCAGCAACACTTGAAGACGTCCAGGCACATGAGCAATCTCAAGCTGAAGGAGACACATGTTGCCAAGAACCAGGCACACATCGAGGATGTGTTGCAAAAAAAGAAGAATCCTTCAAAATCTGAAGAAATTGGCAGGGAACTCTGTTCGGTTTTCTTAGCTGCCAATATTCCTTGGTCGAAGTTGGAGCACCCCAAATTCCGCGTCTTTCTGGAAGAGCGCCTTGCTGTATCCATCCCAAATGAGTCTTCGCTGCGCAAGAACTACATGCCCCAATGCTACGAGGAAGTATCCTCCCAGATCAGGGCTGACCTCAGTGGTTTCCCCATTTGGATCAGTGTGGATGAATCCTCTGACTGCTTGGGACGGGCCGATGCAAATGTGATTTGCGGAAGACTTGATGCCGAAAAGTACCACCAACATCACTTAGTCCTCTGCAAGTTCCTTGAGCGAACAGACAGCGTCACCATTGCCCGTCTTGTGAATCAGGCTGTGCTTTGGATTTCCCCTGATTTTGACTACAATCTGGCAAAGGTCTTTGTGACTGACGGCGCAGCCTACATGGTCAAAGCCGGCAAGGATATGCGGTTGTTTTTCCCGAACTTGCTTCACCTGACTTGCACAGCCCACGCCTTGCATCGCATCTGTGACTTAGTAGTGGAGAGCTTTCCTGAGGTCAACCGCCTGATTTCCAGCACAAAGAAGGTGTTTTTGAAAGCTCCACTGAGGCGCGCCGAGTTCAGAGCTTGCTGCCCTGGCATCCAATTACCCCCTGCACCCGTGTTGACCAGGTAGGGTACTTGGGTCAGAGCAGCCGTCTGGTACGCGTAGTACTTCAAGGAGGTTAAGGACGTGGTGGACAGCTTCACAAGCACCGACGCCAGGTGCATTGCGGAGAGCCAGGAGCAGTTTGCCAAGAGCTGCGTGACCAGGGACCTCACTTACATCCTTTCCAACCTGGCCTTCCTGCCCATGACCATCACCAGCCTTGAGGAACAGGGTCTGCCCTTGGACAAGGCCCTCACACTCATCAACAACACCAAGGCCAGGCTGGAGAGCTGCCCTGGCCCTGTTGGAAGGGCCCTGCAGGCCAAGATGGAGAGTTTGCTTTCCAAGAAACCAGGATTGGAAACAGTCCGAAAGGTCCAGAAGGCCATCGTTGGTGAGGGAGACCTTCCGAATGGGATGTCTCCATTGGATGTTGCCCAAATGAAGTACTTGCCAACAGCAAGTGTCGATGTTGAGCGTTTATTCTCCCTGTACAAGAACGTCCTCTCTGACAGACGTCAGTGCCTCACCGAAGAGAACTTGTCGATGATACTGGTGGTTCAATGCTTCTTCAACAGAGGGCAAGAAGATAAATAGACTGAGAAGTTCAATCTGTACCAAAAAGGCACCGCGATTTTTTTGAATATTTGAAGTGTTTGGGCAAATATTTTCCCCCTTTTTGGTAAATAAATAATGAATATTTGGCTACTTTTTGCTGAATATTATTCCGAGCTCTAATGATCACCTCTACATATTTGGAACTAGATATTGCCGTTTTACGAGGGGAAAAAAGAATGCAAACGACCCTATAATTTTTGACCTACGCGACCAATTTTTAAGAAAAATTTCAGAGTTTTTGAGTACTAAATTTATTTCGTAAAAGTTTTTGACCCTATTTGACGCGGTCAAAAATGTGGATTGGGTAAAACATCTTGCCGTGGAAATGAAAAATGAAAAAAAAGAGTCCCGAGTGACCAATATGAAGCAACACAGCAAACCATGTCCGTAACTCGGAAATGGTTGATCTCACAAAAATGTACGAAGCTCAAAAACACGCGAGATAGGAAATTAAAAGGTAAATGTGTTGTTATTACCTTTAAGTCGCCATGTTTTTATTTAAGGCTAAATTTTGGAAAGAAGAAATTGTCGGTGTTATAAACCATAAACGCTGTTTTCAAAAATGACCGTGAAATGTCCATGAAATCGAAGAACCAAACATGAAGGTTGTCACATAAATTTAGACAAAAAGCTGGGAAGATTTCAACAATATTTTGGATAGACACAACCATAAGACTACTTGAGAATCTAGAAGAAGAAAATGCTCAGAAAATTGCCTTTAGGCAGGTTTTAAATGAACTTTCATTGTTTTTTGCCCGTGACCTAATTAAAATAATTCAAGCACATATGCAGTATTGCATTCACACCTCAAAAATGGTCTCAAAAGTTTTTGGAATCAAAAAATGATTTCTACAACTCAAAGAAACATCGTGGGCTTGTATCATGAGTTATAGACATGATATAACTGGGTCTTCCGTTTTTTTTTTTTTTTGAACACACCCGGTAAACTGGATCTGCTTTAATATCTTCAAGCCAATTTGAGGTAACACTGAATTGCAAATCGCAATCCTAGACAAGCTTGTTTATGGTTTTATGACTACGTAGCCTTCTTCCTCTAGTTTTATCTTCTGGTGATAAAAACCTGGTTTGGGGAGTACAGTATTTGAAACCTTTAGCAATCTCTTTGGATTGTTGGTGTTAGGGTCGGAGGGTTGAGCCTCGCCCGGCCAGCAAAGCCAGCCATCACATCGTCCAAAGTTTTTCCAATATGCAATCTCATGTCCGGTATCAGAATGGTTCTCCGTCTGTGGGTGTGGATTAACGTCTAAAATTATGCTTGAGAAAGGTGGGGGGAGGCGAATCGAACCTGGGACCTCTGTCTTTTTAAGAAACTGCGCTAATCACGACACCATGTCCCCTCCCGTAAATCATTTGATAAAATTATCAATAGTGGTAATATGACTCATAAAACGAAAATGTGCGAACACACAACTTCTTCCTAGAAAAATGTGTACAGTTTTGGAATTTCTTAGAACCAAAGCAACAACTTTTGACTATTTTCCATGCTAATTTTGAACAGGAAAAGGCATGTTTTTTTCTAAATTCAGGAAAAAAGGTTCATGTTTGAAAGTGCAGATAAGTATAATCATAATTGCGAGAATTGTCTCATTGGATATTTTATATATACAACTATTTCTATACAATTAATGTAAAGAGGTCATGGGCCCCGTTCTGGGTTCGTGAGGCTCTTCTCGCCATCACGCATTTTCACTTCATTACTTTCAACATGTTAAGCAGAATGGTGGAACATTTTGAAAATATCATTGGAATACCTACCTGAAGAAAAACAGGAAAAACAGCATCTTTTTTGTTTTCTGACTTAAGGGCCAAAACCACAAGTTGGCTTTGCAGTATCGAAAGACGTCATCCATCGACCATTCGCCCTCTCTCAAAAAGGAGAATTTTGGGAAGAGCCAAGAGAAGGCTGATTTGAAAGTTTGTTACTTCAATTTGAGTTAATAAGATTGAATTATTTTTCAAATGAAAAAATAAATACTCGCCACTAGACCTATTGGCTTCTTGACGAATCAGAATGACCTAAAAACTCTAACATTTATTGAAAATGGAATAATCAAAAAGCTTTTAATATTTCAGAAGTACCTGGAACGGAGGGTTCTAGAAGTATTTTTTTGGGGGAATAAAAGATGGGGCAATTACAATAATAAATAAGTGTAAGATTAACCACCATCTAAGAAACTCATTTTTAATTATTTCGAGGAGCTCAGTTTTGATCACAGAATCAAGTTGGCAAAGGTTTACAAGCGTGGTCAAGGCTATGAACTAGTGATGGGGGGCAAACAAGAGATTGGGCAAGCTGTATTGGCACAATGCTTGGGCTTGCTGAAGCTTGGCATAGCTTGGGTGCTTGTACAAGTACTTTTCCCAGCTAACAGGTTTGCCAAATTTGCTATGAACGAAGAATAAACTTACCATCCGAATTTCACTAAACCAGGCTGATTCAGTTAAATAGGGCCCATACCTTTGAAAGGATGTATTTTTAAGAAAACTATACACTTCAATTCTCTCACATGGGGAAATGCAAAATATTTCGAGAATACTAAAAAAAGATTTGGCATTTTACTTTTTCATGCCGGCAACTCTGAGTAAACGAGATTGTTCCGGAAGTGTGACTTCTAAATCTCGGTCTTGATTAGCCTCAAAAGTGCATTCATGTGTGGCCTAGAACCGAAACAAAAAAAACCATGGTTTTGCAAATGCTATCCAAATTGAAAAAAAAATTTTGTATCACTTCCACTATTTATTGCTAAATTATTAAGGTCAAAAGATCATCGAAAATGCAACTTGACATTTTTTCTTCTAAGTCACACTGCAAGTATCTTAACTCTTCAAAGAGCAACTGCCGGCAACTGCATCTTCCGATGTTCCTTGAGCTTGGGAAGTGTATTGGTGTATTGCCCAAGTAATGCTTGTCAACAACTTGTTCTTGGGTGTTTGTGATGACTCATTACTTGCCCAAGTCACATCACTACTATGAACTACTGATGCGACCAAATAATGTTTTTCGGCCAAGTGTTGCCATATTTGCCCTTGTTTAGTTTTTTGGTCAAAAACTGAAACACAAGCTGACTACTGATGGGGCCGAAACCAGCAATGTCTCATACAGTATGAGACCAGACCAATACAATGAAAGTCTCGCTGGTCTTGATTCCGACTTGAGACCAAGTGAGACATGCGAAGTGTTGCCAAAATTGCTCAAATTGGGTTTTGCCTTTTTCTGTGGCGTTCGAATGGTTTCAATTTGAAGGCACGACATACCTAGATTTATTTTTCCGCTGTTTTAAACTTAAACAATACAAATTTCAATGCAAGGAACAGCTCGTTTATTCCACAACTTGGCATAACATGTTGGCTTCAGAGTTTTGAAGAAAAATACCTGAAGGACCGCGTGACGTGAGATCTTATTCATTAACACCAAAACTTATGTTAAATCCCCAAATTGCTGGAGAATATTTCATTTAACAATTGCTTATGTTATTACGTTGCAATGCAAGATTTTATATAACTCATTGGTGCAACGTTGTTATTTGAAATTTCCATTTGCTAAAGCCCATCAACATTGAAACCAGGTGGCAAATCACGACATCACTACCACATGGGCACTTTCCTGACCCTGTCCGACTTTGATCTAAACATTAGTGATTAGGGGCAAGACGATTATTTGGTGTCGTCTCGATCTCGTGCACGTAAAGTTTGAGCAAAAGCACAGATACACACGTTGGTATTTTGAAGTCTGACATCGACAAAAATCATGCAGTTTTGATTATTCGTTGAAAATGAAGGCCAAACGTTCCTCAAAATGCCTGGAGACACACAGTGTTGATATGCTTTCTTTCGGCCCGAGACCATCACTATATTGTCCAAAAAGTTTGTTTAGATCAACTAGTACAGGAACCACTGTACGTCAGGACGAATTTCAAAAATACACACTGGGTCCGATCATTGTACTAAAATGTGAGGTTTTTGCAACAAATGTATTGTTCCGTTGAATTTTCATTGTACTAATCAGACCCAGTGTGTATTTTGAAAGTAATCCTGGCTTGAGCCATCCTTGACTAGTACAATGAATTTTCAAGACGAGCCAGGCCGGGAAACTGCGTATTCTAGTCAACCTAGCTAAGAAGTGTGACTAGCACCTAAGATTTGAATATCAAAGGAATCATATTGAAACAGACCATTTCGGCTAAAATCTTGATACAGCGTCAATAAAGGTCATGGTCTCCATGCATAATGCACATACCTCAAAAGAGAGTTAGATTTCGATTACACGCTTTAACAAAACTGTTAAACACGAATAGGTTCAATTGGTGGCGGACACCTTTTGTAGCTGTCATTTCCACAGGTCATTTCGTTCGTAAGACTTGATGCCGTCTTGATGCCAGCTTCTGAGAAGTAGTAATTGAGACCGGTATCGGTTGGTCTCATGTATTGGAAATACCGTCTCGTCCCATCACTAAAGCTGACTTCCATGAAATAAGGAGAGACATAAACTGTGGGTAGAAAACGGCGACACTTTTTCTTTTGTCGCATCACAACTATGAACGCATTTCTAAGATTTACAAGATACCGAAGAGCACCCACTATTCGGAGCATCGTCGTTAGTGGGGTAAAACATGTAAAACAATACATTTACATTTTTTACTATTTCTGACAAAAAAGACGAAAAAATTGGTGTGGCATGGAAATTATTTTCTAAAACAAATTATACCTCAGTTAAACTTGCAATTTATTGCATTTATCCTCTCTTTTCCAAGTTTTTCCTGCATTTTGGTCTTCTGCTTTTATTTTTTTTGCCCCACATATTAGGTCATATGTTTTGGTTGTATTGGTATTGGAATGCTTGCTAGTTTACTTGAAGGTATGCTCCAAAGTCTACTTGAGAGTAAACTTTTCATTAACTTTATAATCACAGCTCCTTTGAAGATTTCTGTAACCCAACCAAATCGCATTCAGTGATTTCATATACTAATTCAATTTGAACTTGTGGCACTCTGATAGTTTGTTGGGTGGAATTTTGACAAATCGTGCCAAACGCAATATGAATCGTCCAGTTCAAGTAAATGGTGTGAGCATATGTTTTGATGGCAACTCTAGAAAGTGTACTTGTTAGTACACTTCGTAGTTCAATTGGCTGGTTTTGTTGAGACAGCTGCCATTTTGAAAAGTAAGTCTCTCATTCCAACCTAGAAATGCCTCTACATCTATGATCATAAATTCATCCTCTCGAAACACGAATTGCCCGCTGATTCAGCTATACCACATTTCTCCTTCTTTATTTCATATTACTCCATTCAACTCAAAACATTGATTGATCTCACAGCAGCATGCAAATTTTGGCAGCTAATTTAAGGAAACACTGGAAGGAAGTTCGCTTGCAGTTCGATTGATCAGAGTTGAAGTATTCAAATGGGAGTGCTTCCACAACGCTGGAATGCTCGTCTCTAGGCGTGCTTCTCGGAGAACCTCTCATCAATTAAACCTGATGCTAAGCCCAAATAGCGACCCAGCTTGCTAGAAGTTTACTTGAAGTCAATGGAACTAGCACATGTTTGTGCATGCTAAACATATGACTAGCGTTGGAAAATTGTTGACGTATCTACTTGTTGCACCTTGGCACCAGTGGTACACTTCTCTTTTTCATGAGTTGCTTGGTGTACTTCTGATTCAAGAAAGCTTATGCTATCAACAAAATGGCTGAAACTGCCTTGAAGTTGCCTCGAAGTCACCTTTGCTAGCACACCTTGGAATACACAAAACATCTGACCTATTGTTCCCAAATGCGGATGAGTCCGATTGGGCCATGAGCGGGCTCAGTATTGGATGGGATCACTTTGGAGGTTGGTTCATGGTGGGTTGGACCAAAAAAGCACGAACCAATCCAGAGCCAGAAACAGAACCAACCGCGATTCATCGCAGAAGTGTAGCGAATTAGGAGTTAACTCATTTAACTTGCATAAATGGTACTTGAAAGCTCAAAACAACGAATGCAATGATGCTAGAAATATTTCAATGCAATGATTTGGATCTGGCCGGCTTCAAAATTTTGATTTCAGTTCGGAGCCAAACCAATTCAATTTGAAAAGTCGCTCAACTGATCCTGACGTAGAACCAAAAAATCTTGGTGTGACCCATTTTTTTGCGGATTTTTTTATTACCGCTACAAGGAATGCGATTTCCTGTAAATGAAAGGATTACTCCCGACAGCTTCAATCCGAGCCCTAACAGGATTCGAACCTACGCCGTCTGGGGAAGCACTTATACTCGGCAATTTTAAGAACGCGCTACTACGCGTGGCCACTCTGGCTTACTTTCATTTATTTCAACATGCATTGCATTTTATTGCATTTTTCTCATTATATTGGCATATTTTTCCTTTTCTTTTTGCATTTTTTGACATTTCATTTATATTTTTGTGTCAACGTTTTACATATTTTTCTTACATTTTTCACTCTGTTTATTTGCATTTTATATACACCACTCTAATCATCATGACCTTTCATGGAGAAGATCCATCATTTGGTCAACAGATGATGAAGTCGTTGTGGGAAGATATGAGGAATTATTGCGAGTCAACCCGAGGTTTACTTCGGAGCGACATATTTCCTATCATGTACTTTTGGTCTTGTTCCTAATCGGAAATACACGTTTTCCCTCTCTACGATTCTTCATTCTCGATCCTTCTACTCGTTCACGATCATGCGATGGCGCAGTCGGCAAGTACGTCATTTTTAAAAGGTACTGTCGACGGCCTATCCCTGATCTAAAAAACGGGGCCATTTTTTGGTTCCATCGATGCGATCACGTTCGGGTTGTCCGTCGTGATTGGCGTGTGAGACGCATCAATTTATCCCGTGAGAATTCCTCTCATTCCTCCATCCGGTGTTCGTGGTGTTTGAAGTGTCGTGAAAGAAGAGCACGAAAGTGTAGTTGGTTAAGGGTTAACCCCCCGGATTTACTTCCATTCGTTGCATAGGCATATACACAGACTACACACATACAAGGTCTCTTCCAGCTAGTTGGTAGCTGTCGTCATGTTTGAATTGCGCGGGAACGGGAATGTACCAAGAGTCTTGCTTTTTCATTCATTTGGAGGGGCTGAAGCGGTTGGGTGGATGGGAGATGCGTCCAGAGCGAGTTCTGTTTCCCCATGCCTCTCGTAGGGCAATGGCAAGCTCTGTTGGTAGCATCACTCGTTGATCCGTTGGAAACTCAGTGTGGGAAGCTTGCCTCTCTGCCATGATTCGTTTGGTTGATGATAGGGGTTTTGGTGAAGGCAAGGGTGATGGCGAGGCTGATGTTGTTGGTGTTGGTGGTGGTGATGGTGATGCTGTTGGTGATGGTGTTGGTGATGGTGTTAGTGATGTTGTTGGTGTTGGTGTTAGTGATGTTGGTGATGGTGTTGGTGTTGGTGGTGGTGTTGGTGGTGGTGTTGGTAAAACCCTCATCAGCGGTATGCTGGGGGCTTTTGGTCGTTGACTGCCATATTTTACCTCATTTGAAGCATTTGGGGGATAGTATTTTTTGATGTCTTGGCGATGCCGACGGAATTGATGTCCACACTCATCTTGAAGTGTGAGAGTTGGGCCGTTTGAGTTGATGATAGTGACTGGGTCTGGTAGGTAAGTGCTTTGGAGTTTCTTCTTTGATTTCCTTTTCAGCAGAACTTTTTGGCCAATGCAAACGTCTTTGTCCCTCCGGTTTCTTGCTCTGTTTTGGTGTTCTGCTGCAGATTTCCTAACCCGCCACTCATTTTCTCGTACGATGGCGAGGTCGCGTTTTGATGTCCCTTGTATATCTGCTAATTTGTCTCTGAAGTGAGGGAACATGAGTGCCACCGGTGACCTGCCTGTTGACGGGTGTGGCGTTGACCGATAGTCGTGCAAAGCCTGGCGAAGAGCCTTTTTCCATGCATGGGGGCGGGGTTCCACTGAGGAAAGGGCTTTGGTGATGGTTTTCATGATGCATTCGGCCGGATTTGACTGAGGGTGGTAGGGGGGTGTAAGTTCGTGCACGATGCCCAATTTTTTGCTGAATTCGGCAAAACAGGTGGATGCGAATTGGGGTCCTCCATCAGTTCTGTGTTTGTGGGGAAACCCCATCAGATGATAGATATCATCTAAGGCGTCTACCGTGGCTTCGGCAGTGGCTGATTGTATCATGGTGGCCACTGGAAATCGGGTGAGGTCATCGCGCACCACTAAGATCATGGATGTGTCTGGAAGCGGCCCATAGAAGTCAAGGCTAAGTGTGTGCCAAGGGTGCGGCGGTTGAGGGTGAGGCCGCACCAGGGGCAGTTGATTGTCTTTGACATTGACTTGACATGCATGACACACTTTTACGTAGTCTTCTACCGCCGTGTCCATACCAGGGAGGAAGAATGAGGCCCGCAATCGGCGTTTTGTTGCGGCTATGCCCAGGTGGGCGGATCCATGTGCGAGGGCAATCGCAGCATTGAGCAGTGTCTCGGGCAGGAGGAGGCGTTCCCCCCGAAATATGCACCCTCCTGGTGCTATGGAGAGTTCTCCAAAGAACGGGCGGAATTTTGCAAGCTTGCTCAGACGTGTTGGCATTGTTCGGGAGCTGATGGCCCTCTTGAGTTCACGGAGAGTTGGGCATTTGTTTGATGCTTCTGAGATCACTTGATGGCCAAGTGTTGAGGGGACATCTGCAGAGAGAATCGCATATGCAACCTTTTCACATTCATGGAGTTCTTCTTGCTCCTCTTTGGGGAGTGTATCTAGAGGCCTTCGGAGTCGAGAGAGATAATCTGCAGGATTAGACATTCCCTCCCTGTAAATGACCTCGAAGGCCTTGTCTTGGTGGCGAAGTTTTATTCGCTCCGTTCTTGCAGTACCAGTGCGGGTTTCTTTGAATATA
>JAAGOF010000046.1:1105057-1123999 GCA_010645155.1 Tigriopus japonicus | reverse complement strand
CCAACGTTTATTCGGTCAACCTCTTCGATCAAAATTACCAATGAATTGGCGTGTTTTTCTTCCTGAATTCCAGATCCAATCGGAAGTGGCTGATGCCAAACGTCTTCAGGATGATCGACTTCGCAAAGAGTATTTTGACCGAACCACGCGGGCGAGGAAGAAGGTCCCCGTTGGTGAACGCGTTCTGGTCCAAGATCCTTCCTCACGTCGGTGGGACAAGCTTGCCATTGTCGTCGAAAACAAGTCTCCACGACGATACCTTCTCCGATTCCCATCGGGGCGATTGATCGAACGAAATCTCCGTTTCCTCCGCCGAGCTCCTTTAGGATTTCCCGAGACCGATGCCGATCACGAGATGTCCAAAGATGGTCCAATGCCCAGAAGAAGCGACAGAAGACGTCGTGGAACGGATTTTTCCCAAGCTTGATTAATGTTGTATATTTCAATATTGTTTGATTCTTTCGATTCTTATCATCGCGTGCTTTTGTTTTGTTGTTATTTTAAAAGCACGTCGAATAAAGGGAGTTGGGAAGATATGAGGAATTATTGCGAGTCAACCCGAGGTTTACTTCGGAGCGACATATTTCCTATCATGTACTTTTGGTCTTGTTCCTAATCGGAAATACACGTTTTCCCTCTCTACGATTCTTCATTCTCGATCCTTCTACTCGTTCACGATCATGCGACGTTGAAAGACCAATATATCGCTGAGATCCTTTCTCCCGCGTCCTTTTTTGTTGACAACCTTGTGGTTAATTAGTTTATTGGTTGAATGCAAACACGGTTTGTATTTGTGGTGAATCCTCTTCTTTGTAAATCTACATCCATTGGATTTAGAAAAGAGAACCAAACATGCTGAGGCTGAGGAGTGTACTGTTTCAAAACACGTTTTAGATCAGCCCATCTCTTCAGATTTAAATACGAAATCTTGAAACAATTGTTTGAAAACGACCCGCGAGTCAACTCTAAATGAAACAACCAGCCATTGTTATAAATAGGGCCCGGAAAAATATTTGCAAAAAAGTGACAAAATATCCAATATATATTTTCTTCAAAAGTCCAAAATATTTGGAAAAAGCCAGATATTTAAGAAATATTTTTTTTAACAAGGCCATTTTTTTGGTATTTTTGTCTGTGTGCACCGATTTTCAAAATTTCTTTCACTCTCGACTGAAGAGAGCAGCTCCCCCTATAATCACAGCTAAACCTTGAACTATTTTAGAGGGATTGAAGCTTTTTAAAGTAAAGAAGCTTGGCTGGGAAATGTTGGAGTCACTTAGGAATGTTTTTATAAGGTTGGGCCAAATGTTGATCGAGGGAATTGAAATTTGCATTAATGTGATAAAATTATTTTTCAGACATTTTTTCCAATTTTCTGGCGAAAAACTAAAATGTTTTTTGTTGAACTGGATTGGTTCAGAAATTTTCAAACTAAAAAAATTAAAAAAAAGAAAAAAAAGTCCGACGGGTTGATTTTAGTTTTAGACGAAAACGCCATTTTTAGTGAAAAATTGTATCTTATTTTGTGGCCGAAAGTGGCCGAATTTCAAAGCATAACTGGCCAGCCAAAGGCTTCCCAAAAATCTGGCAACCCTGCCATCGATCTAGTTGACCAAAACAGGAACTGGAATTCAGCAGCGACATTTCTGTCCCTGAAATTTCCACCGTCAACATCGAATGACATTTCATTTCCCGCCAGCGAGTGCCATTGCGTCAGTTTTGGGTATCCAAATCAATTCTAAAAATGGGGTTCAGTCACCCAACTCTCAGGTGAGGGACACCCAAAAGTAAGCCACCTCGTGACGTTGAAAAGAAATACCGGTCATGATAACTCTTCGATGACGAAAGCCAAAGCCACAACCCGTTTGAAATCGCCATGATCCAGACCAGTTGTGGATGAGGATTATTGGCTATTTGACCAACTCATTCACTCACTCATCTCTTATCCATCCACGTTGGATGAAATGTGGCCTGGCCAGTGCCAACTTTAAGTGAACTACCAATGTCTCTTCCTCCTTGATTCAATCAAATCGCATTATCACCATCACCATCATCGCCGTCATGGACAATAATAACGTCACTCTTCTCTTCCATCATCCAGGATCGTCTTCGTCTTCTTCCTGAACGGTTCATGTTTACCCGCCTTTGGGAACAACTGTAGAATGGATAGACGATTCCATGTATCTATCTATCTATCTATCTATCTATCTATCCAGGATGATAATGATGATTGTGGTCCGCAGCCCAGCATCCCAGCATCTCATGGTGATCCCTCGTCCGCACTACTACTAGCATGCAAAAGTCACCTTCAACAGCTAGCTAGCCAGTTAGTGACTGATTGGGGTGGAAGGTTAGTTCGTTCGTTCGTTCGTCGCCGAGGACGAACCACGATCGAAGCGGAAGCCAAGAACGAAGAGCTCCTCGTTTCCGTGGAAGTCATCATCGCGGATCGGATTGCCCGAATCACTCACTCGCTCACTCGCTCGCTAGCTCTTTGGCCGAGCTCTGGTAAGAGTGAGTCCGCTCAATCCATCCATCGCTCACTCGTTCGAACTGTGCTCTGACGACCGAAAGGGCTTGGCTGAAAGCCTCGAATGATTCGCTCCTGGATTCCGACTGTCTAACGGAGGTGCTTGCGCACATTTCTGACTCGATCTGGCCCAAGACAGCCCACGAGCTGACTGCAAAATCCGAGAGACACAAGAACGTTGTTCATCTTGGAGCTGGACGAGGGAGGTCTGGCCCGAGAGAAAGAGTGGTGTTGGTGGTAGTAGTAGTAGTAGAAGTAGTCGTCAAGGTGTGCCCTATCGGTTGATTGAATGTGGGTGGGCCATGGTCCTAGGCCACCCGAAACGCCGCCAGAGGAAGTCCGTTCAAGCCCAATCCATTGGGCCTGGTTGCCTCTGAAACGTCTGACCTCCCCGCATTGAACCACCGCCCTCTGGGGGAAACTGAGCCGGTGACCTTGGTGGGTGTGAGGCCGTCATGGGCTCGTGGGACTCGAAAACACGCCCTTAGAACCCCGCCCCGGTGGCCCAACGTCATGGCCATGCTCTGGTGGGACACATCCGTCAACGAGTGGACCTTTTACGTTTGCCTGCCCGTGCTGCTCATGGTGGTGTGTCATATTTACCAAAGTTGGCACGATCAGATGTTGCCTCACCCGCCTTTGGTCCCGGTCGAACCTCCCCTGGATGATCCTGCGGTGCCCATTGAAGATGCCGCCCAGGGCGTGCTCTCGCCACCGCCCAATCCACCTCCACCGGAGAATCTGGAGAAATCCATTCCGGGTAAGGACTCTTTAGACTAATGATGTTAATAGTTGAGGGTCCTAACGATCTGGTGGACTATCCGGTTTTTTAGGTGACTCGGACTCTCAAAATGCCGATGACGAATTTGAAGAGAGTGGGCGTGCTCAAGATGGACTGATTGCCGAAGAACGAACGGACGACGAGGATGGTGAAGAGGACGAAGATGAGGAGGAGGAAGAAGAAGAAGGAGAAGAGGAGGAGGAGGAAGCCGATGACGATGATGAAGATGAGATGGCCGGGGATTTCGTGTGTCTATCCGCCAGTGGGCACGGTTCGGGGGGAGATTCGGGTTCCTCCAAATCCCTGAGTCGACGCCAGAAAAAGAACCGGAAAAGCCATCAATCTACGAGCAAAAATGGCGAGAATCCGATGTCGCCCAACGCAAGGAAACCCAAAACCACGGCTCCGGGAGCCATGTTCCGGGCCCTGGCGCTCTCCAAGGACATGATTTACGCCACACTCAACAATTCCGACTACCTTCTCACTCAGAATGAGCGGATCATCCTGGGATACCCACAAGAGACCAAGATCCCGGGTCAAGCCAAGATCTTCAAGGACCCCCAATCGAATCCAACGACCGACGCGTTTGCTCGAGAAATGCCCAGTGAAGTCCCGGATATTGTGCCTCAGCCTCATCTCGACCTCACGCCCACGCCTGACCAACAAAGCTTGAAAAGAGCCTTGGACGCGAATGCCCGCGAATTCGTACCCGGTAGGATTGGCAGTGCCCCCGATCTAGTGTCCATGACGCATTCGTGGAGCGCCGATTCCGACCAATCTCAACCGCCCATCCCATCCTCACCTCGACTTCGAGCCACCGCAAGAGAGTTTGTCCCTTCTCGCTCCGTGTTCAACCGTGTGCCAGCCCATCGGAATGCCGGAAGTGACCTACTTTTGATCACGAGTCCTGAGGCCGATGACGAGGGTATCGTGCCCTCACATCAGGGAGATCCGCTCTTGAAGAAGTGCATCCGTTGCAAGAAACGCTTCCGTTTGAGCTCGCCCGGCGCTGAGATCTGCGTCTACCATTACGGCAAGATTAGAGCCCGGAAACGGAAGAGACCGCCCATTTACACGTGTTGTGGGGCGTCGATCCACGAGCGTGCTCAGCCCGGTTGCTTTCGCGCACTGTGTCACGTGTGGTCGGGGATCGATCTGCCCAAAGCTCGCGGGTTTGTGGGCCCCTTTCACGGGTACGTGTCCACCTCGAAACCCGAGTGTTTGGCTCAAAATCCCGGTGTGTTTGCTTTGGATTGTGAAATGGGCTTCACCACGGTGGGCTTCGAGCTCATACGGGTCACAGTGGTGGAAGTGGACGGGTCCGAGATCTACGATTCTCTCGTTTGGACCGAACACCCGATCTTGGACTACAACACCAAGTTCTCGGGCATCACTCACCGTGATATGGAGCGGGGATCGCCCAAGACGCTCACCCAAGTCCAAACCGACCTTCTCCAACTGTTCAATAGTGAGACCATCTTGGTGGGACATGCGCTCGAGAACGACCTCCGAGCTCTGAAACTGTTCCATACCAAGATATGTGATACCTCATCCGTGTTCCCTCACGAATTCGGCCTGCCCTATCGGACGTCACTTCGTCTTTTGGCCAAGCAGAAACTTCATATTCGAATCCAGGAAGACGAATCCGGACATGACAGCTACGAGGACGCGCGGATTTCCATGGACCTGATCCTATGGAAACTCCTGGACGACCTCAAACAGAAAAAGTGAACCACGAAAATACTCTCGTCCCTCAGCCCTAACTCGTTTATTTGCCTCTTTGTTGTATTTATTACGGGAATCCGCAACTAGCACTTCCCGCTTATTATGAAACCAGCTGAAAGGAGGCAGAAATCTCAGTAATCTTCCAAGATTTGGAAACGGACTCAGCCAGGAAAGAAAAACACTCCACCGAAAAACATTTACCTACTCACCCTCAACTTTGTGAGCAGGAATGGATCAACCGATTTCGTTTTTGTCCACGAGTTAGTCATGGGAACAAAGAACCAATACTCTGTTTCTACAATGTACGTTCGTTCGTACCTACGTACACACATATACATACATAGAAGAACAACAACGCCACTGTAAACGTGCCTAAAAACAAATGCCTCTTCCGGTCTTTCCGCTCCTTGAATCGAGTAAGGAAACACTCGATTCCCTTTGAACGTCAGTACCAACGCCAAGAAAACTACTCGAAGAACATGACAACAACATCGACAACGACAAAGAGATTTAAAAAAAAAAACATGAAGAAAAATCGATAAAAAACAAATAAAACAGCCACTTATGCATAACTGCAACCAAACATCATTGCGTATATTCATTCTTAGTCCCAGAATTTCAGGTCCAAAGCTTGATGAACCCATCAGCACCCGCTGAGAGCAACCAAGGTTGAGTTGGATGCCAAAGCACTTCCATCACACCAAAATCATCATACTTAGCATGACCTCTGAGAAGCTTCACGGGCACGATGGTGGGATTTTGCAAGAGGTCATTGTACACCATTCCATGACTGACAATGATACTCGTGTCATCCGCTCCTGAGGCGAATAATGGATAACGTTTGTGATAGGCCACTTGTCGGACCGCTGTAGCGTGATAACGAAGCACTTGATACGGTTTGGAGGAGAGGTCCAGGTCAAACCATTGGACCTTTTTGTCATAGGTTCCGACCAACAGGTTGTCGCCCTTGGGATGAATGGCCATGCTCGAGATCCATTTGGCTCCGGTTTGAAGCTTCTTGGACAGTTCTTGTTTGGCCAGATTGTAGATCCGGATGTGTCTCTGAGTGGCCACGAACAAATAGGGTCGAATTGGGTGGAATAACACGCATTGAACCAGACCTTTGGCCTTGGAGAACGGGATCTGCGAGCGCCATTTGGAGAGCTGCGAAATGATCACGGATCGATTCAAACCATCTTGGACCACAGTGGCAAAATAGTCGCCTTTGCCGTGCCAAATGACCTGTTTGACGGTCTTGAAAAATTTCAACACAATCAACGCGCTCTTGGGAACTTTGTCGGTCTTTTCCGGCAAAGACCAAGTGACGGCGTTCTTAACGCGTTCAGGAGGAATGTAGCCCGTGTTATCGGGTGCTTCCTTGAGTAGCTCTTCAGTCTGATCCACCACGACTTTATCGCCCACACCCGCACTAATGAGTACCACCATATTCTCACAAGCCACGGCCAAGAGCGAAAGGGCCTTGTTCGGGCACCATTGGATCGATTTAATCACTCCAGGCATGGTGAAGGTCTGCAAACAATAGCCCGTTTGAACCTCCCAGATCTTGACGGTGCAATCATCGGAACCCGAGGCCAGAAACTGGCCGGTGGATTCGATACTCAAGGTCCGAATCATGTTCTTGTGACCCTTGTAGGTGAGTGCACACACGGTTGGGAAAGGTTGGAGGTCTTGGGGTTTGGGCAATTGAGGCACCAAATCTTCGGGTTGAATGGTGAGACGATTCTTACGAGCTCGAGGGGCCAGATAGAGATCCAGACAACGCTCGAATCGCTCATTGATGAAGTTTTTATAAGCCGGAACTTTCCGCAAACTGTCGTATTTCTCCGGGATGAACGGAAGTTTTCGTTTGTAAGGCTCTTCGTCGAGTTCTTGCCAAGTTTTCTTCTCACGTTCGGTGAATAAATATTCGGGTGGAGGGTTGTAGGACTCGGCATGGCCGGGTAATTTCATCTTGGGTGCCGGAATGAGATCGTTGATGCGTTTCACGTCCTCGGGTTGATCATCGGATTGCCACAACATGTAGTAACGTTTGCTCGGATCCTCGCGTTTCTCCTTCTCACGCTCAGCTTTGGTCTTCATCCAACCCATTTTCAAGGCATGGACCATTCGTCCCACTTGACGTTTCTCGGTGAGGGAAGGCAAAAACGACTTTTTACTCTCGGGCAAGTCTCGAATGGGCGTTTCCAAGACTTGGCTACTGAACCACGGGATGGCATCGGCATACATGTCATAGCCCGAATCAGGCACTTTGGAGCCGGCCAATCGTCGGATTTTCTCCACTTGGCTTTGGGACAGAACCACATCTTGACCGGTGAGAGGATCTCGAACCGTGATTCCGGCATTACCGTCTTCCATTTGACGGAGGAAATGATCGAGTTCATCGCCGCGTTTGGGTTTGCGAATGGCCACACCGTCCAAGTTGTATCCGATGTGATCGTAATCGTCGTACCAATTGACGGGGATATTGCCGATGGTGTTGCGAATATCTTCTTCGTCCGAACTGTCGTATTCGTATTCATCCTGAGCGGGTTTGGCATCGAGGTCGTTGGTATCGTCTTTATTTTCACTCTTCTCTATTTCACCTTTTACTTCCCGAGTCTTTTCGTCTTCGCTCTCTGCAACCTCGGAGTCGGATTCTGAAATGAGCAAATGAATTCGGAAGGTTATATTTTATTATGACGATTTCAAACTACCCTGAAACTAATTATCATTCGTAGGGTGGATATTTTTGAACATGGTTTTTGTTGGGATGAACTTTTGAACTTTTGGCCATTAGCAACATTAGACAACTGTTGTTTTTTTGTCTCGATTACTCAAATCCTGCGGGAAATTGTGCGAATTATTTATCTTCGATGCAGTTTTGCAGGACCTTTTCAAAGGAATTATAATCCTTATTATTTTAAAATAATTTGTGATAGGCAAACCTGTATTTTAATGGAAGCCAAAATTTAAAAAATGACAAACTTGGAAAGTTTTGCCCTGAAACGAGATTTTTGTTTGGCCAAATTTGACATGTAAATGTCACTGTGACAAGTGAGATGACTAGGCCAGAAAATCGCGACTTTACAACAGTTTTTGTCGAATTGAGTGCAACTATGAACAATTTTTGTTGCAACTTTTGGGCAGGAAAAAAGCATCTGTAGTCCTAAAAAACAGCAACTTTGTTTGAGCCCCACTTGTTACCTTATGAAATGAATTTCTATTCTAAAAATTGTTAGCGATCCTAAAATTATGATAATTAGCACTGATGTTGGAAAATCTAAATTAAAAACCTTAAGTGAGCCGGATCCGATCCCAAAATATTGATTTTGGTTGCGAACGAAATCGATCCAAAAAGTCGCCGAACCTGGCCTGACCCGATACTGTAAAATTCTGGCCCGACCCATCGCTCAAAGGTTGATTATTTCTTTTTGGTAGGTCGTGACGAATGGGGGTCGTTATCATGGCGTTTCTTTGAGTCAAAAAAATCAATTTTAACTGTCAAGGTCATTTCAGAGGCGTAAGTTGAAAATCAATGCAGCCTATTAGGCGCATTAACGGACTAAAGCAATTCTATCTGCTACAAGATTGCTGGCAATTGCGTCTAATCTATGTCCCATTTCCCAGCTCCAATTTGTCCTTGTAAATCTGGTTTTTAATGAAATCATAAAAAAACATACCACTTTCTCCTTCGTCGTCGTCATCATCTCCCTCATCATCGCTCTCATCGTCGTCATCCTCCTCCTCTTCTTCTTCTTCTTCTTCTAGTTCAGAATAGACACTGGAATCGTCGGAATCGGAATCGGCTTCAGCTGGCGATTTTGGCTTCGTCTGAGACTTTTCTGAATTGGGTTCCAAGTCCAAGGCTTCTCCGATGGGCGTTTCGTCGTCTCGCAACAAGGCCGCCGCATTGGCCTGGGTGGTCCTGAGCGGCGTTTTTCGTTTCCTACTCGCGGAGTTGACCATGGCCTTCTGTTCTGTTTTGCGGGTGTTGGAAAGTCTGGAAACACGCCGTGTTCAAGCGACTAACACGTGTTGTGAATGACCCAAACACAAAGTACTTCAAATCAGCTGTTTTGTTGATCAACATGACGTCAGGGTGACTTGTCGTCGTTCAGAAGTTTGCGTTATGCCGGTAAAGTGTGTGACTAATGAACCTTGAAAATGCCTAATGCGATCGGATTCGTGGCTTACTTTTCAGTATTGTTAATTAGGATTAGGGCTCGGATAAAGATACTCGTCAATTCGACGAAAGTTGATATAAAGTTGCCATTTTTGAGCCCAAAAATTTCGGTTTTGTATAGAAAAATGTCAAATTTGGCCAAATGTATGGGCACAGTTTAGGGTTTGTAGTCTAAAGTTGATCTTGTTTAATATTTGGCTTCTTTAAGAATGCAGTTTTGTAAACACTTGATTAACATTTTTGAAATTGCTTCAAAGCCAAGACTTGGTGGTGCGTGTATGTAGACTATATTTCATGTGCGCCATAAAAACGGTAAAAACGTCTGTCAACAGTCAAAATCAGACATGAAAGAATGGGTCGTCACAGGGATCGCTTCAACTATAAAGAGGGTCGCGGGGTCGCTCGACCGGCCCTTTCCTGGCTGCCATCGGTCAGTTCGTAAGCTGGTTTGTATCGTGTGCGTCCCTGACCTTCGTCCACTGCCAACATGGGGTTCTTTAGTGTGTTGGATCGACTGCCCAAAGAGGTGTAGCCCTGATCATATAAACTTGGGTAGGTTAAGTTGAGACTCCTGACGAACAACCAAATGTGTCGGTACTCCCAGTTTAACACTGGGTTAACCCGCATTAATCGGGGCCAATCGCCGTCTGTGGGAGAAAATAGACCCTGATTGTGCGACCCAGGGTCGCCCTGACGCGTCCCCAGGAATGTACATTGGATGCGCGGTCGATCTTCGAGCATTTTACGAAGGGCCACCTTCATTCCTCCGTCGATATTGAGTGCATCGAGATTATATTTGGCCTCGGTTTCGAGGATGAATTGCGCCACTTCGGGAAAAGGATCCTTTTCTTTGATATAGATCGTTTGGAGCCGCTTTTGAGGGAAATGTTTCTGGAAGTGAGCGTGCACAAGATGGAGCATCACGATGCAATCCTTGCCTCCATTGAAGCATACGGCCACTTCCTCGGGTGCATATTTGGCAAAGGTCTGTTCCACCGTGCTTTGGGCTTCGTGTAAGGCCCTTTGGAAGGCCAAGTCATTGGAAGAGCTCTTCATGAGCTCGTGAATTTTATCCATGGCTTGATCAAAGGGCGCAGGGTCGTATTTCATGGTAAGGATTCGGCTTTCAAGATCCGTTTTGGCTGCTTTGAGAAGATCTTCAGTGTCAGCTTCGAGAGTGAGCTTGGTCTTGAAATAAGGGTGGGACCACTCTGGATAGGACCCAAAAATGACCTTAGGATGCTCTTTGACGAGAGAATTAAGTCGATCGGCGATATTGGTCTCGGAATCGTTGACGAATACCTGATCAGAAACCACGTGGCAAGTCTTTAAATGGCCAAATATAGTGGGAATGAGGCCCTCAAAGCCTCTTTGGAGCAGTTTGGGGATGCCGGGGAATACGTATACGTTATGGACGGACACAATGGGAAATTTGAGCTCTTCACCACTTTGAGGATCGATGCCAAAGTTCAATTGAGCACGGCTGGGCACCAAGGCCAATTTGAGGGCCGGAGCATTGGGATCCTCGGTTTTGAACCACTCTTTCACTAAATGAACGATTTCCGGATGATGCTTGACCTGCAAAGATGACAAAGAGTAATGACGAAAACCTCAACTGCGCGGCCTTTCACACCAGTGGAAAACACTATCGGTTAGATAAGATTAAGACCAAGGCAATAAGGCGGTGAAATCGACAATTCTTTTGGAAGCAAAATGATGTAGGTAGAAAAAGCGGTCTAAAATTGACGTTGTTTGATTTTCTCTTTAAACTGATTTGCCAAGTCCAACTTTCCTCTGCGCCCTTTTATTTCATATCATTTTTCTGAACCTACTCAAAAAGACATTAGAACAACCGAATCACTATGACAAAATCGTTCTTCAGGTTAAAAAAGGTGGACAAATTTGTCATCTGTTCTAAACTCGCGAAGGACATCGTTCGTTAGCCAGCTAACGAACTCCTTTGATCTAAGAAGACAAGAACTTCATTTGCACATTTCCCCTTTAACGCTCTGCGTAGTTTTCAAATCATCATAATCAGTAACGACGGCTTTTCTAAAGGATTATCCTTGAATAACTTGGTGATTCTCTTTAAAATGGCTCTGAAAGTACGTCTTTTACATAACGTAACGTATCATAACCGATACATAAAAAGTCAGGAAGATTACCGTACAATAATAGTGTTAGCCATGAAATATGAGGGCCAAATCCGTCTCCTTCAAATACTGACCTCATCATCAAAGGCTCGAGCCACGCCCTCAAACGTCAAATCATCATGGGT
Organism: Tigriopus japonicus; assembly: GCA_010645155.1. Lineage (NCBI taxonomy): Eukaryota > Metazoa > Arthropoda > Copepoda > Harpacticoida > Harpacticidae > Tigriopus > Tigriopus japonicus. Next base: position 1,112,502 of record JAAGOF010000046.1, on the reverse strand, counting down.
GGGCCCGATTCCTCCCGAGGTGAGTACCACGTCAAAATTGGCCGAAAAAGTTCTCACTTCCTGCGCAATCACCGTCACATCATCCGGAATCACCGAAACCCGCTTCAAACAAACCCCCAACGTCCGGAGTTTTTGCGCCAAGAAGTGCGTATTGATATCCTGAGTTTGACCTTTGAGGATCTCATCGCCAATGATGATCAAACCTACACTACTCGAACTCGAAGACATCCTCTTGAGATTAACTCCGGATTTGGGAACGAGAAGATGCGGAGCCAGCCATCGACGACATCCGGTTTCTAGCGAACTAACACTGAGGAACACGCTAAATCGGGCAGACATGGCACATGATCAAGAGAACGCGGAGAGAATTCCGGGAACTGGATGGAACCCGGATTTTGGGCAAGACACATGTTCCAAACAGTGTCTCCAGTTTTGTTGAGCATGGATGATGTGACGTGATGACGGATGTTGGACTTGAAGGCCAGCCAAAAGACGTCAGACGGGCGGATGTTGATCAAAAGCTTACCTGATTTTGAGGCGAGAGGCTCTTTCGCTAGTGGAAGAGTGGAGAAACGGTGGAGACACTGATTTGGAAGAAGATTTGTGCTCGTTGTACTTAGTGATGTGACTTGGGCAAGTAATGAGTCATCACAAACACCCAAGAACAAGTTGTTGACAAGCATTACTTGGGCAATACACCAATACACTTCCCAAGCTCAAGGAACATCGGAAGATGCAGTTGCCGGCAGTTGCTCTCTCAAAGTTGCATTTTCGATGATCTTTTGACCTTAATAATTTAGCAATAAATAGTGGAAGTGATACAAAAAAAATATTTCAATTTGGATACCATTTGCAAAACCATGTTTTTTTGTTTCGGTTCTAGGCCACACATGAATGCACTTTTGAGGCTAATCAAGACCGAGATTTAGAAGTCACACTTCCAGAACAATCTCGTTTACTCAGAGTTGCCGGCATGAAAAAGTAAAATGCCAAATCTTTTTTTAGTATTCTCGAAATATTTTGCATTTCCCCATGTGAGAGAATTGAAGTGTGTAATTTTCTTAAAAATACATCCTTTCAAAGGTATGGGCCCTATTTAGCTGAATCAGCCTGGTTTAGTGAAATTCGGATGGCAAGTTTATTCTTCGTTCATAGCAAATTTGGCAAACCTGTTAGCTGGGAAAAGTACTTGTACAAGCACCCAAGCTATGCCAAGCTTCAGCAAGCCCAAGCATTGTGCCAGTACAGCTTGCCCAATCTCTTGTTTGCCCCCCATCACTAGTTGTACTAGTACATGGTAAATATAAAGCCTTTAGTATATGGATAAAGAGAAAAGGGAACATTTGGCGTGGATGAGAACCCGGAAGAATGTTCTGAAGGGGAATTTGGAATGTCAGTAGGCGTCGTTGGTGATTTAAAAGAATTTACTTTTATGATAAGTGATTTGAACAGCTCAATGGCATGTTATTGACAATATGGATTTTTCGTTTTTTGTTTAACATTATGTATTATTTTCAAATGGTATTACACCAGGACATAAATTGTGATTTCATGCGTTAGTGTTATGGTTTGTTTATGTTTCTAGTTAATAGTTTTTGCGTCGAAATAGATGAAAAGAATCTTTGATCAAGTCAATTTCATCAGTTTAGAATTCCTGCTCGATGCCAAAGCCATTCTCTCATCACTACCTTGATTTCGATCAAGTGACCGATTCTTTCGCATTTTAAAGAATGCCATCATTTCCTAATTAAAAACTCAAAGAAAACTAGGAAAAACCAATCCATTTACGTGAATTGACTCAACCATATCTCACTCTACCTTTGAAAAGATTTTTTGGCCAAAATCACAACGCCTCTTTCCTTCTGAAATTTATTCCTAGTCACCCTAACTCCACGTTTTCACGTTTTATGTTATGCCATGTGTTGTTGTTGACATTGATCTCGCAGGCCTACTTTTAAATCGAAGCAAAATGAGTTTAGCCGAATACGGCGAGAGGATCCGGGAAAATGACCGAGTCATTCTCTACATCAGTTTCCGACAGATCTATCCGCTCTTGGTAACCAAGGAAAAATGCACCAAAAGCGGTCAATCCGTGGAACACGTGTTCCAAACTAGTTATGGCGCTCTCCGCGTTGCCGATCTCATTGGACAACGATTTGGAACCAAGGTCAAACTCACTCGTGGATACGCCTATGTGCTCCATCCAACCCCTGAACTATGGTCCAAGGCTCTCCCTCATCGCACGCAAATTTTATACGCCACGGATATTGCCACCATTTTGCTTCAATTAGAGATCCAACCCGGTTCCGTGGTCATTGAGTCGGGTACGGGATCCGGATCCTTGTCGCATTCGTTCATCCGATCTTTGTGGCCATCGGGACACTTACATACTTTTGATTATCATGAGAGTCGCGTCCAAGCCGCCAGACAAGAGTTTCAAGAAAATCAAGTTGGATCCGCGGTCACGGTTCGACATCGGGATGTGTGTGCGCAAGGCTTTGATTTGGTGGATACGGCTGATGCGGTCTTTCTAGACTTGCCGCATCCTTGGGAAGCCGTGCCCCATGCCGTGACGGCTTTAAAAGCCACCGGGGGTCGTTTATGTTCATTCTCGCCCTGTATGGAACAGGTCCAGAAAACTTGTGAGGCCTTGCGGAAGTGCGGTTTCCAAGAAGTCGCCACCCTCGAGTGTCTATTGCGCGAGTTTCAAGTGCGGAAGATCAGTATGTTAGAATTTGACCCGACTCGCGTGTCCCAGATCGAGCCCGAAACCGGTGTAAAGCGCAAACTCGAGTCGGAAACCGATCCTTCGGACCCAAAACCCAACTCTACTTCTACGCAAAATGGTGTGTCCAAGGAATCGATTCCGGGACGAGCTTTCGTAACGGGCGTGCCCTTATTGAACATGCCCGGTCACACGGGTTATTTAACCTTTGCTACCTGGCCAACCCAAAGGAAAACGGAAACTAAGCCCGTTACCGACCATGATGAGAATAAGCCGGTTACAGGCAATGATGCCGAGAATGAGCCCGTTACCAAAAATGATGCCGAGAAAAAGCCTGTTACAGACAATGATGCCGTTTAATATATGATCTAATTGTTCAAATCATGAGCTAAAGCGTAAAAGTGGAACTGGTTTGATTTAGTGGTCGATCCGCTCCTTCTTTTTTCGCGTCATTATCCTCACCATGCCGCCCAAAATGAGGTGATGCCAAATGGTGTGGTTCGTCTGGGTAGTAGTCTGCGGTTCGATTCACTTCAACTGCGGCTGACCCGCCGAGTGCCACGCAAATCATGTGTAACAAGGCTATCAAGCCACCCACGAGACTGCAGGTTTGAAGGATGGGAGAGACATTCGAGAGCATATCTTGTTCTAGGACACCCATGCAACCCCGAACCGTGATTTTGTAGGCGGCTTGTTTGATGAACAAGGCAAAAAGATTCTTTCCACATCCTGTCAATAGATAGCATTTAAATAGTACATCAATGGTCTATGAAGTTTTAGTGTTATAGAATGACACTGCGATTACAATCTTGCTTCAATCAAAGAAATATCAAAGTTACAATACAAAATTTCCGCCTGTCTGTTGCTGGATTGCATTGAATTTACTTTTTCTCTTTTAAATTTCCCTAAATCTAACCAAGATGTGTCATTTTTGGCAAATTAATGGCATTTAGTTTGGCATTGTTTTGGCTCTTTTTAACTTTTAACTACAGGAAAATCTGACCCGACTTATCCCTAATAAGTAGAGGTGCAAGCATCATGCTTTAAAGCTTTTTTGGTTAGAAAGTGATTTCTTTTTCAAGAGGGTCAATTTTCTTTTTCAAAACGCGAGTTCGATAACAAGCAAAGAGAAAATGATAAATGATCAACGACTTTTGATCCTAACTCATTTTTCTTTAATTTCGTAAAAAAAAGTCGGAAGTAAAATTGCACCTCATACCAAAAAACACAAAGTAATATCAGATGGAAAGCTCTTCCAATTTTTAGAAAACCTTTATTAAAGCATTGGATAAAAAGGATTTTCAATACAGGGTTGTCACGAATTAGAGTCTCATACCTAATCAAGAATCATTTGTGACACACTACGTTTGTGATTAAATAGTAGAAATGCCAATTGAAAGAAGCAGTTTTAGGTAAACTCAAGAAATGTAATTTTGAAATTGACAAACTCGTTACAAAACTATGTTAAATTCTTAAACCGATCTGCTCATGAGACACGAAGTTCTTTGTCTTTTCAGAAACCTTTTGTAAATCGTTAACTTCTTTCTTTTTTTGAAGAAAGAAATGATTTCATTTTACTCTACTCGCCTGTTATTGGTGTTTGACAGCACGAATCGGGAACGGAGTTGTTCATCAAAGGAACATCTTTCCACACTTTGTATCCATTGACCTCACCAAATCCGCCACAACAATGATGATTCGATTGAAGGACGTCCCAAGCATTTCGGGCACTCTCATCCCAAACGTAGCGCGAAACAAATCCAAAGATATCCACCGAACTGAAGCTCTGGCTTTCGATGAAGATCCGCAACTCTACCGCCAAATAAATCCACGCACAATGAAATCCAAACATGCCCAAAGAGAGTCCAGAGAAGATGGCCAAATGGATCTTATTGTAACTACTGGCCACCACACAGCCATAAATGGACACCACAAGGCTCACGAGACAGGTGGTGAGAACAAAATAGGGCACGATTGGAAATAATCTGGTAATGAATTCCAGATTATCCAAAAAATGCCAGCCTATCAAAACCGCACAATAGTACAATGGCACTAACGTGAGCAGAAAGCTACCAAAAGAGGTCAAGCAAAGGATGATGCACAATCGCTGAAGGCCGTCCATGTCTTTGGACGCTGTTTTTTGAACAACCTATCTCCAAAACTAGACCTTGAACATGACTCGGTGAAGCTCGACCCTCTGCTCAAAGAAGTCAAGGTATTCGGTTTCAGAAATGACGGAATTTTCGAATTTCATTGGCCAAAGAGAGCGAGAGAGCTGGATGTGCAACAAACAAGATCCATGATTCAGGGTAATTTCAGCTTCGTCAGAGCATTGATAGGTTAAGCCCTCGAATTGTAGCATGTAGATTAGTATGTATTTGTAAATTTCAGATTATTCAGCCTTTCCAACACATCCATATTCCCGCAATGAAAAGCACTCCGCCTAAAACAAATCCGACGGCAATTGAAATACCAAGAATGAGATTTTGTGCGAAAACAAATGTGTCTTGATACAAGTCTGCGTATTCTTGGGTGAGTCCGGCAGTTTCATCGGCCCAAAACACGGGAAACAGAATGTCCTTCACATTCTTCAACTTGTCAATCGCGGCCACACTCTTCAAATCTAGATTGATCTATAACACAACAACAATTGAAACCGGTTTGAAATAAGCGTGATTGAATTTCGTCGATTCGGCAGTTACCTGGATTCTTTTATGGGCCATAAGAGGTGCCCCAGACATGGGCTCCACTAAGAGAACCGTGTCATGGAGTTCTAACTTGGGTTCCATGCCCTCTACATCATCAATCATAGATTGATCGCCGCGGAAGAAATGGGGTGCGGTCATGACCACGGGTACGCCCCCATAACACTCCCCCACGCGAATCATGCCATCTTTGCAAGTGTTCGAGCAATTGGTTCTATCGTAGGTGTCGTCATCGTTGATTTTCATACACTCTAAGAAATTAGGGCAGTAGCAAAAGTTGTTGGGGTTGTCCATATCGAAGACGTCTTCACTAGCTCGATACTCATAAGCGTCAATGCCGAGAAATTGGGTATCCTGCACATAATCCAACCAAATGGATCGGCACATCTCGCCCACGAAGATCCATCGGCGCTCTTGTTTGTCAACGTAGGCCGGAAATTGCGTTCCATCTGTTCCCAAAATTTCATGACAGATCCCGCCCATACCCGCAGCTGTGGCACTTGGATTGGGCCCCACTTTTGGCCACCACTCGTTTTTCAGTGTAGTTTCACCATTGAATTTCTCAATTTCTAAAAACTTGTTACGGGTGTACCGACCGTTGTTGATCGTGTAGTAAGAGTTCATCTTCGTTCCATTCTTGCCCATGAAAAAGTAGAACTCTCCTGGAAGCTCCACTTCATCTATACCCAAGATGCCCCAAATGCCCTCTGATCCATGAACGTTTAGAGCGTGTTTCAGAGCTTTTAGAGACCCTGATGGCACTCCTTTGAAAGTCAAATCAATAATCGAAGCCGTAGTAAAGAGGTCGTCTTGCAACTCTTGGCAGTCATATTCCCCACAATCCTCCAGCTTCCCCTCGATTCCATCATTGACGGTCTTGAGAATTTTGTTAATAAACTCTGGAGCGACTGGGAGTGCATCTTGAAGCAGTTGCCCAATGGCTGCCAAGACAACGTTCAAAATAGTCACTTCATCATCGGGGGAACAAGGTCGGTTCAAGTCGTTGTTGCAACCCTGTCGCTCGGTTTCGTCTTGGTCATAATGGTAAGCTAAATATAAACTATATTGGAGATGCTCTGCACTCAGCTCCAAGATATCCCGCTTGAGTCGATCCTCTCTGAAGCAATATGGCCCAGTTTCAAAGACAGTAAGGTTACCACCTAATGCCACACCTACTGGGTCATCAACATTCAAGAAATTGAAGCACATGTAGACAGGAACTGGGGGTTCCACCTACAACAGAGTAGAGGAGGGATTGCTGGTGTATGTTTCAAAATTTGATCAGGATATCGGTAGTTTTTCCTCACCCAAGCTTTCCAACCCTCAGTCCCTTCTCTGAGATCCAGGTTCTTGTAGACTTCATATTCGACCACTGCAGGGAAAATGACCCAATTAAGACAACCACCCAAAACCACAAGGCAAATGCCTACAACAATTGCAACTGAACCGCCAACCAACAAACGTTTCCCCATGATCAACTAATATGTCAAGTCGAGTAATTTGCAGACCTTGATTTGATTCTGCTCATTAATAACTGCAAGGTCATCGTACTTTACAACCTTATTGGCAAACATTTGATAACACGCGGATGATTATCAAATCTAATTACGCGAGTGAACTATAGTTTACTTTACATAAAAAACTACACGTAAAATACTTTTTATGTGCACTCACACAAATTTGCCTCAGAAGTGTGTCACCCAATTCGTAAAGCCTTTGATGCAATATTTAGGGCCAAAGAAGAGTTAAGATTTTCGTATTTTAAAAGATTACAAATTTTGTGACAGGAGGTGGAGTGAATGTCAAATTGAAATTTTTGCTTTCATCAGAGCTTTGAACTTCAACAGACATCTTCAAGATAACTACAAATCTTTTCATTCAAACTTACTTTTTTACAAAATTAAAAACACAATGAATTTTCATTTGGTTTCTTAACGAGTAATCTATGAGCAATAACTGATACTTTGAGCATTTTCAAAGTAAGGTTTATATGAAAACTAGCCACAACTAAAATC
>JAAGOF010000046.1:1063339-1104637 GCA_010645155.1 Tigriopus japonicus | reverse complement strand
GAGTCATCCCTGGGAAATTATTACGTCATCTCATTACATTTTAAATGATTAATGTATTTGAGTCATTATTTTTTTAATTGTACGTATTTTGAGCTGTGCAATTTAAACTTTTGTCTTCCTTTCTTTGTTCAAATTTGTTGTGCACCTTCAATAATTAATTTATTTTGAGCTGTACAATTTAAATTATTGTTTGTCACTTCCTTTCTTTGTTCAAATTTGTTGTGCACCTGCTTTTTTCCAAAATCAGGCCACCTGTGGGTCATTACACGCCGGGCCGGAAATTAGGGGTTATGCATGATTCATTTGATTGATTAGGGGCCTCCAAAAGTCCGTGAATGTATATACTACTCATATTATTAACTAACTCTTCATATAATCTTGTTCATATTGGACCACATTAAAATATCACATCTGAGTTTTGACGATACAAAACATATTTGTAATTCGATTTTTTTCGCAAGAAACAGCAAACTTTGACATTTTTTGTCTCGATTGCTTAAATCCTGCGGGAAATTATTTGAAATAATATTTTACACACTTTCACAGTACCTTTTCAAAGAATTGGTGTTTTTCTTCAAATTCTAGAATAGTTTGTGAAAAGCAAAAATATGGTCTTAAGGATGCCTTAGGTAAAAAAGAGAAATTTGCGATAAAAACTTTGCCCAAGCAAAGATTTGGCTAAATTTGACACTTTTGTGTCAACAAGTAAGATTTTTGAGCCGGAAAATGGCAACTTAGTAACAACTTCCGTCGCATTGAGTGCATTTTATCAAAATGTTGCAACTGTAGGGCTAAAAGCCTGCAACTTGTAGCCAAAAAAGAGTAACTTCATTCAAGTCCTAATTATTTCATATCCCCATACGTAATTCTTATCTTCTTCAAGAGATTTAAGAGATACAAAATCGACGAGTATTGAATTTAAGTCGCATATAGTCACTCACATAGAGGTGAGCACAATTTTAAGGGACAAATTAGGGGCTGTTAGGGCAAAGAAAGGAGAAAACCCGTTGTTTAATGTCAACCGGGCGGAATTGAAGCAATCCTGAGTGCAAGCCATATTTTTTTTTTACTTTACCCATTTTGGTGCTTTGAAAAATCCGCAAATAACAGTCAAAAGAAAACACAACTCTTAAAGTTTTATCCCCACTTTCAAAAAACGTCAATACGTAGCAAATGACTTTAAAAAACATTGAAACCCCCTCGTAAATGAAAGTAACCTAAAAATATACAGTTGATTTCTTATCTATGATTATTGTAATGACGACTTTAAGAGAGAATCTGACGGTTAGACAATGTTGTCAAGGCCTAACCCTCAACAACAATAATCTTAACGATCAGAACGAAGAGATTGATTGAACAGGGCTATGAAAGTCCAGGACTTAAAACATTTGAATGAAAAGTGTGAATGAACTTAGCCAAAGAACCAAAAAAATGAACAAGAAACACTCGAACAACGAATGAGTTCATCAACAACTTAATGGAGGTATTCCCTTTACTGTGTTTTCATTTGATGGAGAGCCATATCAGTGTCTTTTAAACTCTGTTCACACTTTTTATCGAAAAGGTAAATTTTGTCAAATGTTTGAAAATGGCACACTTGACCATCTAAAAAGTTAACATCTCTCGGCAAAAATAAAATAAGGTATTTAAGAGCAACGAATTCCTCATTTTGGGTAAAGGAACGTGAATTAGACCCTTTTCCGTTGGCGAGTTGGCTTTGAAAGTGGAAAGGCAATTCATTAAATCAACTACATTCAAATACTTAGTTTGTAATAATATTTTTTTCATCATCCAAAAACAAATGATACTTGATAGCAAAAATTTGGGCTGATTATTGGGGTTGCACATTTCATGTAAAAAAAATAGGTTGGGTTAGGTTCATGGTGTTTTGTCACAACTTTACGATTTCTGTGGTCAACTTAATCTTGAAAATTGTATAATTTTGGTTGCCCTATTATGTTAAAAACTTGATAAAAAAGGACATTTTTTAATCATTCTCTGACACGAGTCTTTCCCAATTTAGAGCCGGGCTGATTTCCAATTTCAAGTGATGATTTTGAAACATATACGTTTAAGGACTCAAATTGCCTCAAAAGCACATTGTTTTGGATAAAGGACGATGAAAGAGTGATAGTGGATAAGTAAGAAGAATAGAAGAGTACCTACTACAGTAAGAGAGGTGCTCACTTCATGGTTATCTTCAAATTGACATTCAAACAGACCAAGTGAATGTGTTCTTCCATACTCTCGTGTGACATTAAATTAATCAAGAACCACTGAATTTCACTGGACTGAGAGGCTACTGAAAGGAATCATGATCTCTTTTAGGAAAAAACAATCACGTTCTTCTGCAAATGAGAACTTGTCTTGGTTGACTTAAATTTGTCTTTCAATTTTCTGCTTAATCGAACGGCGGCGTCAAAAGTTACGCACTCTCAAGGTTCAGTGCAAATCCTACCAAGAATGAATGAACTAGCCCTTTTGTGGCTTTCCCACAAAAGGGCGAATTCATTCCTTCTATGCTCTCTTCAATACATAAGTTTGAGAAGGTACTTTTCACTCCGGCATTCGATTGAGCTGAAAATTGAAATGCGTCTCTTACTGAATACAAGCCAGGTCTGGTTTGCAACTAGCCTCCCACTCCAGCAATTCAGTGCTTCTTGAACTAATTCACGGGATTACGAAAATCAAAGGATGCATGGTGGTTGCAACGAATGTTAGATAAACGAAAAATCCAAAATCAGGCATGTGAGGAAGATTATTCATTTTGTTTGATCATTGATTTTGAATTAAGGGCTTGAATTCACCCAGGGACGTTCATCACTCGAGTTTTGAGCATTAAAAACGTTGAAGTCTAGAACTAAAAACGACCTACGAAATTTAAATGATTTTTCAGAAAAGTGTATCCATTTTGTTGTCTAGCTTAGAAAACCACCCCGCAATGCTAAGTGCAACCTCACGTGAGCGAGGTTGCGTGGTAAAAACAAACGTAGCGAATGTTTTGTGTTTGCAATAAAAGCATGTGGTTGCTACAGCTTGATGAGACTTCTCTAAACGGGAATCACGGGGAATCACCAAACTCCAGGCAGTCTTAAGGACGGGCCGGTACACTCTTGGACCTAGAAGTCCAAGTTGGCACACGGATTCTCAGTGTCTCGGCATAGATAAATATGCAAAGTGTATGTTGCAACACAGTTTTAGGATTAGGCTTAAGGCCCTGCAGGGCTAGGCTTTGGGACCAAATGTTGTGACCGTTAGCTTAGGCGAGTTTTTGAAAAGTTGATTACTTCTCCTACTTGCTTCTTAAGAGTGCTGAAACCTATTCTTTTCTTCCGAGACACTGACAATTGCAGAGCCTACCGTCACGGTACGCAAGAATTGTCGAAACGATTGTGCAAGACTGCCGAAATAAGTTACTTGGCTGAGGTGCCATCACTCGAAAGTCATGCAAGACGAAAAACTGCCTCACAGGTAAATTCACGGTACGTTTGTTTTTACCACGTAACCTCAATCACGCGAGGTTGCACTTAGCATTGCGGGGTGGTTTTCTAAGCTAGAATTTTGTTGTGGAAAAGGAAATGAGAAAAATGGCCTTCTTCGTTTTTGAAGCTTACGTTCCGTAATGCTATTTTTCAGATTTTACCTGACTTCTAGAAATGAGTCGAGTTTCTTGAAAATCGGTTCATATTGACAATCACAAAAAGGCAGCAAATTTTTTGAGGCGATCAGCTACAAGATGAACAGTTTTTCTCGTTTTGATTTCAACAGACCAAGGATCACCAATTACCTGGATGCCTCGGCTATTGGCAAGAGTCGCTTTTGGAATTCTGGGCTAGCCAGAGAAAAACCTAATCAAACCAATTGTCTAACTAGCAATTCAACGTTCACATGCTTAATTTCAACTTGATCAACTGAAATTTGTGACAGTAAGAGTAATATGAACACAGATCATATAATGACTAGATGTCGCATTGCCCCGTTCCGTCGGCGAGAGAAAAGTGACACCACTTGGCCCAGCTGCGCTAGCTCCAAATTCTCAAGGTGACGGCGTGCTCAGAAGTAACGACGCTCGCTCGCGTCGAGAACAAAGTACGTACGGTATGTTGAGTTTGTTCTAAATTTGGCCACGCTGGCAAAATTTTGAAAAGTTCGAAATTCCCACCATTTTAGGGTGTAGTGTTATGTTCCAGCTGATGAAGCAAAGTTGTCCTCCTTTTTCTCGCACAACGCGAGGTCTAGCCATTATATGGTCTGTGAATAAGGGTCATTACCGGAGCCCTCCGATCAGTTTTGCCATCAAGGCCAAATTAGCTTTAATCAAAATTTGGCCAAAGTTCGGTTTCTTACTTTCACAAAAGCCTAACGATTCCAGTTTCTATCAAATATTATGCTTGATATTTCGTCTTGCTGATACATCTTGAAAGCCTGCTGAATTTTCTAACTTCATGACTATACTTCAAAAAATTTAAGTTTGATGTGGTCGAGTGAGAAACACTTCATCAGTCCTGAGTCACGACTCGACGTATCAGGTATGCTGTCGAAGAACTGAAGAAAAGGTCAACAGATACACTAGGTGCATTCATGAGTATGCTTTGTTCATAATTCTATTTCATGTTGCAAAATGGTGTTTCTAAGTCGCCAAGTCATTGTGTAACCAGATTGCCCCATAAAATATTCATGGAAATAGACCGACAAAAAAATATGTTTTCCTTTAAATAGACCGTCTTGTCGCTGTTGGCAGCGTTCCTGATTTTACTGATCAAGGAGAACGACCGTTCGACCCTCTTCCTCTCCTCGTGCTGAGAGAAGGCATAAAATTCAGGGCAACAGAAATAAAAATGTTCAGGGCGGCAAACATAAAAATAGGGATTCAATGCTTAAATAACATTGATAATAGTGTACAACACACGTGGATCATATTTTCTTTGACACAAATAACAATACGATTGAAAGAATATCATGTAACTTAATACTTCCAACGCAATAAGAAATTCTGATCCTGAATGCTCTGAAGTGACGTCACGGGTAATGTTTGTCATATGAAGCATAGAGCATAATGCTCTTTTTCGACCGAACATTTGCATTTGCAGGGTCAATTTTTCTTTCGTTTCCGCGCGTATGTATTGCGACTGTAACAAATTTCGAAACGTTTTTTCCCGTGAATGGATCAACGTATCATACTGAAATTCAGCAAACGACATCCTTAAATGCCTGTCTTATCAATCTGATCAAAACAAAATCATTCAATTGAATGGAATTCGATTTTCGAGAGTAGGAAAAACGACCCCTAAGTTTTTACAGGCTGTTTATATTTCTCCTTTTGGTTAAGAATCTGCCACTCAAATCATCTAATGCAAAGTCAAATCGTTTAGTAGTGCAAAGTCAAACCACCCATACATTTGGTCCATTAAATTTGATTTGGTGATTCGATGCTGTTCAATTTTGCCCAAGTTTATTAATATTTTCACATAGGTAAAACTGACATCATGCCGTCATAAATCCAAGATACTTGTAGACCAACTCCGTTTCCTCTTTTAAATCCAGGTCTAAATAGTCGTCATCTTTGCCCAGTCCGCCAGTCTCGTCCTTCATCCTTTTGATAGCCTCCGATTTGGCCTTCTTAACGTCCTTTCTGAACTCGGCCTCTTCCTTGGTACTTGAGCCTCCCGGTCGATTCTGTTGGTCTTCAATTGAGCTCAAAAGAGCGGCTTCAATCATATCAGGATTATCTTGCACCGCAGCAATGGCTTCCTCGATGGAGTTATTCGTTTGACGTAATGCTTCCACGGCGAAATCTTCACCAATACCCATATTCACCATGGTCTGAACAAAGCCAATGTTCACAAAGCGTCCATCTTGCGTCTTTCCGTACTTTTGCCGCTTCCGTTTCCGCTCGACTTCCTCTTCTTTGACGCGTCTTCGTTCGTCTCTTTGATGCTGAGCCAAGGTCACGGCTTCGGCGATATTTCCTTTGGTGGCCCTTAAGGCCAATCTCGCCTCTTTCTCGGAATATCCTAAGGCCACGACTTCGCTGAGAGCGTCATCGGATACATCAAGTTCAGCCAATTCTGATTTAGCCAAGGCCAAAAGGGCCTCTGCTCGACTTTTGTGACCTTGATGAAAGGCGGTGATCCCTTGGAGAAGGTGCATTCGGACGTAGATGGCCTTTTCCGTATCAGCTTGACCTTTGACTTTGACCACCCTCTCCATATCTTCTCCATAGCTCTTTCGCAAGAGCTTTTCGCAATCGGAGAGACGATCCTCGGCATTGGGCAATTGTGACAGGTTTCCGAGCTTCAGATAACACCATGCAATGTCCAAATTTAACAGGGCTAAATATCAAGGAAGAACATGGCGATATCAGTTTTGGTACGTTATATCCAAATTGACAAGTACCCACCATAATTATCCGCTCGATGAAGAATTTCGGATCGACATTGGGAATATTCATTCCTAGCTTCCAGAAGGAGAATTAGGGCAAGATTATAGTTCTTTCGTTTGAGAGCGAAGCGACCTTTTTCGTGAAGACTCATGGCGATGATTAGGGCCTTTCGCTCACTATCTGGCAAGTTTAATGATTCTCCGGTTTGATCTGGCAACGAAAGGAAACGGGATATCAAATGCGTTAGAAGACCTATTTCAAATTCGAAGTACATTATACTACGTACTGGATATGGATAGTGTTGGGCCGGATTTATCGTCACTTCCGAGTAGTTTGGCGTCACGAATGGTTTCGTCCAGGATCTTTCTTTGCTCGTGTAAGACTTGGAGAGACTTGTCGTTTTTATTCAGACTAACAATCATGAGGACCATGCCAGGTTTTAAGCCTTGTTCCAAAACATCCAGATCATTGTTGATGACTTTGCCGTTAGCGACCATTTTGAGGGCATCTGGAGAGCACTTGACAATGGCTGCCACGGATTCGGCCAAATCAGAGCCTCTCGCATCTTGATTCACTTCGACGAAATTTGAAACGGGCTCTTTCACAAGATTCCGAGGAATCTTCAGACGTAATTGAATCTTTCCTGATTTGGCGAGGGTATCACGAGCGGCCAGTTTTTCTAAGGCGTTACTTTGAAGGTATCTTGAATGATAATCATCAATCAATCGTGGGTACTCATTCTAAAAACTTGCTTTCAAAAGTTATTTGCACGGACATTCCGAGAGATGTTTTCTTTTGAAGTGAGACTATTTTTCCCAAAGTTGAGATTCAATTCACGCCTTATTTCTAACCAATCTTTCAGCAATCGTGTCTGCCTTTTGGTTGTTTTGAGAAAAAAAAAGAACTATCGTTCGATTTTGTTTAAGTTAAAAATATCTCAATTTGCGTCATGTGAAATAATATCTGGGAAAATAAGAGAAGAAAATAAGCAAGAACTCACTTAATTCCCTCCATCAAAGTCATATCATCAATGCCAAGAACAGGTGAAAGGCTGCATGCGAGTTCCAACAATTTCTCTCCTTGAGGAGCTCCATCTTTAAAATACGGCTCTACCCATAATCTGCAAAATAAAAACCAAAGAAAAAGATGTCAAACATAAGATCCAAAGCAGAGAAAAATATCTCGATAAATCCTACTTTATCCCATTTTGATTCAAGGAGTTTCGAATCTGGTTGAAGATTCCTTCTCGTACCAATTCTTCATCTTCCACTATTGGAGCCGTCAATTCATTCTCAGAGGCCTCTTCATGTTCGAAAGAGTCTCGAGAGTCAAAAGAGTCCATATCAGAATTGGACATTTTTGGCTTTCGTTTTCTTTTTGGCTGAAAATGCAAAGGGTGCTCACTTAAAAAGGAATTCAATTTAATCAAAACGGGTGTCTTGGCAATTTATTTCATTTGGGGATCCAAGGAAGAGGTGTACTCAAAAACAAATTTCTCTTGGCCCAACTTCCGTAAGATTCGGGCAATATTCCGACAATCATCAATCCCACTATGAGGTCGGCCTTCAAATTCAAGGCCAAATTCCTTGAGCATGGCCGTGAGATGTCTCGGGAAGGATCGATGGCTCTTATGAAAGCTCTTTTTGATATTGATCCAACGTTGACAATAATCTGGAACTGGAACCTGGGACAAATCACACTGTGAAGGTAACATTGTTCGGAGGTCCCAATCTCCACAAGTCACCAAACTAAATCGACTCTCCAAAAGCTCTTCTTCCCGAATCCAATCTTGGAACGCTTGGAAGACTTCTGGAAATGGGGATTCATTTTGAACAGTCTCTTGGAGAATTCCGGTAAGTTCGGAGCAAAACACACTCAAAGTTGGATTATGAACGGGTTTCACATAACGATGAAATTGGCTCACCACTTCAAAGTTCCGAGCATTCACTTTCAGACAAGGGAATTCAATGATTTCTTGCGGTCTGATGGACTGATTCTGAAGACAAGTGGCCTCAAAATCGACAACCAGGAAGTAGTCAAAGTTCTGGGCTTTGAATGGCCCTATACTGGATTTGAGCAAACCGGATTGTCTTTGCATCATCCAGCTATTTTTGAATACTGGGTTGCTTGTGGCAAATCCTCGGTGAAACATGCCTTAAAGACGAAAAAAATCAGGCGTTAATAACGTGAGTGAAAGAGGATGTTATGGTTTGCTTTCCTTTTTGGGGAATTTTATTCACTTGGTGAGAATGACGATTGCACCATTCATAATCAGAGAATGTCAACATATTGCCCCATGCATTTTTTGACAGGTCTTTGAACCAACACAAGATATTTACTTGCTTTGCATATACATTAGAAGCAATTTTTGTTTTGAAATCAGGACTGCAAAAATATTTAAGCAAAAATGCCGCAATATTTTAATCTGATTTCATTGATTTTAACGAATACGTTATGAAATTAACCTAAAATAGCTAAAAGCATTTAGTCTTCATAAGAAAACACGATATTTGTTGATTGGCAGTTTTGCCGTCCATCCATATTACCTTTCGAGTAATCTATCTTGTTTGAGCCCTGTCACAATCCTTAGTTTTGTGGACAGTCAACAAACACCACGCTTCACTTTTAATCTCGTGGTCGGTCAAAAGAGAACCGAATAAAGTCCACATGAATATCCACAGATTGTTTCTTATGGTGTTTATACGTGGCCGGGAGATCATACCGCAATTCGGCCAAGACCTCAGCCTTTACACCCCAATCACGGGCCTTCTTCAAGATATGCTCTCGGGTCGCGGATTTGTGCAAAGAATACACGGCATTCTTGGCCATGGCCAACCCTTTTTGCACAAACACCAAGTCAATACCTTTATTATGTTTCGTCCCGAATGGCGGATTCATGATGACCGTATCAAAGGCCTTGGCATACGAATGATCAGTAGCTTGATCCGGTTCAATGTTCATTTGGGTCACATCACATTCAATTAGCTCAAAGTCGGAAGAATCCATATCAAAATCATTCATATTGGTCAAATAGATTTGAGCCGCATCCGGATCGATTTCGAAGCCTTTCACGATTTTAGCCCCCAACATCAAGGCCCCAATCGAGAGCACCCCACAACCACATCCTAAATCAGCCACAGTTCGGTCTTCTATATCATGAAAAGAAGTTTGCATCGTGTGTAACATGCACGCGGCAATATTAGCACTGGTCGGATATTGTTCCAGCAAGACTTTAGGCGTGTCAAAGGCCTCCACGCCTTGCAGATGAGACTGCAATTGGTTCAACTTGAGTCGACAACTCATCTTGAATACTAAACCACTCTCTTATTTTGGTTGAAGACGCGGAACCACGGGCAAAATCGAGTTTCCAAAGGCCGAATCTTGCGGGATAAAATACCCGAACGAGCTTTTATGGGCCAATTCCATGGACGCTTTTTGGGCTTGGGTCAAGATGGAGGGCACATCACCCTGTTCCATAGCTTTGGCCGAAAGCGCGCCTCCCGCCGTATTAGAGGCGTGGCCGCCAACCGAAGGATTAGCGGGATTGGTATTAAGATTGCCTTTGGCCAATTGTTTCTTTTGACGTTCGAGCTCTTCCAAGATTTTCCTTTGTTGATCGATTTTGCCGGATGAAGGATTACTGAAGGCCAAAGAACTGCCCGTGGTTGCGGCCCCAGCCGCAGTTGCAGAGTTACCCGTTGTGGCGCTGGAGATCATAGTAGCCCCACTGGAAGTCGAGTTAGGGGCGTGATGGGGCCGGGGCGTGGCCATAGACACACTCACTCAACGCAGATCAGGTTCGCGTCCAGGCGAGCGTGAAATGAATAGAGATTCCGCGTTGAAAGAAGCAAACAAAGAGAGAAAGAGAGGGGGAAATCCCGGAGGGAAATGTCAGATCAGTGTTCGAGAAGGCCAAGGCCAGTCGGCCTTGTTTCGTTGACTGTGATGGGATTCCCGGGAAAAGAGATGGAGCGAGGATAGGAGGCGAAAGAGATGATGATGATCGATGATCGGGCAACTGGAAACAAAGCGAACCAAACAAAACTAGCGCAAGAATGAGGTGAGCGTCTTTTAGGCAACCTATTACTACTTAGAGTTCCCTAGAACTCCACTACTACTTAGATCATTTTTTGTCAAGTTTTTATGGCGTTTGAAATGAAAGGGGTATTTGGTAAAAAGTACTAAAAATCAAGCCAGAATTCGGATGCATTTTTGGAAATAAGCTTTGAGATAAAATTTGATTAAAATTTGCCATCAAACGTGAATAAGAAAAAAAGCGGGCGTTACCCCCAAATGTGAGACTTACGGGGTTGGATAGGGAATACTTCTGTTTATCCGAGAAAAGCTGAGAATTCAGATTTTCACTCTTTTTGGGTGAATTTTCATGGAGATTTTTTAGCCACCCTGAACGCACGTGTTTCCCCAAATGTTTGTTTTCCTTTGCATCAACGAAAACATCATCCACACATAAATCAAAAGTTGTTGTGGACGTGTTTCTCCTACCTTCTCGTTAATCATGCCCGACCATTTGTCATGTTGGGTGCATCCGGATGGCTCTTTCGAGGATTATCGCGTGCTGTCCGTGTGTTTTCAGCCCGAATCTCGTTCCGCCCATCAGATTCTCTTCAAAGCCCACACCGTGGAAACGCCTTGTCCCGAAAAACCCTTGGCTCGTACGCTTTTCCTCCTCAATATCCCGCCCTGGGCCACGCCTCAAGCTCTCCGCCGCCTCTTTGCCGTCAATGGACCCATTCAGGGCGTGTTCTTTCAAAAACAGCCGTCTTCGGGCCCGCCCCCGCCTCAAACGCCCAATTTGTGGAGCTCCGCCCCCGATGCCCGTATTGGATCGGGTTTCAAATGCGCTTATATCGTGTTTGAACGACCTTCATCGGTTCACAAGGCTTTGAAAAAAATGAACTTGAGTCGGGTTCGGGTATTGGGTCATGGACCGCAGAGTAAAACGAAGAAGGGTGAAATATAAAAGAAAATGTATCAAACCCTCTGGCGATTATTCCATTACTAGACAAATTATAAATTGGCCATTTCATGGTCGGGATCATTGAATAATTTGTCCGTGAAATGGTGGGTTCTCATGTTTGATTTTGATTTCTATTATGCCTAACCATTCGGAGAGGTACAATTTTCGCGCTTGCCGCTTCAAGGCACCTCCCAGAAAATCTTTTATGAAGACTCATACTTACGTGTGCGTTTTGAGATATTTCAAGCCGTTGTTTAGGCCAAAGGAGACGCAAAAGAACGGGCCTAAAATTAAAAGTCGAAAGATGACAAGAACATGATTTTCAACGTCTGGATTTGCCTCTGGAAATAAGCTCTTGCGAGTGATATTCATAAAATTTACGAATTTGTGGGGATGCTCATCTTTGTACTTGGAGGCCGGAGATCACGTCAGACTCCTTGCTTTACGCGGTATTGAAAAATTCATATCAAGTATCTATGCAAATTCCCAAACACTACGGCATATATTTCAGACTCAGGAAACCAAGGGAAAGAAATATGATTTACTGAGTTTCTCAAA
Source organism: Tigriopus japonicus (assembly GCA_010645155.1). NCBI lineage: Eukaryota > Metazoa > Arthropoda > Copepoda > Harpacticoida > Harpacticidae > Tigriopus > Tigriopus japonicus. The sequence goes on along the minus strand of JAAGOF010000046.1, from coordinate 1,092,719 downwards.
GTCGGGTTTAGATTAAAAGTGAAACCTACCTGAATAGGAAACCTGAAAAACTTATTTAACAGATTTTTAAAAGTCTGGTCAGCACACTTTTAGAACAGATTTAGATACCTTTTGCATCAAAATTGCTTAAAATATGTTTCTCACGTGATGAGTTATTTGTGATTAAACGGTTCATTTTTGGCCCAAAAAAGCGAAATAATGCTCCGAGTATATAAGAACTGAAATTTTCAAGCAAATGATATAGATTTTTGTTGTTTCAAAATAAAATAAAAAATCTTCAATTTTCTATGTCATAACATGTTAAATTAACATTTATAAATACTTGATGCACGCTAAAATACATATTTTTTTAAAAAAACACCCATCAATTGATATGAGTAAATTGGGTAAGGATTTTAAAAGAATTTTTTTTTAAAAATTAACATATATGTGTCTTCGTATTTTGTGAGAATTCGAAATTTCTCGAAGGAACATGGTTAAATTGGACAAAAATCGATTTTTTTAAACCTTGCAAGATTTTACAAAATTTGTATTGAGGACCTACCAATTTGACCTCAGCTGTTTTAGGGCAAAATTTACTTAAAATTGCTTTTATGAAAAGGTTGTGCTTCACGCTTTTATGGTTATCCAGAATTTAAGTATACTGCATACTTTTTCAAAAAAAACAGGTTCGGTTTGCAAAGGTTTCATTCAAGTGTTTTTCCTTCGCTGTAGAAGTGTGATTCTTGATTACTCATATTCTTTAAAATTCATATCTTTGCCAAAAGCTACATTTCTAGCTTTTTCATCCGTCGAGCTCTGAATTTGACCTCTGTTTCTGGTAACCCTGAAAGTAAACAAACGTTTGTTTACCAACAAAATCAAAAATAGAAATTAACCACATGTCCATCACCATCACCATCCTCTTCATCAACGATTAATTTGGCATGAGCTCTTCATCGACGAGTGTGCCCTCAGTGGGCGTGGCTCAATGGCGAGCCCAATATAACGCTTCTATCTTACGAGACACAGCTATGGCCATGGCTGAGATTGAAAAGGGCGTGGCCGAATTGGATGCGGCTCAAGAGGCTGAAGCCAATCAGGGAAAAGCTCTCGGTGAGACCGACGACGATGGATGGATCACGGTATCGCGACACGCCCAACGCAAACCCGTTGGATTGAATACGGAAAAAGCGCAGAAAAAGGTCAAAGCTCGCGAAGCCAAAAAGCGGAAACGCAAAGAATTGGAGAATTTCTACAAGTTCCAGGTCAAAGAATCCAAATTGCGACGATTGGAAGAATTGCGAGAAAAGTTCAGAGAAGATAAACGCAAACAGATTGCTATGAAAGTCCAGCGCAAATTTAAACCCGATAAGTGAACTAAAAGAAATGTGCGTTATTTCGTCTTGGAATAAGTATTTTATAGCCATGTTAGGGTCAGATATGTCCTACTCGGATTTATAGATGGAACTGGTGAATCAATAATGGATAACAATTGACCGCGCGGCTAAGATGACTTTTCATCTTTGAATTGTATGTAACATCAAGGGTGCTAAAGGCCGATTCCAAGTATATTTTTATTGTCAAATTGCCAATCATCCACTGTATCCGTTTTCCCATTAAAACCCAATTCATGCACCTAGGACCTCATTTCTAGAAGATTTGTATTATTCGCCACCTTGTTCGAAGACTTGAAAACGTGAAATGTTAGGGAGAACCCAAAAATAAAACCATGCGAATGAATGCATCCTTATTTTTTTGCAACAAATCTCACGGGCGAGTCAAATGATTATTGTATATTTCTTGCGAGTTCCTTTCATGTTAAAGATGATTAAAACGCCCCGCCCTTTTTCTGCCGGTGAATTTTGAATCAGGTCGGGTTTCCAAACCTTTCCTTCGGCGTCTCTCTTTGCGTGCCTGGATCCATTCTTTCCCGGTTTTCAAGCTCTTTCCCCTGGATTTTCGAATTCGATCACGTGTGGCCTCATTCTTGACAGTAGTCGACGAGGCCGAATCCACACCTAGAGCCTTGGGCATCCTCGAATTGGCCGATGAGGTCATGAGCACCAAGAAGTACTTCTTGGCCTTCGTACTGTTGGGATAATCGACCACCAAACCTCCCGTGAAACCGGCTTTCATGGATTGGGACGTGATCATCTCGATTTGGCTGGCGTTCTCGGGATAAAATTGGAACACGGCACGACCACCTTTGCACTGAAATAAACTCAAGCTCATGAATTTTTCTTTCCAAAGTAACTTTGATCTATAGACTGTGAAGGCAAAAGTTTCATGAATCAGAAGTAGTGGTTTCAAACCTTTGATAGATTCAAATTAAAGAATCCCTTCTAATCATTTTCTTTTGAAAAATATACTACTAGAGAAGGCATCTTTCCATCAAAAACTGAGGGTTGCTACAACCATTTATTTGGTGATCCAAATGCGCTCATGAACTATTGTCACATTCTATCCATTTAAAAGATGTTTATGCAATAACTTACCAAACACGCGTATAAAGATGAAAAGAACTTATACAAGCGTTTATGTGGTTTGTGATAGGATTTATCGGCATTACACAGCCATTGAAGAGCACTGATACTTATAGCTCCATCGAAGGATCCGGGTCGGAATGGGAGACCGTCGCCCAGATCCCCAAGCACTAAATCACCTTCAACCTCGCGTTCCTGGGCCACATCTACGATTGAAATTTATTAGGTTAGTGTAAAGGATTCGTCTCATGACCTCTAAGAAGGTTGTCTTACCCAACATGGATTTGGAAATGTCCACGCCTACCCAAAAGTGGCCATTTTCTTCCAAACATTCTCCGGAAAGACCTGATCCACAACCCAGATCCAAGACGAAACAAGGTTCATCTTCGGGTAAAGCGAGTAGCTCAATAGCTCTCTCGGCCATTCCATTTTGGATTTCAATCATGCGCGTGCTGTAAATTTGAATTGAAACCTTAGCAAGTTGGATCTCACTACGTTGTTTTAAAATTCTACGATGTTTCCCCCGTAAATTTTGTGTCCAATCGAGAAATCTAAATATCAAACACATCAGGGAGACATAGTGATCAAGTTTCTAAAATCCTTCATGATTCAAATGAATAAATAAGACTCGAAATTTTAAGGGGAATTCCTCCCAAAATCGGATTTGGTTGGTAACATCCATTCTTGTATTTCAATTCTAGCACGGATTTTTCTTCATGTCATTATTATGCGTAACTGCGTAACGGGGTATGGTGGCATACTATCTTAATAATCAGTCATCAAAAAGGTGGCAGACCAAAGTCTTCTGGTCTAAAATTGTCAATGGACCCCAAGACTTGCGTGGCACTCTTGGTCATTTCGGCCGTGACCTCGTTCCATTCGGGGACCAGAACGCATTGCATACCCGCTGCTTGTGCCGCATCCGCCCCATTGGGTGAATCTTCGAACACCACGCAACTTCCGTAATCATCGGGCTTGTTCTCTTCGAATCGATCGGCACACAACAGGAAGATATCCGGAGCGGGTTTACCCTCGTCCAGATCCGGATCCGTGCCATTGACCACGTGATGGAATCGACGGAAGAGATCGCCGTGGTTTTCGACCTTCTTTTTGAAGTTGCCTCCACTCGAGCTCGTGGCCACGGCCATGGGTATGTTATGTTTCTCCAGATGGCACACCAGTTCCCACACACCGGACTTGACTTGGCATTGGGGAAGTTTGTCGCGTAATAGCTTGATGTATTTGGATATGAATGCCTCTTCGGTGTATGGTAAGTCGTAGAACTCCAGCATTTTCGGTACGAGATCCTTCTGACGCATTCCTATTGACTCCATCTTGAACGTTTCGTCCGAGGTCTTTCCGTGTTCCCCCAAGATTTGAGCCGTGACCTCATTATAGTACACATTAGTATCCAGTAGCAAGCCATCCATGTCAAAGATCACGTGCGTCACGGGCTTATAATCGAACGGAGGCAAGCCAAACACTTCCGGCTGGAATAAATGCGCGTTTTCCAACACCAAAGACGCCTCCGGGGGCGCTCGGTCCTGCAATTGCGGATCGGGAATCATGACACATTGCATGCCCGCCTTAACAGCCGCTCGAACTCCCACGGGACTGTCCTCGAACACCAAACACTGGTCGGGGGTCGGTACCGGAGGTTGGAATCGGGACAAACATAAACTGTACAAGTCCGTCGTTCCTGAGACGTCATCACTCGTGACCACGTGGGAAAACATCTCGAACATCCGGGAATGATCCCGCGTTTTCAAAGCCAAACTCTGGGCATCGCGACAAGACACGGCAGCCACGGGCACACCTCGTTTGTACAAATGATGGACCAGTTTGAGAGCTCCGGGCAACCACGGAACCGTGGGCCAATCCTCGGAAAGTCGCGATTCCTCTCGTTGGAGCCATTCCTCCGGGCTCAGGGGCAGTTGATGGGCTTGAATGAAGGTTTCTGCGGCTGGCAAGGCTCCCAATCCCATGGTTTGGGCTCGAAGGTCGAGACTATGCGTTTGTTTAAACTCGGTAAGGATTTCGGAAGCAGCCTGGGCATAGAGTGTCTCCGTGTCCAAGAGGAGTCCATCCACATCCACAATCACGTGGCTCACGGGTTTGAAATTGGAGGGAGAGGTGGCCATTGTCCCCAAGGTTCGTATGGAACAAGAGCAGACGTGCCTTTGAAGTAGAACCCGCAAGAAGCCCAGAATGGTGGACACAGAAGTCAAGAAGAGTACGCGAAGGATCAAGGAGGTCAAGGACGAGGAAGCGCTCAACACTCAAGAGCTAGTTGAGCATGCGTCTAACGTGAGAAAGAGACTGTTTCCATCCAACAAACCATAACACATGACAATGATGGAACAGCTGCTGACCCCGAGGTTCCGAGATACAGACTACATATATACGGTACACGCACTAACTGACTGAAGGATGTCCTTCTTGGCACATTGGACCCCAGATCTATTTTGAGTTCCGCAGAGAAAAGATGTCATTCACTGGGATCGGGCCATTAGTCTTGTTGACACACTTAATCTCAAAGTACTATGGAGTTGGGTCGTGAGTTACACGAGTGCTTTATATTTCTATGGCAACGTCTCAAAGTCGAATCGAGTCTTGGCATTCAACATACTCTCTTATCTATCGATCTGAGGGAACTCAGGCCACACGGGATGTGCATGATATGTTCAATAATTCAGGATGAAATCTGAGCGAGACATTTAAACGTATATTCTCAATCGAGGGATGCTACCACATTGAAGGAACAAAATATTTGTGGCTAATTTCACCGAGCTTTCAGTCGCATTTCTAATGCCTTCAAAAGCGCAAATTTCCAATGTTAAGGTTATTTGTAAATAAATGATATGTTGTTCCCTAAATTACAAAATCATATGCTAACATTTAAAAAAAATGATGTGCCTGAAGACTTGACGTAAGGTTGTGAGGATAAATGAAATTCCAAATGCGCCGCTTAGCCCTTTTGACTTTGGGCAGTCATTACTTGAAAAAAATGAGTAATCTTGGCATCTTGTGTAATTTCAGATTTCTCTTATCAACGCAATAAAACGATGTTTTTTACACTAGAGTTATGCAAAACGCGATGAGAATTTTCATTTTAAATGGGAAAATTAAAAAAAAACCATTAGCAACCTTTCGACAACCGAGATTGAAGATTCCCGGCCTACAGCACTTCACGAATTTATTTCACAACTCAGCTGAACGTTATTATGAGAAGATATGCTTCTCAAAACGTAATCCTGATAAGATGAAAGGATTTCAACATTTGTTCGATGTCTTCGTTTGAACTGAGCTTTGAGTTACTAAAACTAACTTCCGTGAGGAAAAAGGACCAATCGTTGGTACTAACTTTTTATAGATCTCAACGTTTTGGTCCGCTTAAAAGGATTCTTCTTTAGGTTTATCCCATGTTTTATTTCATGATCACGAGACCATCTACAAATTTGCCTCAACCAGCAATTGAGCTGTTGAGCATAATCCAATGGATGACTGTAGTCGGACGAATTCAGCAGGGAGTTTGGAGGCCAAACTGGCTAGGGATGGATCAGAACTAGGCTTGGGCCTTTCAAAGTTTCAGTTTGCTTCGATTGATTGTCAATGCTAAGAATGCAAATTGGGATCGAGAATTTCAATGAAGTATTTTGGAGGCCGCGGGTTAGTCTCGACTTTGACGCATCCCTAGCCATTTTGGCCCCAGACGACCCCAACTAAATTCGTTCGAGTACACTCATTCATTCTCTAGCTTGAATGCGTTCACTCAAATCTGCTGCCTCTTTTGCTTGGACTTTTTAGTGACTTATTTTGCGTTAGTTATCCAAATTACTACTCATTTACTCAAAACCCTACCCTACTCTACGGAAAAGGGCTAATTAGGATTTCAGCCCAAATTCGTATCAAATTACTTACAAAATATTTTCTCAAAGACATCAAATTCCTGAACCAACCGCCATAAAAACTAGAGAAGACTGAAATCTAGGACCAAAGAAATCCAGAGCTCTTGACCGCAAACTATCCACACGAGTCATTACGTGATTCACGGATTCATTCTAGAGCCTCCTCGGGTTACTTACTTTTGTGTGTATTTCCGAGCTTCCGTTTCATTGTAAAACTGTGGAGAAAAAATGTAGAGGTGAGTCAGTCACTTGAGGGCGGAGTTCAATGAATTCAATACGTCGGGTATTTCAACCCTTCGAGGTTGAATCGCATAATATAACCCTAAATATCACTCGTATTTCTTTTGAACTTACCACGTCAGGTGGAGCCTGATGCTCGGGACGACGAATTGAAGCCATTTGGTCTCTAACAACTTTCAAAAATGTCGAAGAATCCGACTTAATAAACAAAAAATACACTGCGCACGTGTTGTTTTGATTCGAAAGGAATCAGGGTGACGAAAACAAAAACTTTGAAATTCCCATCGTGGTCAAACTCGACGATAATTGATGAGAGATCACTGAGAAATAAAAAATGAATACCACGAATGATGACGTTCAAATACTGATCAAAGGCTTTATTTCAACATATCAACTCGGATGGTTTAATGTACGTTGGGTTTAGATCTCGATCATGGTGAATGAGTCACTCACTTGTCGATTTGAGCCCAATCTTAATCCACAACAAGGCATGAAAAAACACTACGAAACAAGAGTCAAGCTCTTGCACTACGCTTAGAGTTTATCATGTTAAGGAGATAATGAAATAAGTAGCGTCACATCGATCCCGACGTCAAAAGTTGCTCAGCTGATCTGACAGTTTTTCACTTTGGCCTCGGCTGCCTGACGAGCCTCTCAGAGGCTATGATCGGCGTAAGAGGCCGTGTGCGTCAGCAATCCAACGCCACTGATCTAGATGTTTGGAGGCTAGTTCAAAATGTCAGTAGAAATGAATTTCAAACTTTAGGTCTCAACGTTTAAGGAATTATTTGGGCCAACGATGTTTTGCGCCACTAAATATTTGAAACGGCGGAGGGACACTGATCTCAAGCCTATTACAAATCGTGTCGTTTTACATCTAACAGGATAAATCTTAACAATTGATTACAAAATGATTGAAATTTCATGTCATATTTGAAGCCGGTACCTTATATCACAGGGGTGTGCAAACTTCTCGAGCAGTGGGCCAAATTGGACAGACCGTTGGCGCTCATGGGCCACTCCATCCAAAATGGCAAATAATCTCTAGTATAAAATGCACGGGCTATGCCAAAATCATGCTGCGGGTCTATTGAAAATGACAGATCCTCTCGCGGGCCACACGAAATCAGCTCGCGGGCCAAGGTTTGCACACCCCGCCCTGTTATATCATTGAAGAGAGTCTTGAAATGTTTTGTGTAATGTTCCTACGTACACAAAAATAACCTTTATTTTTGTTGTTTTGAAAATAATCGTCACATTTTTTAAATATTTCAAAATTTCAGCAGTATTTTGTTGCTATTACTCAAAATACTAAAAATTGAATTGATTCTTTTAGGAAAACAAACGTAAGAAAGCTGCTCAATGTCGTTCCTGTAATATAAATCAATGGCAAGGACTGAAAGGAGGATGGGAGGGGAGGAGTATCTTGTGCTTCAAAGCTCTCAGATAAGAAGGCCCTTAGACTTTATCTAATATTGGTAAACGATTTCTGTCATACAAGAAGCGCCATCTTGGAGAAATGAGCTCAAATCTGAACAAAAATGTGTTTTGTAGCTAAAAGAGTTTTGCCTTCTTTCAAATTTTGGCAATTTCTCCTTTATGTATATGAAATGTATGCTCAAAAATCAAAAAAATTATAATAAATTGATTTTTTTTCAACTTTGTTGAATTGTTAGGGCAAGACACAAAAACTTTGACACTGAAGTCCCTTTTCCCCAATTTTTGATACTTCAATGGATGCATTTTCACAAAAGCATAAAAAAATATCTTGAAAAATCTAAAATAAATATCTTGTAGCAAATAAGTTCAAAACCATTTGTGGGAGATTGCAGAAACTCATTTCATTTTGAATGAAATACACCTGCTTTGAACTAGAGTTAATTGATCATGCTTTTGTCATAAATTTGTAGCCTCTGAATTGACAGCATGAGGCGCAAGTAACTATTTCACCTTTTATTGTCCTAGGAAGGAAAAATAAATTGCTTGTTCAAAAAAGCTCTTTGTCATAGACAAGAAGCAATCCTCAATTCTTTTTGGACTGAACATTCAATTTTCCAATCAATCAATATGGTTAGGGATACCTTAATATGTTTGTGCTTGGTAGGAAATCATTATCAAGTATTAGATTGTAATTTATTAGATTCTTGCAATTTTTTTTTTACAAGGAAAAGAGGCTTTACAGTTACACTGACAATAATTAAAGGTCGAAAAAAATTGATAAAATTGCAAGCAGCACTTTTTAAGCGGTCAAAAACTATGGCCAAAAATAATTCCTTCTCAACATTGTTTTATTGTGTTTACCACTCTGTAACACCCTAGGGCATATTATTAGAGTATTGGTAAGTTTGTCTATAGAATGGTTAAGTGGCCGTCTATAGAATGGTTAAGTGGCCGTCTATTGAATGGTTAAGAGGATGAAATAAGAATATGATATAATAATATAACAAGAATGGAAATGGAATGGAATGGATCAACACAACACGCAACGAGGGGCAAGAAAGGGATAATGCAACATAAAACAATACAATGGTTGAAGGAGAGTGGCCAATATTATTTTTTAGTTGTTCAAGGACATTAATGCCCGCTTGAAGTGATTTAGTGTTGGTAAATTATGTTTGCCTTGCAGGAATTGCGTTCCAGAAATTAGTTCCACGTATGCAGAAACTTGCTTTCCTGGCTTCTGTCTTAAATGGTGCAATATAAAGTTCATTATTTAAGGACCCTCTTGTACTGTTTTTCATTACTAAACTTTTCAGTATAAATTCACTTTCACAAGCATCAACTTACCAACATGGCACTGAATAGGCCAAATTTACTTGTTGTTTCTTTCACTTGGTAATTTTCTGATACCACTTTTTGTACCTGTTCTTTCACTTAAAAAAAAGACAACTTTTTTTGGATAAAATTAATATTTCAAAAAATGGGTCTGAAAAAAACGTGCAAAAAGTTTTTCCTCTTACAATTTCCAGAAAATACAAAACAATGTTGAAAATAACTTGTAAAACTCCCCAAAAGTTGTTTTTGAGCCAAACAGCCTTAAAGGTGTTTTCAAAAATCAAGGTATCAACTTTTTATTCCGCGTTCAAACAATAACCTTTGGCCAGGCATGTCCAATAGTAATGTTTTAACAATAAGAGCTTGTCATATTTCAATTGAATGGGCCAACAAAATCACCCAATGGCATATTTGATGTCCTTGGCGCCTCACAATATTGATGGTTTTGTTCAACATCACACATAAATTGCCCAAATTCTAAAGTTGTCCTAATTTTTTTCTCTTGATGAGTGCATGTACAGTGTTGGTTTGTTATGGTGGAGGCTACTACATCCCACGGTTTCACCTCAAATGAACTCCTCTAAAAAATAATTAATGATAATCTGAACTCACGCATGTCCCAACCGATGGTTTACCACGACTGCATCTCAAATACTTCAAAAATAAATCAACATTAATATCCAACATCAAGACCAGAGGGCGCTACTCTACTCGACTACCTCGATCCACATCCAACGTACAAATATCCCTCACTCACTCTTACTCTCAGTTTCATACGTATGTGTATATAAACCCTCCTTCTGCCAGACTCCCAGTGCCTGGAACAGGCCCCTTCCACAGGCCTCAGCGTCATCCTCGGTCGTCCTTGACGAAATCCATCCCATCCTCCAAACGACCATCATGGTGAAAAAAGTAAGTCCAATCCCTCCCTCCCCGCCCTCCTCCATGTTTTTTGAGTAGTCCACCAACGACGACGACTAACTGACTCACACAGGTCTCTAGGTCTTTTTCCTTGCATGCCTCGATCGATCTCTTGTCTGAGAGTGCCGTCCAAATCCTTGACCAGATAGATCGCTCGAAAGGTTCAAGGAGGAGGAGGACTTGGTACCACTCAGTGCAAAGAGGTCAAGTCAATCAAAGTAGTCAGTCAGTGCGAGTGCCGTTCTGGAAACGCCTCCATTAGACCCAGAAGTGGGCTAAGAGAGAGTCCGGGGAAACGCCTCCTGGATGCGAAATTGAAGGATGGTGTTGTACGATCAACCGCCGGATGCGGCCGAATCCGTATTTAAGGTCATTATCATTTAGTTAGGGGTTAAGCGAAGAAGACTTTTGGGGATGAACTGAAACAAAGGGACTCAAAGTTGATGACTAGTCAAAATTGTGCAGTTTTTTCAATCGATTATCGTCAAAAGATCTCGGGTTAATCGAGAAACGGACATTCAGCGAGAGTTCAACCCTGATCTTTGAAAGAAATCAATGATGAGGAAGGCGTGAAAGATACGATCCCATGGTCATGAAACGCATCTAGTAAACGAAACCCCCGTCTTTTGGTTCCAGGTTCAAGTGTTGTACGATTTCGAGGCCCAGCCCGATACGGGAGAGTTATCCATCGTTTGTGGCGAAGTGCTCACCGTCATCCGAACCGATGTGGGTGAAGGATGGTGGGAAGGTATGAGCACTTCCGGAGAAACCGGACTCTTTCCCGAAGCCTATGTCCGGGTAAGTCCTCCATGCATTCTAAACCGAGTTCAAGTTCGGTCTCTACATTGGCTTTCATTCCAGGAGATCACCGATGATCCGGATGAAGGTGGACCGCCTTCGATGGCTCCGCCGCCTTTGCCGCCGGATTATTCCAGCCCTGGCTCAGAAAATACCACTATGGGATGGCAGGCACCCACTTCAAGCCACGCCGCTCCGGCTACCACGGCTAATAACGATGATGACTGGGGCAACGGGGCTTGGGGCGTGCCATCCCAACCCACGCCCGATCCAGCGGCTGATCCGTGGAGCAATCCGATGCCGCCCCAACCGGCGGCTCCTCAGGCGACGTCGCAACCCTATCAAAATAATCAGGTCAGGTCACTGTTGGAGCAATTCGAAAGTTGCGTTTCATCTGGGGACTAAGGCTCTAAAGCATAAAAAATCGTCTTAATTTGTTCAAATCCAACATTTGGGGAGATACTCGCTTGAATAAAAGTCAAAGGTGGCAATAAGGATTTTGTCCGTCATTAGCCAAGTTATGCTTCAATCCAGCTTTGACTGCAATAAACTACCAACCTCTTGCCAGTTCACTCATAAATTTATATCATGATCTTTGAAATATCAATCCCTACGCGTTGTGACGCAAATTGACATGGTATTACGACAAAACAAATCAATTTCGGCTTTTAACAACCATCAGGACTGTTTTCTGTTTTTAAGTTCAATCTAATTGCCATAAAAAAGTCAAAATGAGTCGAGTCAGCTGACGAATTTCTTAATAGAAATGTTGACTTTGGAAGTAGATGCAAGAAAAATATGCTTTGCACCAGTTGCGACTGAAAAAAAACCATCAAGCTCAGATCTTAGCCATTTAAACCTGCGACAATCTCTTTAAGTTTGTCCTTTGCATGCCCTTCCAGGATGACTCCTTCTTCGAGGTTAGAAATCTTTCCAATAATTAGCTTGCTCGTCGTACACGTAGTAACCACTCACAAGACCCATTTAAGCCCAAGTTCCAGATCCATCAACTGCAAGTCTAAGCTTCTTTACAGGCATACGATGATGACTGGGACAGCGATTTTGACGAGCCCTCAACGTCGCATAACAACAACCAGATGCCTCCACCCAACACCACGCCAGGGGGTGGAATGTTGGGCGTGCCCAAAAACGCCCCCCAAACGGGCAGCATGGGCGATGTCAGCTCTATTGGTAGGTCTGACTCCAAGAAGGCCGGTGCAGGAACAGCTACAACTCGAACCAGTTTCAACCGATTCTCGACATTTGTGAAATCCGGAGGCGAGAACTTTGTTCTCGGCAAGATCAACGTCAACGTGCAGGAAAATGATATTATTCAAGTTGTGGTAAGGAGATCAGATTTGATAATGATGAAGACCATATATTCAGGACACTCACATGGATGGATTATATTTGAATAGGATTTGGGCGATGGGCGATATTCCTGGCTGAACGCACAACCCCCTTTTTCGTGCTCGATAGCTTCTCCCAAGAAGGAATCAAAACTGAAAGGCTTAAAGAGCTTCATAGCTTATCAACTCACTCCTAGTGTAAGTACTGAACTGGATTCAAGACGTTGGGAGAGATAAAATCAAAAGATTGAAATGATGGTTTTGTGTTGCAGTTTAACAATATCCAAGTCTCTCGTCGGTACAAACATTTCGATTGGCTTCATGAAAGACTCTCGGAGAAGTTTTCCTTCATTCCTATTCCTCCACTACCAGACAAACAAATCCAAGGTATGTGACCAAGCCATAGATCGTCGTTTACAGAGAGTCCATTCCTGACCAATTTAACATGCAAATCTTGTTCTATTCTCAATCACTTTTTATCCCCCAATCGCTGTTTGCATTTCATTGGTGAGTTCCTCCCCTGTCTCAATAGAAGTCTGTGACAATGCTTTTGGATTTAGGAGTAGAGCGTTGATAGTTGCATGGATTTGTTCAAGAATGTACCCGAAATCATCGGATTGCTTTCCTTCTTCGTCCCCATTTTTCCTCGTTGCTTCATAGCTCTCAAGTGCTTCTGCTAAAAGATTGATATCAATTCCAGGTCGATATGAAGATGAATTCATTGAACATCGGCGAAAGCAGCTCCAAAGTTTCGTGGATCGCGTGTGTCGTCATCCAATATTGTCTCAAAGTGAGGTTTGGCAGCATTTTCTGACCTGCACCGACGATAAAAAGTGGAAAGCGGGCAAACGAAAGGCCGAAAAAGACTCTCTTGTGGGTGGAGCCTTATATTTGGCTGTTCGGGGACCTAATAAGCCCATTGAACCTTCTTACCTGTGAGTATTCTATTTCCAATCGAGTAGCTTTTCAAGGACTATATTGTCAAGAAAAACATCGATATAAAACGTTTTGTTTGAGCGTGCACGGAATTTCAAGACGAATTCAATCGATTCCTAAAATTCTTAGAGATTCAAGAGAAAAAGAAATGAAATGAAATATGTCTGCTTTTCAAGCAAGATTTTATCCAACGTGCCGTTCCAAAAAAAAATTAACTATCAATCCAGGAATTTCGAAAAAGAACATTTTTATGGCGAGCTTTGAAGACGAAAAAGACGAAGTTGTGTGTTTATCACATGATGCGAAAAGTTGCAATAGGGAGAATTACTCAGGAAATACGAAGAAGCACATCGATTGAGATATCGTAGCAACCCCCCCAAAACTCATATTGATCAATGTTTCCAGAGAGCGGGAAATCAGTGTGTTCACGACATTCTCCGCCAATATGGATGCCTCTGTCAAAAATATGGTCAAAGTGTGCTCGGATCAGACACAAAAGTATCAGACGCATTTGAAACGTGAATACAGCACCATCGGAAAAAGCTTCCAACAATTGGGCGAATCCATGCAATTGAGTGGCGCCAATAATGGTAAGGCATCCTAAAATGGGCCAATTATGATTGGTCTTGAATGTAGCGTTACTGAGGATACAAAAAATTCCTGCCTAAGTCCTCACATAATTGGGTTTAAACTAAGTACACGTTTTAAGTGACGTTTTGTCGGAAGTTGCTCATTTGAAAACTCAAGTGGATCACAATAAATGACAACATTAGACGTTGAAATCAGTGTTTTTGTTAAAGAATAAGTTCAAATATTTTAATCAAAACTTCATGAAGATTTTGTTACTATTATTATTATTATGCTGCTGAATAATTTAGTTCAGTAACAATCGTAATTACAGGCCCGCTCTTTTCTATTGAAGAAAAGCGCGCCAATGATTAATTATAAAGTACCCTTGTTTCAGCGAATATCAATCTCACAAATGCTATAACCATGACTGGAGAGGCTTATGAAGAGATCAGTGAGCTCTTCGAAGAACAGCCCAAGAACGATTGGGAGCGATTTGGCGACGTCATGCACGACTATCGAGGTCTCTTGGCGGGTTGGCCCAATGTACTACAGATCCACCAAGTGAGTCTCATAAACGTCTTCGACTCTCCACGAATGATTAGTATTACCATCTATCTGCTTCATTTCACTCCATAGGGTGCCATCGGCAAGAAGAAAGAGTTCGAGCGTTTGGCCTTGGATGGAAAGTTCGGTCAGGCTGAGCTCATTGAAATGGGCAACCGCATCGACACAATGTCCTACGGGGTCTTGGCCGAGGTGAATACGTTCCATGGACAGAGAACCACAGACATGAAACTTGCTCACCAACAGTTCCTCCAAGAGCAAATCGCCTTCTACCAAAAGGTACGCATAACAAACCAGGGTTTAAGTAGTCTCTTGGAACGATGTCCAAATCAAAGATTTTCTTTCCTTTTCATTTAAGATCACGGAAAGGCTCCAAGATGCCTTGCGGAACTTTGACAATTGCTGAGAGAGAAAAAAGGCCGTCATCTGAATGAGGATCGTGTTTGGTATTTCGAGGACCTTCAAAGTTGATGAAATTAGAAGCCGATCCCGTTTGGGGTTGACGAATCACACGATGGGGGGATTTATTTTATTTGGATACGGTTTTACCATTCTGGCAATTTATTTTCTCCTCATGAATATCTAAAAAAGTGAAAATTCTTTATTATCATTGTTCCGTGTTTCTCCCCAGTCTGTGATTATGCATTGCGTTTTAACAATAGCACCAGTATCTATTACCAATCTGTGTCCTTATTCAACGGACAAGTTCCAAAACTATCGTTGTATTTGTGTCAATAATAGTAGATTAGCAAAACATCTGGCATCAAGGACCATAAAGCAGAAATAGAGGGGTACAATATCCCCGCCAAATTTTAGTGTACGCTACGAAGGATATTGTTCATCTCATTACCTTGTCTAGTTGGGGGCAATCAACCTGAGCTTCACTGCTTAAAACCCAATCCTACAAATTTTGTCACTGTCCTGAAACTCGTCCGAATTGAACAAATCAGGCCAAAGATGGCGTTGGCTAGATGTACTCAAGTTCGTAGTAAGGTTTCCCTTTTTAGCATCCAATCCTGTATTTTTTTCCCCTTCTCATTTGACAGCTCTATCGCAATCGTCAGCCGTCGAAAGACTAATTTTGAGTAGTGGGTCAGAGACGACGAGTTTTCTGAAAATTTCAAGAGATCACGCACTCCCAACGTGTGATTTCAGGACACCAAGCGACGCTTATTACCTCCTTGTTCCCATTGTCATTGTTGGTCATCATACCTGCACAATAATTGTGATTGTACACAAGCAAATTGAGGACAAGCGTGATAAACTCCATCAGAGATTCAGTAACTGCCGATGAAATGGCGACAACTGATCCATCTCGTGAAGATGGTGAGGAACTTGCCAATGAGCGATCCCCACTGATAAACAACCATGATCTGCAGGAAGTTGAAGTGCGGGTTTATAGTATGCGATGGTACATTCTGGTGGTCTTTTCTTTGTTGGGTATCTACCAGGTAAGATATTGGTACAATAACTCAAGTGAGGATCAAAAAGCCTAAATTCATATTTGTTAAAGGGTATGGTATGGAACACGTTTGGTCCCATTTCATCTTCCGTGTTGGCTGTTTTCTGTCCAGAATGGACCGATGCCACTCTGGCATTGTATGGGAATTGGGGAAACATAATGTACATAATCCCCGTCATCCCGGTCATGTGGTTCTTCGTGAACAAAGGTAATTGGGTAACAAATGAAAAGTCAGCGAGTAGCAATAAGAAATGTGATCATTTTCAGGACTTCGGGCATCCATGGTTCTCACATCTTTACTCATGCTCATTGGAACAATGCTGAGAGTCTTGCCGGTCAAAATCAACGTTTTCACCATGTAAGACCTGAAACCATTGGCTTGAAAAAAACCTCCCCATTTTCTTAAATGTCTTTAATCGCTCTTAGAATGTGCCATATTTGTGCCATTTTGAATGGAATCGCCGGAATTGTCATCTTTTCCGCTCCCTCCGCGGTTTCATCGGCTTGGTTTCCGCCTGAGGAACGAACTACAGCTACTGGTGTGGCCATTGTATTCAATAACTTGGGCAATGCCGTGTCGTTCCTCTTGGGTCCAGCCATTGTTCCAGGAAACAATGGAACACGATGGCATAATGTCACCGAATCCATGACGTTGGTTGACGTTCTTGGTCAGGAGAACAACGATTCATGTCCAGTTTTGTCTCCAGAAGAAGCGGAGAAGATGGAACAAGGAGTAGCACACCTCATGTATTTGGGTAAGGGTGGTTGCTCTAGCTCTATCGTGAAAAATGCCGAATTCGTTAGGGCAGACAAGTGTATTGCTTTATTGTCATTTTTTATTGCCAGGACATCATTCGTTCGTTTCGTGGTTTTTTTTTTCTTATCCATATTATGCAAAACTGATGTCCTTGTGAAAAATACATTATTATTATTATTATTATTATTATTATTGTTTAATGCACTTTAAACATACCGTGTCAGTAAGAGCTTTGAAGCAAAACTTGAATAAAAAATTCCGTTTTCAAACAATACATATATAGGTCTTTTGGCTTATCACACCCATTTTGATCTCAAACAAAAAATATTTTTTCTGTCACTGTTTTGTCTGATTTTTTAAATCTGATTATTGCTAATCAATTTTAAAAAATGCAACCAAGTTCAAGTAACGACCCAATCGGAAAAGTTAGTTCCAAAATGAAACTTAAGGGGGTTATTTCAGAGTTTGGAATGGTGGTCGCATGTTTTTTGGCCATCTTGATCTATTTTCCGTCCAAACCCAAATATCCTCCGAGTTTAACATCGGCCATGGAACGGATGGAATTCGGTCCCGGACTAAAGAAGATTTGCACGTAAGTGGTTCTGGATCGCATTCTAAATTGGTTTTATGGGAGAGCATAAGCCATGAATTCAAATGCACTATGGCAAACAGATATTGAATTGGATCGGGTCCTGGTTTGACTTGACCATTTGGAAAATAGTTGTAATTGCAGAGCTTTGGATATCCTTTCCAAGATTGTCTTGAAAGACTAGAAAATGGAACGAGGCAATGCAGACACGACAAAGCTTTAACAAATGCGTTTTATTGGAAACCCCTCGCATGAATGGCTCCAATAAATTGCATTGATGCAAGCAATTTCTAAAGATATTGAATTAAATACTCGTTTTGCATCTCATAGGAACCGCAATGCCCTATTGATGACCTTGAGCTTCAGCTTGTTTAATGGTTTGATTGCCTCTTGGTATTCCGTCATGAACATAACATTCGAGCCATTGCCATTGGGTAATGCAGATGATAAAGTAAGTACAATTCGCTCAGAATACAAACGAAATTCTTATTAGACATCTGCATGTCCGCAGAAAGGTTTTGCTTTCAAAACTAAACCCCTGGACAGGACGGATGAATCCAAAACCTTATCCTTACTCTACCATGTCCTTTGCTTTAAACATGCTCTCAAAAATGGAACAACTTTATTCAGTTTCTCTTTCCTTCATCTGTGGAACAGGACCGGATTATCGGTTATATCGGGCTATGGGCCATCGTTGGAAACAGCGTGTCGGCCATTCTTGTGTCTCGCATGGTCGATTCTATTCGAGGTCGGATGAAATTGACCTTGTTGGTCTTGATGAGCCTCGGTATTATGTGCTGGATTTGGTTAGGCCTACTTTGCCTCGGAGTCATTCCATTCTCACTGAGTAAGTACCAAACTCAGCAAGACATGATGGATGAAAAGGGGGAAAAATTGGAACGTGTTCATTGTGTTTCAGTTCAATTGTACGTATCCACGATTGCGGCCAGTGCGCTCACTTATTCCACGGGGCCTATATTCTTCGAATTCACGGTGGAGCTCGTGTATCCGGTTCCTGAGGGCATTGTGGGTGGATTTCTCACCACGGTTTACAATTCGATTGGGATGATCTTTCTCTTTTTATTCTATGTGCCACAAATTGGTAATGAAGCAAAATCTTTGGCACGTTCGATTGACTGATTTGATCAAGGGAGACTTGAGTGCGGTTTTTTTTTCATTTCAGCCATTCATCCACAATGGATTCCGTATGCCATCATGGGGTCCACGGTGATTTCGTTCCCATTGATGCTCCTGGTTCAAGAACAGTACAACCGAGCCTCTTTGGATCAAGCCATCTAGCATACGCTTTTTCTTGTTTGAACTAGATGCCATCAAGCCGTCCAATAAATTCATGTTTACTGCGCCGAGAAAACTTTGACACTATATTGGATATCGTTCGATGGTGTACCATGAATGGCTTTAAGAGTTTACGATGACAATTGTCAAGGGAAAATTGGGAGTTCTTAAGGCTAAATCGAAAAGAAATCGAATTGATTTAAACTTATTGAGGTTGGATTTGGGAAGATATTTCATGATTCCTTTTCGCCTTATACTTGAAACGCTCTGAAACGTACAATATTAGGATCTTTCCCTCAAACTATCCGAAAAACATTTCTAGACTGTTATGTCCAATCTTCGCTAAATTGAAATGACTACATATTGGCTAATTAAAGCCAACGCCAGCCAGCTTCATTACAACCCTGGCATTCCAAAGCATACATATCGGGTCTTTTTTCTTCTCGATTCCCGATATTAGTATCCAAAACGAATTAACTCAAACTAGATCGAATCACTGACAAATGAGAAGCTCTTCGTTCGTCATCTTTGTTGGCAATCCTTACCTTCGCACCCTGCGTTTTTTCTACAGTGTGAAAACTCATCATCATCCGACACATTGACTCAGCCATCAAATTGAAGTGCAAAATGCCCCATGCCATTCATTTCTCGAGTGTAATGTTGAAAAGACGCCTCCTTTGGCTTTATCTCGCTTCGTTCACGGCGACGAGCGGAGCACAAACTTTGCGAACTTTCACGGAGAACTTCTTCCCAAGGGACCAAGAATGCCTATGGATAGGCATCAAAACAGAAGATGCCATATTTGAAGGCTCCCTTCCCTTCCACGTCAGGCAAATTCATTCAATGGAAACACTGGATAAGAGGCTCTCTACACTAGACTTTGGAAACAGTTTAAGAAAATGTGTCGTTTTGCATTGTGGTTGGTTGCTTCAGACAGGCGAGCTGGAACATCTCGTTGGCATCACAAGGAAATTCTGGCCATTCCAATTGCAACTCTTTGTGACCGGTGTGGTTCCATTGTTTGAAGCCACGGACTCGTCTCCATTGTTGGCACAAAGATGGAAAGTTCCGGCTCAAGCATTACTATTAAGAGAAGAAACTGGTAAACCACCCCAGTTTGGCGGCGGATATATGCCAACTGCACTCACGCAAATGCTTATAATGGTACATTTCTCTTTTCCAGGGCAAGTGCTTCTATTTTCGAGTTGTCCAGAGCTTGATTCTCCGCCGAGGTTGGAGCGAATATTTTCAACAGAAGGTCTTAAACGCGTTTCCTTGGGAACTCACCAATGTCAACAAATCAAATTACTCCAAGGGCAACGGCTTAATGTAACGTCGTTTGGCGTCACACCTTTTGTGATTTTCAATGGACGAAAAGTCATTGGGGTGGATCCTAATATATTGGAGATAATAGGCGAGAAGTTTGGATTCACTTTTCAAATAACTTGGGGAGGAGATTTTGGCGCGAGGAATCCTAAAACCGGTATTTGGAGCGGAGTCACCGGTCAGGTAAAAACCTTCTTTCAGGGTCACGAACAAGAAAGTTGCCAAAAGGCGCAAGTTTGTTTTCAACATTTGGTTTTAGGTGGCTAGTGGAGCTTTTCAACTCGGTGTTGGAGCAATTATTGCCACCGATACCGATAGAAATACTGCCGTGGATTTTCTACGAGCTATTTACCCTATGGAATTCTTTTTGATTGCTCCGTCTCCCAAGAGAACCGCTCCTTACTTAAATGTGTTGAAACCCTTTGATGTACCCTCTTGGATTTTGGTATTGAGTTCCATTTTCCTCGTGGGTTTCTGTTGTATGGGTTTGGTTCACTTCACGTCCAGATTTCGTTACATCAAACATGGAGGATATTTAGACGTTTCCATAATAGTTGCCCCTCTCAGAAGCATCACAAGCCAGGGTAAATTTTTCGACAACTTCTGGATCTTAAATAGAGAATCATCAATTAGAAAATATTTATTTCAGATTCTGGGCAACGCGTAACGACGTTGATGGACTTTTCTTTGGCGCTTAAACTTTTGCTTGGCATTTGGTTTTGCTACGCCTTGATTGTGAAAACGGCCTTTGGAGGCAATTTAAACTCGTTTTTGATCGCCCAAGACTACGAACGGGCTGTGAAAACGGAGCAAGACATTTTGGATTTGAACAGAAACTTTCTATTACCATACACGGGAAGTCTGAGAGCAAGTGTGGACACTTCACCCCTTCTAGTTCACCAGCAACTAAAAAAGGCAATTCAGACTAATTCAATCCAATAATCGTTGGCCAAAACTTAGAAAACCAAGGTTCCATATTTTCTAGGTTACCGAAGATAGAGGGGGATCATACGAGATTTTGCGAGGTTGGCTCCCGCCTTCCAAGGAGAAGGAAATGATGGAAACGAATGCCGTTCTTTTATTTCCCAAAGATCCAGTAATTATGTTAACCGAGACCTTGGAATCAAAATATGGTCCCAACCCGTTGAGGATAGAGCCCACTCCCAAATTTACATTCTCCTCAAGCTTCATGGTGAATAAGCAGTTCGCTTTTAAAGACGATTTCAACGACGTCCTAGGTCGAATTGTCTCCATGGGATTGGTTGAAAAGTATCGAAAGGGATTCTATCCTAAACGAGCCTTGGTGTCCGAAAAAGCCTCGGCCGAATTCGTGAAGCTAACCATTGAGCATATTTTTGGGCCAGTTTTTATTTTGGGATGCGGCCTCGGCCTCGCCTTGGTTACTTTTTTGATCGAAACCCTTCGAAATCCTTGTCAACATCCTAGTCTATGAATAAATGAATGCAGTTCTTGGCCTTTAAGGCTATGCGGTCGTTTTCCTCATTCATCATCACTGCTCCACTTCTCAAATCAGCCTCAGCTGTCAGACTTGCCTTAAGTGAGATGAGACACTCCCGGATGGTCATACATAGATGCCCTGACCAAATCTTAGGCCTAACAAATTGCCAAAAGTCCCTTTGGGCAACATGGGTGACAATCTCATAAAACGGGTCTGAAATTGGCAAAAAGCCTCGGGCACTCTGAGACAAATAATAAATCATGATTGTTAAAAGTGCATTCGATCTCGCTCGGACAAATGTGGTTGAGCTCCTGAGCGTTATCACAATTCTTCTTGGCACCAACTTGATTGGAGAGTCCTTCCCAAGAAATCAAGTAGTTTCTTGGCATAAGCCCTGAATACGTTCCCTTTAGCCTGTTCCTCAGGAAATAGACCTATCTCATCATCACTGGGTTCTCTTGTTCCTTCCATCTCGATCCCTATCCTCAATCTCCTTTCGCGGTCGTCTTTTCAGTGGGACGACCGACGAGGCTATTTCTACTAGCACCCATTCAAACGTCCCGCGCCCGCTAATAGTAACAACAGTACCGATTTGGCCGATCTCACTGGCTCTTTGCCTCTCGGTTGAACGCCGCTGTTTGGCTCTCTCTGCGCCGCTCTATGACATTGAGTAGCAGCCAATTTTTAGCGCCATCCCGTTTTTCCGACATCATAGGAAATTTCTCCGAAGGATCCAACAGTAGGGACCCTGAGTTGGGGAGTGGAACACTTCGGTTTCCACCGAGGACCCTTATTCCCGAATCCAGTGTGTTGGTTTGGGGGATATCCTTTTGGGTCCGTATTTTGTTGTGACCGAGGAGGTGATTTGGAAAAAGAACCGGGGAAATTGTCTCCTCTGCTTTGAGCATCGTAAGGAGGACATTCCCTAGAGGAAAACCACTCGAAGACTGGTGAGGAAAATAGAACGAGGAGAAAATAGAAAAGTCATCTCTGGTTGGACGAGAATTGATGTTGGAAAGACCTTTTACGAGAGTCATAAAATGAAAGACTATGGGAAAGCTGTTGAAGGTTTTGGGGCCCATCTGATGGCCAGTAGCGGCACAACCATTTCCCCAAGTCTCTCCTAATATTGGTTCCAAGAAATGGTTGTTCCCTTGTCAAGTGTACACTTAGAACCCAAAGATCGTAAACCTTGAGCGTCAAATATCTTCTCCCCTGCTCCATAGATGGGTAGCATGCCGTTAAAACATTAGCATTTCCCTCAAAAAAAGATCCCTCTCCGAAGCAACCAAGCAATAACTAGCACAACCAAATCTACCGAATGGTCTTGTAAGAAGAGATATAGATTTCGGCACACATTTCCAAGCACCTTTTCTCTTTCAAGAGTCAATCCAACCAATGTGAAACCATTAAGTCAGAATCTTTCCTACCCCTAAAAAATGTCTGGAGGATAGAAATAGGCTGACAGGCCATTTCTTTTCTTCACTCACTCCTCTCGCTTCGTGAAGCGTGTCATTTTGTTAAAGATAAATTCTCTTGAGTTTGAACGATGATTCTCTTCATTATGGTTTACGCGCAAATGTTTTCCAAGGTATTACGCTTCTGAAATATTTGAAATACTTTAGCGACACTTCTCAAAAAAAAAGTCACAAGATTCAAAACTAGCTTCTGCGATTGAACCACAAAGTCTACTTAAGTTGACTTTACTCCATTAACCCATCTTGAAGGAGAAACCTTCATCTTATTCACGAATACAAAAATAAATCGACGTAATACTTTCTTACCAATAAAGTCTGAGGATTTCTTTTCTGGAAGCTTAAAAAGAATTCAACGTGAAGCCTGTCACGGGAAGAAAAACCACACAAACCAGCTTGCTTGGAACACTTCAGATAGTAGAAGGGAAATACCGCGCCCATATGGACCAACATTCGCTTGCTCAAGACTGATGGTTCGCAAGGTTTTGACAAGAGCTCTTTTGAGAGCGTGATTTTTCGCTTGAACATGATACGAAACAAATCTTTCGACATGAGATGAACCCATTACAACATAGTCTCTTATTTGGGGGCCCAA
This sequence comes from Tigriopus japonicus, assembly GCA_010645155.1. Classification (NCBI taxonomy): domain Eukaryota; kingdom Metazoa; phylum Arthropoda; class Copepoda; order Harpacticoida; family Harpacticidae; genus Tigriopus; species Tigriopus japonicus. The sequence goes on along the minus strand of JAAGOF010000046.1, from coordinate 1,069,234 downwards.
ACTTTGGATTCCGCTTGGTTAAGCCTCTGGAGAATGAAAAGCTTTCTAAATTATAAGGTTCAGAATAAGGAGCTGGCTCCTTTTGGCGTTATAGATATGTTGCGTAACCTTTCTTGCAAGTCGTCAAATCACGAGGTTAAGAGTACTGACCGATTTGAATTTGATTTATTTTCTGTTCGAGTTTTGAAAAACACATTTTTTATTCGGTTACGTTAACAAACTTTTTGAAACATCACTATTCTGGGGGCTGCACATTTCATGAAAATGCATAGTTCATTTTTTCCGAGTTTTTTAACTTTTTTCGTTACTTTGGCTGATTTGTATTTTTGTATATTTTGGTTTTTTTATCAAAATATTGATCATTTTTTTGTGCTGATTTACATTTTTGATGATATTTTGCGTTTTTGAGCACCATGTAAGAGAACTGCTTACTTTAAAGTTTTCAATTTTATCTTTGACAATTTTACTTCAAAGATCGCTAATTGAGAGGCCAACTGCAAGTATGTTGTAAGCAGTTCCTTTTCATTGTCTCAATCAAAGAGCATTTCATGTGTCGACAAAAAAGAAAGAAATGCACACACTTTACCTCTGTGCTTCAGTAAAAGAATGAAATTTTGAAACCAATTCATCGTAAAGGCGTTTATGACTCAAAATGCAAAATTTTACTACAATGACATCAAATTAGTTGCGATGTGAAACGTCAGTTTTCTGGTTTTGATAAGAGTGTGCCCTCAAAGTGTGGCTTTTCATGCTTTCACTTTATAACAAAAGTACTCTAATTGTCTCTTGCCTCTATGCTACATTCATAAAGTGCAAGAGACCCACTAAAGCAGTTTTTAAAACAGCCAAGTTTGCAACAATCATTTTTTACCTTTATAAGTTTTCAAAGAAAAGGCAAGAGCTATAAATGTTTTTGTTGGCCTTAATGGGACCTAATTTTGATTCATTGAACAAATATCTGGCATTGGCGACAGTTCACATTCTTTAGTCAAGTCTTTGAATCCACAACAAAGCTATTTTGATAAAAGGATTTGTGTGTTTTATAGATTTAATTTAGTTTTAATCTTCCTTAACTTGTGCACGTTTTTGCACTTTCTTTTTGCATTTCTTTGCATTTTATTTGCCTTTTAGATGCATTTTTGGCGGTTATATTTGCATTTTTTGTGCAGCCCTATCACTATCGTTAAGGAAACATTTTGGGAAACCCACTTTAGTTTTGAAAGAAAAACTGAACGCTCTGAACACCCTTTACAAAATGCGCGTCCTCTTGGTAAAGGATCGTTGTTATTATTGGGCTTTTTGTCCAAACAAAAACTTTGTTTGTTCCGATTTTTTTTGTGCTCTCAAACTTTTAAATAGTTTGGTAAGTTAGAGAACTTTTGCCGACGTAGGTGCCTGTCTCGACAAAGATTTATGTAGCAATTTTCGAAAGCCATTTCAAAGGAGAAGCAGCTGTCGTGACTCAAAATCGTGCTTGCGTGTTTTCATGTGTTGTTTTTGAAGATCACTCGTACACCACGAGCATTTGAAAATTGCCTCTGACAGACAGAAAAGCCCTTGAGAAGTGAGAAGCGATGCATTCATAACTCCTTTAGACATTTATAAGCCAAAGGAAACAAATCAGGAAAGAAATTGCCATGTGAAGTGGAAATTTGGAAGAGAAAAGAGCAAGAAATGCGCTTGCAAGTCGCAAATCTGCATCCAATGAATCAATGTTACCAGAACTAAGGAAATGAACGAAGGGGCTCAAGTTTTCGATCTCGTCTAAGACCCTTTTCCAACTTTGGATTCTGATCCAAGTTCCCAATTTGGGACGGATACACCACACTTGCATAAAAAAGCGACTTAGTGTTAGAAGCAACTGAAACAAAATTGATTTGATATCATAGAGCTCAACAAAATCTAGAAATCTGGGTATCAAAACAAACTCAAGAAGTCTGTCATAAGCTTCAAATTAAATTCCACAATCCAATTTGGATCTCAATCCCATTTTTGCAATATCAAAAGAAATGAAAAAAATGAAGTTCAGAAAATGTTCCATGTCTGAAGGAAATGGCTAGCCATATATTTTCCCTGTTCAATCCAAGTTTCTGGAATGACCTGCAGACCCTAAATTATATGCAACTTCTGAAAGGGCGACCAAGAATCATTGTCGTAAAGGTACGTGGATGTTCCATGATAGTTCAATTTGTAACAGCTTCCATTTCACAGATTCTACGCTTCAAAACATTTGAGGCACTGAAAGAATGATTTTATGTCTGTTTTTTGTCAAAGGGATAACATCGTGAAACGAGACTAGGAGAGAAGAGAATGTTGCTTTTTATGGTAGGAAATGCACGATACTCAACGTCTACGGTGATGGTTATCAATATACGGATAAAAAAACGGTCCGTTGGATGCATCCGTCCAACTTTTTTGTCAAACTTTTTCCGAAAGCTGGAAGCCGTATCAAAACTTCTTTTGTTTGCGAGTAAATTGGGTGCTATTCCATACAAAGAGATGCTCGTGGACATGGAGTCAATGGGCCATTAAGCATTGATTAAAGGTCTCAATGGATACTGAGGAGCGTTTACAGGTAACTAACTGGACCCAAAATAAAACGTTTGGCTTCAGTATGTGCCCCATGGAGCCAAAAATTACCTAGGCCCGGTTAGTATCCCTCTTACAGGCTAAGACTTGGATGGATATCTTTCTTTTTAGATGATCGAATCCTATTTGATCCACTAGGAGTGTGGCACAACACCATGTTCTCGCTTGGTCTTGCTTTTACCATCGCAGGACTGATCATGACGTTTTCCGTGGTTCGCGGAGCGGAAACTTCCGATGAATCGGTTGCAACCTCTCCGGCACCCACTGATGGACTTCATTGTATGAGTTGCTATAATTGCAAAATCTTTGAAATGACCAGCCACTCGGTTAAATGTGACCCGTCATATACACATTGTCTGGTAGGTTATGTCACAAAAATGGCCTCTGAAAAAATGTCTGTTTGGTTTTTGCTTAATGGACAAGTGCAGTCAATCGAATTCAGCTGGGGATTCGTGGGGCCAAATGTTGGAGATGGGTTACATCTGAGACTAAAGTGATTGATAGTTTATTTGTTTCATTAAGGAATAGTTCTTCTTTGGCTTGATCCCATTTTGCGGTGAAAAAAGTAAGCATAAAGCTCGGGATATGAAAAAATATCTTTTTAAAGCTTGTTGATGGATTGTGAGTCTGGACCCAGACACATCCCTCGCCATTTGGTTCCAAGAATCCTTGCTGAATTCGTCGGACTACACTCATCCAATGCAAGAATGTCCGTTCTTTTGTCTTATCTGCACAATAATCAAATTAAATATTTGTAAGTGGTAGAGGAAACATTACAGAGCTGATAAATGGTACATACACACGTTTGATTTTTTTTGTTATCAAATTTCAATTACATTTGTTATGAGGTTTATCAAAATCATTTGAATAAAGCGGTTGAATTTTTTCAAATACGATTACATTTTTTTACATAACAAATTTTGGATCAAACATTTCACAGGTTTTTCTTTATGATTTTGATAAGCTGCTTCATTTGCCAATCTACAGGGGCAAAACTAGTAGCTTTTAAGAGCTTTTATTGTACATGAGAAGGAAACTGTAAGCAACTTGAACAGTTGAAAAATAATAATGTAATTGAAAACAATACTTCATTTTGGCTAAAATAGTTCCAAGAATCAACCAAAGAACAACTGACTGGGCTGGGAGGCGCACAACCGGAATCATGATTTCCAGTAGGAACAATTCAATTACGTTCTTCAGCAAATGAGACCTTTCATATGTTGCGTAGAATACGTCTTTCAAATTTTAGCTCAATGGAACGTCGGAGTCAAAAGTTATGCGCACTCAAATTTTAGTGCAAATCCTACCGAGAATGAATGAACTAGCACTTTTCTGGTATTGTTTTACCCCAAAAGGGCGATCGCTTTTATTCTATGCTCTCTTAAGTACATAAATTTGAGAATTTGATTTATTTAGGCTTGAGAAAGTGACATTGCATAAAAAAATCCTATTTAGTTTCAGTTTCACAGAAAGTTTTGCAGCTTTTACAAAATGTTTCCTTGGTTCTATTCAACACTAAGAATGGGGGAAAAACAGTCACACTCTCAAGTGATTGGAAGGACACCTTGCAAATATCAAGTTCGACCGACATTTCGGTTTTGGTTATGCCTACCGAAACGGAAAGCAAACATGTGTTATAAAGGATGGAGTTAACAACAAAATAAAAGATTTTTTTGGGCCAAAACTTGTGAAACTTAAGTTATCTATTTTTTTTTTATTTGCGATTACTTAACATTGATCACATGAGCTTTTTATTTTTTTCAAATCCAGCGTAAAATTATTTTTCGGTGCAACTCCTAGGGAAATCCACTTCAAAGTGCATTAAAAATACAGAGATCGCTGAATAATCCGGTTAAATATATATCTTTAATTGCCAAATAGGCTTTTCCTTTCAGAGGGCTGACATCAAATCGGGAGAGGTTGAGCGGAAGTGTGCGACGGAGCAAATCTGCAACGAGGGTAAGCAAGAGGGAATAACTCAAGATGAGAACAGAAAATCGATAGGAACTTCATATTTGTTTCCGCCTTTTAACCTATAAAACATAGACTAAGATACACTATTTAGTTTATCCATTGTTGATTGTTAAAATTATATCTTTGATTAGGTTGTATACAAGGAATCGCATTCCTTGTATCGGTAGTAAAAAATCTGCAACAACAAAAAGAAATCCGTTTCTCAAATTCTCAGTCTAATGTTTCAGTCGTTTTTCCATCTCACTAACAGTAGTAATGGCAGAAAGCAAGACCAAGAATTAATTCAAAATAGAAAAAGCTACAATGAACAATAGTGCTTAATAAATTTTCAAGTATCATTCAACAACTTTTAATGATCATGTGGTATTGTATTTTAATCCGAACTTTCGCTAAGACCAAAGGTAACGTTAGATACCAACTTTTGGAAATTTTTGAAATCGCCCTCCAACCCACTTCATCACATTTTCCACTTAAAACCCTGAGTCTCAGGAAATGGTTACAGGCTAACTAACATGTCTTATTTCAGCTTTGGGTGCTTCCGCCTATACCTCGGTGCATTGTTGTTCCACTTCTCATTGCAATACCGGATCCATCATGGGTTACGTGGCCCTCGCGGATGTCTCGCTCTTTGTTGCTGTCTCCCTTTTGAGCAACAAATTGCTTTGCAATTGCACTTAGATCATTAAGAAATACTGTACTCATAAAGTAACTTAAAGAACTGCTGTCACAGTTTCGAAATGTATTCCATTTTCTTTCTTAATTTCTGTGCACTTCATTTCAACTCACTTTCGGTCGGCAAATTGGAATTCTTATCTTGGTCTTTTGAAAGTTAGCATTTATAAAACATAGGCCTAGAAATGGTGCTAAGAAACAATGCCTCGAAAGAACATTCGTTAAAAAGGAGCCTCCAAGATTCTGGCATAACGTGTGGCTAACTTGTGGCATACATTTGCATATTTTAATTACGTTATGAGGCATTGCCAGGCCCAACTTGTGGAACAAAGGACGCCATCTTTTGAAGAAATTTTAGCGTTGGAATTTCTTTGGCAAAGGGCTCTCTTTGAGATGGTTTAGTTTACTCGGTTGGTGGCCGTTATGCATTTCTATAATTGAATTGATTAGGAACATCCCTACGGTGTACAGAGCAAGGGATATTGGGATTTGTTGATTTCCTACTTACCAGAATCAATTCCAAGAAGCTTTCCAGACGAAAACTTTATCTTACGAAAACGGAAACACGGATTTTGAGCGAGTTAGTGAGGCTAAAAGCATAGACCTTCGAGGTTCACAATTGTAGTGCCATCGAGTACTAAGACAGCCAATGTATGTACA
>JAAGOF010000046.1:1037512-1062291 GCA_010645155.1 Tigriopus japonicus | reverse complement strand
TATTTTTTCAGTTTGTCACACAAATGAAAAAAGGCATTGTACTAAAAGCTTCATTCCCTTCCTTTTTGAGTGGGTCTGAAAAATAATCACTCTGGGTACAAAAAGGGTGGTTAATCCTTTTCTCTTTCATCTCCTCCTCAGTCTCTTATGGGTTACTGATAGTAGGCCTAAAAACTAGTATGTAAATTTCGTAGTAAATTAAATAACATAATGAATAACATGGTACTTAGCCAAATTTATGATATTTTGAATTGCTAACATCAAATCTCAGCACAATCTTCTTTAATTTCCATCTAATGACCGGCTATTTCAAGACCCTGGGGTGAGATGACCATCATTCAAACTTACCTATATGTCTTTACTAATTTTACACCAATAGTTTTCGCGCATTCTTATCACCAGATGTCGTGAATCGGCCCAAGTAATGGCTTGGTGTCTCAATTTTCACGAAATACTCAAACACAAAGAAAGACTTCTTTTTCGTTTTGTTTTCCGAAATTTATAGTTTTTAATCCATGACGTGGTGCTAATCCATGCCATAAACTGCCCTTGAACAGAACTTCATTTCGTCTAAATCCATGGTACTCTCTTCACCCACGGGCATCTAGAATTTCCTGGACGGCGCACGGCAAATCAGGGGTGACCAAGATCAAGTGGAGAAGCACAAAAGGAGAGAACGTGCTTTTGAAAGAAGAAAGTCTCAGTTTTTAAAGAATTTATTATTATCCATCAACTTGCAACGGTTTGGGATACACTTCTGGAATATTTGAATAACAAAATGCATTACTCAAGCAAAACACTAAACTTATAATGCCTCTTCATGGTTTCAATGAACAGATAAAACACCCTTAGAACATTCTACTATCTTAACTCTTACTCAGCCTAGAACACACCTTTTCAATGAATAAGGTTTATTTGCATCATACAAACTTATACTGATCATTGAACTAACTCATAAACAAAAAATAAGAATAGAAAACACATGAATACATGAAAATATTAAGACAAATTTGACTGTCATTGAAACTTACAAAAAAATAAGCTAAACTAGAAATAAACTGACAATAGATCGATAGAAATGAGACAAAATGAATCAAAATAAACTTTAACATTTTGAAACAGTTCTCATATTTTTAATTTGGTCTCTAAAACACATCTTTCTAATATACTATTGCATTATGAACAAATAAAGTAAAACTGACTAGTCTTTCACTATGTATTTTACGTGATACCAAGATATATTTTCCTGTTGAATGTTCTTATATCCAGGTTAGACTAGTCTTTCATGAAATTCTATAACAATTCAAATCATGAAGTTCTGAAGAGAAGCAACGAAGGTTATGCCAAATTAAAAGTCCTTGTGTGTCAAACTTGGGAGCACGTTGGAAAATAGTCAAAAATTGGATATTTAGGCATCCTTGACCATAATTACATTGTACGTATATGATGAATTATATACTTTTTTTTGTTTGTTTGTTGCGGATTTTCTACTACCGCTACAAGGAATGTGATTCCCTGTAAACAAGGATTTCTCCCGACAGCTTCAATTCGATCCCCAACAGGATTCAAACCTACGCCATCTGGGGAAGCACTTTTTTTTTACCCTCGGCTCTTATATGAACGCATTAGTACGCGCGACCACTCTGGCTTCCTTATACATTACAGTATTTATGCTAGCTCATAGTATTCTTAAGTTTAAATAAAATGATTTTCAGACAACGGTTTGGGATACACTTTTGGAATATTTGAATGACAAAATGCATTTTTCAAGCAAAACACTAATTTTGTAATGCCTCCTTAGGTCTGAAATCTAGATTTTCAACTTGTTTGCATCAATATCAATTATAATCATAAGGTGCAAGTCTATCTTATGGCATATGGACCTTAACCCACACGCAAATTCATTACTTAAAACTGCTTGAACAACTCTTAACCATACTGAGATTGTCCTGAAATCAATGACACGATCGTACAATAAAAGAAATTTGAAGATGAAACCATCAATTCTAGAACATGAATTTATGCCAAGGTGACAACCCTTAAAAAATCGATTTCTAATAAGCAATTAAGAATGCCATGTCTTCATTAAGTTCAGGATAAGGCGTGGATGAGCAAAATCTATGTAAGTTGTTCCAGCCGGGTAACAGATAAGCTCAAAAAAACCGCCGTTATGTTGATCAAGTTGTTTCTTGAATGAGCGTGATGAAACTCCGCGTTTTAGTCCGGGGGAGAATTTCCGAGGGAAATATGGTTCCTAATCCATTTTCAAGATGAATTTGCGTGGCATTTTTAAGCAAGACGACACCGAACGAGGGTAGCAAGAGCTGAGTGAAGGAAGACAACAGGGCGCGGAAAATAGAGTAGAGCTACTCTGGACTTGCGCAAGCGATGAAGAGACTTCAGACAAACAGATTCCTTTGCACAGGCTACACTTTTATAATATTTACACTTTAAGTAACTTTATCATAATCCTCAAAAAAAGTTTTAATCGTCTTACCTTCATTCAGTTAGCTTTCTGAGAGGCCGGCCTCGCACTTCTGATATTCATGAGAACATTGAGCACCTAGAGAGCTTTCTAAGACACTACAAGACTTTAAACAAAACACACTGATTAGGGAATGATGATGCATTGGAAAAAAGACACTAAAACACTCTTTATAAATTATGAGCCACATGGACTTTGTTGCACGACTTAAAAGGACAGCACAACTGAGCTTGTTTTCCTTCTTCAGGGTGTCTCCCGCAAATCAGAAAAACTGCACACAAAATCAATCGTGTAGTGTTTTAAGACTATTGAAAGACACTTACGGTCTGAATGATTTTATTTGAAAGGTCTTCATTGATATTAGTCGAAAAAGCAAGCAGATTTACTTGACAAGCCTCAATTGGGGTGTCTTGAAAGTTTGAAGAAAGGCTGGATTATGTGATCTTCTAATCAAAACTAAGAAAAAACCTTATGCCATTCTGGATCCTATTTTCAGACAAATTATTTGAACACTCACAAAAGGCTTTAAAGTTCATTACACTTTACATTGACAGGTTTTGTCCAATATGTTGCAAAATAAGTTCTTGACAATATTCTGACTGTTTTGGTCACCATTTTTGATTTTCATCTTCTCTCTTCAGGGATCCTGTGGCACGTTGTCTTCTTAAGATTAATTATATTTGAACCAACAAATTAGGACAGACCAGCTGACTTAAAGTGTGGCAAAACAATAAGTTAAGTCACCTTTGTATAACATTCAAACCAATTATTGCTCTTGGGGCCAATCAATGAGTATCTTAAAGTCATTTTGAACATTGCAACAGTTGCATCAAGCAACCCTTAATCTAGAAGAGGCCTCATCTTTGGCAGTTCGCCCAGCCAAATTAGCCAGAAGACCAAAGAGGCTGCTCTAAATTTCCGGCTGAATTGGCATTCGATCTTTGCCTTTCACTTGATTTGGGTCACCTCCGGCCAATTTTGCCGTGCCGTGAAAAGTCCACCTCTATTCTAGATGTCCTCTATTCTAGATGTCCTTGCTTCACCCCAAAGATTGTTGAAATTGACAAAGAACCGTGAAAAACATCAGCGGAGACCATGCGTCGCCAGACCCATCTTACGTTGATTTCTAACACGGTTGCCAGGGCGAGATCTACGAAGCCAGTTTTTGGCAAAATCTTAAGTCCTTTTCCTTGACGATTCTTTTCTTTTGAGTAGCATTTTTTAGCTGAAATGGCACCTGTTTTTGAGAAATTACCCTTTTTGAAAAAATGATAGCCACCAAACGTTTAGAGTTGACATGTGGCCAATAAGCAGCATCAAATATTATGTCCTGGCAACCTTGTTGGAAATCAACGTAATATGGGCCTGGCATTGCAAGGTCTCCGCTGATATTTTTCTTGGTTCATTGCAATGACATTAGGTGCAAATGTACTTACTGTACGTTAATTAGTCACGGGCACAGATCATATAATGACATTATATGGTCTGTGGTCACGGGCAAAAGCTGATATAAGGTCACTCAAACCATGCTTCAAGACAATTTTTTTTATCATTTTCTTCCTCTCAATTCTCAAATAGCCTTCTTAAATTATTGTTGAAAATCTACTCAGCCCTTTGTCTAAATTGGTGTAATGGCCCTCTTGTTAGGTCCTTCAAGAATGCTTACCAAAAGGCCGTTGAAAATAGATCCGCAAAATCGATTTCCAAAACATTTTAGCACAACACTGCTCTTAGTACATTAAAGACTAGTGTCAATGTAAATTTTCAAATATTTGCTTTAAGTTTGTTTTAAGTACCATAGAGTTTTTGCCTGTGACCGATTTAACTGAATTCAAAAAATTGTTTTGCATTGCAATCACATCTAATCAGTGGTCTCAATTTTTTTTTCAAAAATGGCTTTTTGAGCTCAAAACCGTGTGGAAGAATTGCTCATTTAAGTGCTTTGATAGAACAAGAGCAACGCATGATTAATCTAAAGTCTTAAGATCGCCTATTCTTTACTTGTTTGAAGCAGTTTTTGTTGTCATATTTACATCCTTTTTCTTGAATAATTAATTTCAACCACACAAGTTTTTTTTTGCTCTGCTCATTTATTATCCGGCACACAGTAGACAAGTTTTTGAAAAATGTTTTTCAATTGTTCTCACCCAATTAACAACGTGTTTGCAAACATTATTGCAGGATAGCATCCCTATTATATACTTTATCAAGAGCTTTAGTTTTCAAAAACGGATAAAAAGAATTTATTTGTACAAATCATGAAAAATGAAATAAAATTGACAATCTTGGAGCAAGAGATCAATGATAAGTGGAAAAAACATCTGTCTAATCTGTGTTAAAAGCACATCCCACTCAAAAATTCTAAATGTTTTCATAAAATTATGATGGTTACAGACACAAAAACGTATCGAAAATGAAATTTGGCATCTGACACGAAACAAACTCTAGCTCAAATGAATTACGCAGCTTTTTGTTTTGTGGAAAAGTAGATGGAACTTTGAAATTTCAGACAAAAAAGATGCCAAAGCAGACTAGATTTGATTGATTATCATGGATTACTATTTTAGGAATTAAGTTGGGGACAGCTTCTAAACCAAACACTTGATGGAGAGCTTGAGGTTAAACATTTTTGTTGTCTTCTTTTTGTTCATCCTGACTTGTTCATTTTGATAGTGCAATGCTAAGGCAGAATTTACATTTTTCTCAATATTTTACATGACTTTCATCATGAAATTATGGCGACTGCAATTACCTTAGTTTTTGATGTTTTAAAATGGGCCACAAGAGGCGCACAATATGCAGTATTTTTCAAGGTGGCCATGTCATATTAGTATTTTTAAATTTTTACACGGGTTCCAAAAACCCTTTGTTGGTTGAGTTTTGACGCTTTGATACCTAAATCTGATGCGGGGCTAAAATTGGAAATCAGTTTTAAAAAGCAAGAAAGATTGCAAAACCAAAGTAGGATTTTTGGAACCCATTTAGAAAATTACTTAATAGTAATGGCACCATCACCCTGAACAATACGGACTCTTGATCAAAATCAACAACATTTGGGCATCCTCCTCTTTCAAACCTGCCGCAATTTCCATGAGAAAGCTACTTGTCTTACTTCGGCTGATTTGGCCAGGTTGGCTTGCCGAACATTTCGGCCACTCTGCGCAAAACAGCATCCCAGCTCAGGGTTTCCAAATATTTAACACTCGATTTAGTCCCAGAATCCATTTCTTCATTGATTTGACGTAAAAACAACCTAAAACTGTATTCAAGTAAATCATAAAATCAAATTATGACTAAACAATCACCCGAAACGCCTCAAAGTTACTCTCATTTTCAAAGAGCGCATACAATATACTTTTCCAGAAAAGTGTCTCCCTCCTTTAGTAAAGATTTGGCTGAAGCACGAACGAACGAAGGAAGGAAGCTCTGTCCAGAAAAATCCACGAGAGAACAAGGAAATCGAGTTGAGAACGCCAAATCAAGCAGAAATTGTGTGTTTGTGCATTTGGAAGACAAAGAGCCTTGTGATTCCGCAAAAAAACGATTATGCCCTTGTGATCGTGTGATTTTGCCAATCTATTCCATTCCATAGATCATCACTCAGCCCTTTCAATCAATTAGCCTTTTTGTATAGCCATCATGGCTGGATTGCCCAGGAGAATTGTCAAGGTGATTGATAAGGATCAGAATGTAACAGACATATATTGTAGCTTCATTTCTTGCACCTTGTAAAGTCAGTTTGACCTGAAAAAATGACCTTTTCAATACCCTAATATCGAAGTTTTGGGTGCTAAATTATCTGTGATGGGAGAAAAAGATACTTTGAAGCCTTAAAATTGCATTGTTTCTGTTTTGCGCTCCCGTTTGATATATTTTAAAGGCTCTCACGGGATTTTATATTAATCGGAGTAGAAGAATGAACAAGGAAAATCACACTTTTTCAACCGATATAGATGAACTTGCCCTGGACTCGAGCGCAAGTAGTTTTTATTGTGAGGGAAAACATTGCAATTATATGACCCCAAAATTAATTGTTGCATTCTTCGTCAGGTCTGAAATATGTAGGTACTGAACCTCTTTAACTTCTTGAATACTATTAAAATAAATAATAAAAAAACAGAATATTACAGATATTATACAGAATATTATACTTCTTAAATAGCCACTCTGAAATACTATTCCTGATGTACCTGGTATTCAAGGGTTGGACGGATCTGCCAAAAGTAAATCGCTGATAGACCAAATGCCATGTAAAGATTAATTGTATCAATTATGGTTATTTTTTATGTATTTTCAGAGAACCCCTTTGATTGAAGTGGTACTAAATTCATCAACTTGAAAAAATATTGAGCCTCCCCATGACATTGGTTTATCTTTTCTTTTCATCATTGTAAACAGAAACGGCTTGTTAAAATATGTTGTGTAGTTTTTTGTCCTTACATGAAGATAAAGTTGTTCTTATGCACTCGATAAACTTCTTTTGCGAGGAAAAATCAAAGTGATATTGTTTTTTCCAAACAAACTTTATTGTTAATGAAACATTCGATTAGAATGTGCAGGTTCTCCAAGTTAAAACCATCCTCTAAAGGTATTCCGTGAGTTCAATTTATTTATCTGATTTTGCAGGAAACGCAACGATTGATGCAAGAGCCTGTTCCCGGAATCTCCGCTATCCCCGATGATTCGAATGCGAGATATTTTCACGTGGTCGTGGCGGGTAAGATATACCTTTACAGGGTAATGTGGCCAATTAGTAATCACTAACTGCGTCCTGTTTTCTGTTCATTGAACGCTAATGATCTGAGTAAAAGGAAATGGCTCCCCTCACTCTTTTTTATCACACTTTTTCTGATTGCTCAAGATGTTGGCTCTGGGTTGAATCAATTGTTTGAGACGGTATTTTTCATCTCAAACGATGATTTTCAGGTCCAGAAGGGTCTCCCTTCGAAGGCGGTGTATTCAAATTAGAGCTCTTCTTGCCGGAAGATTATCCCATGTCCGCGCCAAAAGTTCGATTTATCACCAAGATTTATCACCCCAATATCGACAAGTTGGGACGCATTTGCTTGGATATCCTTAAAGGTGATTGTTAAAGAGCCTCTCTCCCTTTTCTGCCCCTATCACCAACTTCTTCATGAATATTCGCAGATAAATGGAGCCCAGCCCTTCAGATTCGCACGGTGTTGCTTTCGATTCAAGCGTTACTTTCGGCTCCGAATCCGGATGATCCTTTGGCCAATGATGTGGCTGAGTTGTGGAAAGTAAACGAAGTTGAAGCCATTCGCAATGCTCGAGATTGGACGAAAACCTACGCTATGGGGAATTGATGATGCGCCTTCAGCCAACCTCTGCCCAATGAAAAATGAATACCTTTAAGAAATATTGAACTATCCACATAATCTTGCTTCTATGATCGACGACGATGACGTGTCAAATCGTTTGTGTTTCGTTTGAAAAGAGACACATGCCCTTGCCGTCAGTCGCAATCCTTTTTGATCCCCTCATAGTGACATGGACATTGAATCGCCAAGCTCCACTTTGATCTTAAAGGTGAGAAACGCATGCACCTTTATGGAAGGGAGAGAATTCACCACGAACCTTTTTCGTACTGGAGAAAGCGAGACTACTTTTTATCGTCATCAGAAGCTTTCTTTCTTTTTGGGAACTAACATCTTGTGGAACTTCGTATTTTTGGGATCAAGATGTTTTAAAAAGCTTTCGTCAGGCCTTATGACATCTTTAGCCATCAAGATCTTTGGAATTTTTCCAACATTGCCAATCGACTTTGTAAGTTCCAGTTCACTAAGAAAGTCGATACTCATCATGAGTGATTACTTGACGCATTCCAAATAGTGGGAACTTCCTATTCCTAAGAAATCTTTGATGAACTATTTATAATAAAAACTCTGATGAAGGTTTATACTACTTGAATGAAACCTGATAAACAATTGGTTAAAAAACGGAAAATGAAACTCACGAAAGAAGCGGAAGCGGAATGAATACGATGAAGATATCGGAAAATGGTGTAGCTTAAACTGAAGACCAAAGGAAATAAAAACACTCCTTTTTTCTAATCTTAGAGCAAGAACAGAAAGTGCCCTCTAGAAAAGAATGCGAATATCTTACTTATTTTCATTTTTCCATATTCCCCGAATTTAAACACTTTGAAGAAAAATTCAAACACGATCATTTACATTTTGTTTGTTACGCCGTGATGTTGAGACAAGAAAAATAATCCCTAACTAAAACTTTAAAGAACTGTCTCATTTCCCTCCTGGTAGATGAATGATGCCCTTGGAAAAACGTTGTTAAATCGTCCAATATTTATTTTCAGATGGATCAATCTGTAATCCGCCTGGAAACCACCCCTCCTTCTGCGAACACCGTTTCTTCTGATAAATCACCTGCATTCTCAAAGGCAACACTCTTCATGCCCATCCTCCAGTCGCCACCAATTTTGGAAGGTTTCTCTCTTCTTCACCTCCACCACCACCCATTTTTGTTCAATCGCTCTGGAAATGATTCAAACACACCAAATTTAGCTAGCAAACGCCAGGATTTACGACTGATTCCTCGTAGGTACGACTTGTCCCTCTTGTGGAGCGCTAATAATGGCTAAATAATATCAAACTCCATGGTTATCGACCTTCTTGTAAGAGGACAACGGCATTCAGGAGAAAAAATATATTTTATTTGTGATAGTTATCAACCACACGCGGACCATTATTGAACGCAGAGCTCGACTAAATGATTGATGCATGACGTTGGCTGCACTGGCAGATTTGAGAACGAGGTTCCTTCTTCTTGACACAAAGACTGAAAATTTGGATAACGATTTAGAACGGGTGAATGGATGGTTGTTGGTATGGTAGGGCGAGGCGAGCGAATTCAACGAATGTATTTGAAAGGAGAGGTGGACCGGGTCATCATCGAGGAAAATTGGTTTCATGCTAGGGTGTACTGACTCAATGGAGTGTAAGGGGACGCCATTGGCCTCCAATTTTGGAGGCCTTCACGATTTCTCGCGTGAGGAAACACAACAAGCCCACCGCTCCACCAAATGCAATGCCAAAAATCAGCCGGATCTTCCAGTGGAATTGCGAGCTAGACAGCTCCTCATGGATTTTCTCCACCTGTTCCCGGCTATCGGTCAAGTTTCCCGAGTTCTCAATCACATATTGAGCTCGGCTGGCTTTCTGTTCCAGGGACATTTGGGCATTGATCATGAGCTTGGACTCTCTCTCACTCAACAAACGTTGTTCCATGAGCCTTTGGAGTTGGAGATCCTCCTCGCAGGTCACCACGATGATCTTGTGCATGTATTCCACCATGACCCCGGCTTCAAAGAGCAAAGGCAGGTCCAAAACCACGTATTGGTGACCGCTTAGAGCACATTTGGCCACTTCCCAACACATCTCCTTATAGATCTCGGGATGTGTGATCCGATTGAGCTTTTCCCTTTGTAATTCATCCTCGAAAATGATCTTTCGAAGGGCAGCTCGGTCCACTTCTCCGGTTTCCGGGTGGAACACTCCGGTTCCAAAGGCATCTCGGATCTTGTACCAAGCCGAACGACCGGGTTCCACAATGCGCCTGGCCATTAGATCAGCATCGATGATGGGAACACCCAGATCCAAGAACATTTTACCAATGGTGCTCTTCCCGGTGGCCACACCACCCGTTAAGCCCACCAAGAACATGTTGGTGTTCAAAGTACGGTTCTTGAAGGGTCCCAAATAAGCAGATTTTGTACTCAAATCTCTCTCTTAAGCACTAATCCACATTTTACCGTACATTCGAATCAACGCCGTAGAGGAACTTCATGCAAGAAGATCACAGTGTAGTAGTACCGAGTAGTACCCTACTTGCTATATTAGTATTATGTAGCTTACAGGAACAGACAGACACTCAACCACCATCATCAGAATCTTGACTCTCTTGTTTAGTAGTTCGCTTTTCTCACGCCAGAGGGAGTAAAGGTTGATATTCTGAGAGGATTTGGCGGGAACGTTTTTTTGCTCTCTGGATAGATATTTAGTTTTTTAATGTTGAGTTGCAAGTACAAAAAAAAATCCTGAATTTTAAGCTATATCCATCGATTAAGATTATATCGTAAGTGCAATAAATGAGGTCAATGAGAATGGCAACAGGCTCTCATTGTTTACTGATCTCAATCCTTGATCTCCGATGAACGATCCAACGTATGTTCAAGAAGGCCACTTCAGGAAAATAACGTGCCAGAGCCGAGATCAGAGAGAAAAACTGGGTCTGAGTGTTTTACTCTCGTCAATCGAGATCGGAAATCAGCTTTCTCGTTGATAACGAGTGTTTCTTCGAATTGAGGTCCTTTTATCAGTATTTTGTTGGAAAAAAGTGAGCCCCTCATTGAGTTCAGTTTTTGAGATCGGATTATGGATCGTTTCGAAATAGATGTTGCCAGAGAGCTTGTGAACGTTCGGCAACCCTGAGTGTTCCAAACCGTTCCAACTTACTAGAGAAGGTCCAAAATGCCTGCACGCACATCCTTCAGCAAACGGAAACTGGGATCGATTCCATAATGGCCTTGCTACATGATACCATGATTGGTCCAATAGGCACTTGCTAGTCGGTAATCTTGTTTAATTTCTGGTTCTTGTGAACGATGGGACCTTCTTGGCGCATTAAGACCTTTTACTCTATACTTGGACGATGAAGGACAAAGAATTATTGGCTTTCATCTATTTTTGAGATATATAACACAATGTTTCATACTTAACACTAGAAACCAAGTAATTCAAAGTTTCAAATTAGCAAACACAATGCAACAAACTAATTTTTCTTAGGATTCAAAGCTTAAAATGATTAGTTAGATCATTGAAGGTCAGACAGTCTGCTGTTGAATGTCCACGTTCTTCAAATACTTTACCGGCTACAAGGTGTCCTAAATATTCATAAAAAATTGGACTAAGGTTTGCACTACTTTTATAGAACCTGGTAAATATTTGTTTTAAGAAAAAACAGAAAGAGAAAACTCATTGATGTTTTTGGAATGAAAGTGAATTTTACAAAGCTTTGGAATATTCAAAAATATTGGGAACACTCAGTAGAAGAACTTTATGTGCAAGACTTAAGCTGGAAAGAAAATCAAATAGGGGTTCCATAATCCATGATAGGCTCTCCAAAGAATACAGGGTCCTTCATAACATAAAATCTTTCAAATACAAGTTCAATGATAAAGCATGAACTTGTTCCTTGAAATTTAAACCCGACGATATGAGAGGAAACCCCCTTCTGGTGATAAACTTTTGGGACTGAATGCATTTGGGTTTAGGGCATTTAAAAACAACATGTGAACAAAATAAGGTCCTGCTGACCATTTCTATTGAAACACATTCAACTTGAATTAAGTCGTTGAGACACGTCAATCTGGCTTTTCAGGAAGCCGTTTATCTCGCGCCTAAATTCTTTGCCCACCTCCTAACCTAAATTACTTTGAGGCCTTCTGACTTGTATCACGTCTGCTAGGCATAATTCCACTTTTCCCAAATTCTTAAAGTGGAAATTTGGCTTTTTAGGTGATACTTCAGCTTAACCTATGCATGTTTTGTGTTTGATGACAAGTAATTTCTCCTTGCTCTAAAATGTAACTTGATACCCAAGCTTGTTTAATCCAATCTAAGTCCTAAATAAATGTTTTTTTAGAATTTGATTTTAGGAATAGGATATACTGGCGCAGAAGATTATGCTTGCAATAAAGATAACAATTAGCATGTTAGCTTAAATTCCTCAAATATGAAAATATAATGAAACGAGAGGTCAATTTACAATATTTTTTTCGCACAGAGAAAAGGGTCAACATCCTGAGGCACAAACAAACAATTGACCACTGACCAAGTCTGCATATTCTGGCCCTCTAAGAGATTTGATCAAAAAAAGGTACGGTAGTTCCAAAAGGGGATATCTCAAAATCAGATTTTAAAGGATTCCACATTTTATTGTCCCATTCCCAAGCAGCAAGTACCGGATTAGTTCAAGAAGGAATGATTCTTCCATGCCATGTTGTGGCAATTTCACCCCAAGGGTATAAAGCAATAAGCAATGGTTGTTAGAATAGAGCGGACAAATCTTGGTATTCAGAGATGCGTTCATCATTAATCTCGCCTTGGCTTATGAGGAGTAGACGAACCTTTGGCGACGACAGAAGTACACCCATGTGCTGTTGTGCAATCACTTCAGGGCTTTTTTATTCAGGATCGCCTCTATTGAAGATGAGTTGATCCCTCTGAGGCCCTTCATACTGCAGGCGTTGCGAGCTCAGAGAGAGAGAGAGCTGGAGTAAAACTAATTACGAGAAGATCTGCTCAGTCGTCGAGCCTTGACGTTAGAGTCATGCATAATTACAGAATTAATTTGTCAGAGGATCCCTCCGATTCATCAATTAACGAATACCAAGGTTACGCTTAAGGCTTTCGAGTCAATTGGAACATGGACGCAAACCAATAAGTTCAACTTGAAGTATTTTGTTTGGCTTCTGAAATTTGTCAAGTAGGATTTTCTCCCAGTTCAAACGATGATTGACCGTTTGAAGAGGGCTCTTACATCACTTACCATTCCCTTTCATAATTGGCTTTGAAAGAAGTTACTATGAAGAGTATCGACAACAAAAGAAAGTGCAGGATCCAAAAGCTATGTTTAAATTCCTAACATGTCCACCCGTTTCATAAGACTCATACTTGAACAATGCATTTCGCTATGAATTGTATGACTACCATTTATGCCCTGTCTATTTAGGCAAAAAGACCTATCAAATGTTGTCCGTGTCCCTAGAACATGGCTCGAAAAGTCACTCAAATGCTCGTCCAGACTGGCACTTCTTTAAGTGTGTGAGAGCTCACCAACTCAGTTAGGTACCATTTAGTAGGTACAAGGCAACCATTTTTGCACCCTTCCTGTCTTAATCGTTCCAATTCCGAGCCACTTTTTGACTGCTTGCCTCTATCCATCCATCTACTACACTCTTGACCAAAGGATAGAGCGAGCAACAAGCCGTCCGGTGGCCATTTATGCCTGTGCAATGAGAACCGGACCAATCCATGTGTGGTTGGTTTAGTCTCAAAAACTCGTGCGAGTTATGAACTCCTTTTCTGGTTGCCTTGAACCGAGCTAGTCCCTTATGATTGACTATGATTTAGTTAACAACTAACGTCTACGTCCCAATCTCTTCTGTTGAAGGTACCATACTAGGTCTTTATCAGTGGGGTGCATGTTGCCGTCGTCTGCATGTATACATGTATGGAGTTGGTACTCCAGGATTTAGCCAGGATGGAACCGGGAAGCAGTCGAACTGAAGAGGGAAAACGGCAGTGCTAACATCGCCGCTTCTCTACTTGTAGGACTCGAGGGCACCAATATCACCACCCGACCTTTATCCATTCCACGTCGTCCGTCGTCCCCTTCGCTCAGCGAGTAAAGGCTCCTGCACCACTACGCAATAGACCCCGTCCAGTCGTGAGAAGCCAGGCCGGACGTGGTGTTCTTTCTGTCTGCAAACGAGTCCTCTACTTCCGACACAGCTGTCGGCTCTCACACGCCTGGCGCCAAAGCCCAAGGACACCCTGTTCTCAGTATGATCCATCCTGTTCTTGAAAGGATAATCACAGCCGACATCGCACGCGAGGACACTTCAGGCACTTTCCGAACGAACACGGCGACGTCCACTACCAGGAACAGGAACACCGCTAGTGCTACCACCACCCTCACCGATCCAACTTGTGGAGGACCGTTTGGCAAGTGTAGTTCTTCAAGAGGGAACAGAGAGAGCGAGAGGCAGTGGCCATTGGTTGTTCTTGAAGTCTTCGTCTTCTTCCTCTTGTTCTTCCTCCTTGATCGTGGTACCTTCCCGAAGCAGTCGTAGTAGGAGTGTTGGTGCCCTTCGCTTCTTGCTTGCCTCCCACGGCCTCACTCTGACGGGCCTCGACCATCGGGCCAAGTACACTGTCATCCTTGGAGGCCCATGCAGGCATTGTATTTCAGGCTGCGAGTCAATGTAGTGCACTACTAAAACTGCTAGTACCTCCTTGGCCTGGACGAACAATTTCGGCACGGAAAATGATGGTCGCTGGTGGTTTGGAGGGTGGCGAAGTGGCAAAAGAGAAGGCAGGCTCTTTGGAAGTGAGGAGGAGTGTGTGACTAGTAATCTACTGGTTTGGTACTGTAAACTCAGCCAGCAGGGAATATACGAATTGTTGAAGCAAAAGGAGAAAGAACAGTGGAAGAAGACGAGGAAGAGGTTGATTACTTCTCTCTCTGTCTCTTGTGGGGGAAAATCAGGATTGATTTTCAGCTTTGTTTGAGGTGCTAACATCGAGCACTCATGTGCAACAGTTTTGACGTATCCAGATCCTGTGATTCCGGACCAGATTCGGCTGACTCCCGAGGTAGTTGGCGAATCTGAATCCCCTTCGGAGGTGAACGCTTGGTCAGAGGCCAATAGCCGTCTTCATTGCCATCCACACCACCGTCATCACCATCATCATCATCAACCATTGAGAATCCATTAAGTGCAACTTGAAGAGACTCGTGATAAGCAGCTCAACGTGGTGGAATTGGATCACTTTCTCGAAAGCAGGTTCTCGAGCCTCCACAACTGAATTTTCCGATATTTGTTTCAACATCTTTGGTGCGTGTGTGTGTGAATAACGTCACAAGTTGCTTTCGTTTGTTCGACTGTACTTACGTAGTCGGCAGTTTTTTGAGTGACTTGAACACGGAGGATTTCCCTTCAAATAACTGCATCATGCCGTTATTCGGGAAAAAAAGTGATAAGTCTAAATCCTCGCCTAAAGAGGACAAAGAGGATAAGAAGAGCTCCAAAGTGCCCACTGTGGAAGACAAATACATCCTGAAAGATGTCTTGGGAACGTAAGTTGAGCATTCCCTATACCCTTAATGATATTTATTGTAATACCGGAAAAAAGACCGACTTGATACTACCATTAAATCACGCGCTCCGCCATCAACATTTTTGTAATAGCAGAAGGCTCATCATTGATGTTTTGATCATCAACTCGGGGGGGCATTGAATTTGAACGACTCAAATCAATTCCAGACCAACCTTCATCCATGAAACAGAGGCTCGTGTCTTTTAATGAACCTCAGCCGAATTCTTTCCCCAAAATTTTGCGGGAGCTCGGATTTGTTTATTTGAATGGTAAACAAGCTTAGGATCTTGATAATACCTATGCCGGCTTCTTGTTTCGAATCACTCTTCAACCTGCGATCGAAAATGCCATGCCATCATTATCATCGGTAGCATTATTTCATGAGCTTTGTAATGGAGGGTTAGACAACGGTGAGTTTGTACTCCACGGAGGACTCGGGATTCAGGACGAGTGGATTCGTTCAAGTTGATGAGGCAGCCAATTCAGTGGCACAGTCAGTTGAAGTGCGTCAAGGTCATTTTCGTCATTGGCCACGGAAGTTGAGTGATTTTTTTCCTATTGCTATGGGAAATAATGATGCCGGAGATGTCTTGCTTGAGATTCGAAACAAATTTGCGGTGGAAATTGACTCCTCTTTCCTCTTGATAAGTGATCGAGGAGTGCTGAAACGTGGATTAGCAATGTTGACTTCTTAGTAGCTTTAGAGAGCCATAAACATCAAGCTCGGCTGAAATGATAAGTAATAATGTTGCAACCTACTGGGATGTGGCTTAACGTCCGTCCGTATGTACACTGTTTTTTGGTCACGATTTATGGCTAATATAAGCCGGGATTGAACTCTTCGATAACACCTGAGAGTGTCGAAATCACACATACGTCCATGGCTTCACTTTGACCTTGAGTCAATAGTGCAGACGGACGACAATTGGCTGTTAATGTGTTTGATAGGCAGTGTGTGTCATTCAAGACCCATTGTCGCTCTTCTTGCCAACTTGGCAGGATGCAACAACTCCTACTATCAATGAGCTATCCTCCAGAGACAGAGCCATGTGAGATTTGCTTCCGCAGTGTAATTACACTGTTTCCAATTTCACGCTTCTTGCATCCAATTCTTCCCTCTTTAGTCGTACAAGATCTAGCCAAAGATAGGAGTCCATTTGAGGCTCTGAAGGGCACCTAAGAACCGCCAGCGTGACATCTTTGTCAACAAGAACAAGAATAGCGGCAACAACAACAGCAACATCATCATGCAGTAGAAGGGATTACTCAACGAAAAGGCTTTCGCGACTTTGGAAGCTCTTTAACATTTGCTTCGACTTCAGGGATCACACATTCGCTCTCAGTTTCCGTCGTAGAAAAGTTACTCTCGTCTCTCGGAGCTTTCGAGAAATTTGCTTGGCTTTAATGATGACTAACAGAAAAGTTTGGCGAAGGCTTTTTGCACGGGAGCTTGTGAGTTCGTCTAGAAATCTGAAGCATCGAAAACATTGAAAATTCAAGAGGCTAACCGAACCCTTGGGACTCTTGGTCAAAGTTCAAGATTGTTGCCTTGACGTACGTTCTCTACCGGTTTGATCGAATCAAAGGAACAATGTCCATGACCCCTCTTTTCCCCACACTTATTTATTAGCGTCCAACTATTTGATGTGTGTTTTTTCGCAGAGTTGGTCCATTCCAACAAGATTAAATGGCATGTCTGGCTTTTGTCCCGAGATCAATCAGTTGTTGTTTACTCGTCCCAATCTGAGAATCTCCTTCACCAGAAAAAAGAGGATAATCATCCAATCTTCCTTAGATTTCCAACCCTTCTTCTGAGGTCTTTTGTGAGCTCTCAGAGCCTGGCCATTTTATTCTCGGATTTTGATCCAAACCAATGGAGTGTATAAGGCATTCAATTTGTGGGCTGACATCTGGCAGAGACCAACGTCGTTTGAATCTCGAAATGCATTTTTCTCTTCCCTCCGTTTTCGCCATTGGGACAATGAGAATTTTCATGCATTTCGTCGGCTTTTCATTATGCCAATTGCAGAACGTGGCTTGAATGTTGTAAAAGATTAAGAGTAAATTGCTTCAAGTACATGGCTTGAATGGCAAAAGTTATTCAGTACACTACATTCTATTTACAGTAGATACATAGGAAAGGGCGACGATCTAAGAATCAAAGTTGGTTCAAAACTTAATTTTACGAGACTAAAAGCCATTACCGCGTTGTAACTCGTTCGTTGGCATCAGACCTCATTTGGTAGTGGTTGAATTCCGGAGTTAACATGCCATAGTTTTATTTCTGTGGCATAAGGCAGGTACATACGTACATTCACTACATAGAGAGGTAAGCATAACCTTGCTGATGGAATCGCTTCAAGTGTACGCCAAGGTTGGTGCACCTGCTACCTACCTTTCATGGCTATTTCTAGATAAATGTGAACAGCCGAGCCAACCAACATGGCCACTTCCTGTTTTGGCAAAGGTCGTTCGAAAACCATAAGGTTGGTTTTCGTTGGGAACAAGTCTCAAGAGTGGGGAAATTTGGCAACACTCTTTCAGAAGATTCTTACTTATCCCCTGTTCTAAACTCTGGACATGTCTCTATGATTGAGTATTGGATTTGCGATGTCAACAGGGCAGACTTTCCTGTTGGCAAGGAGTTTGAGCATGGTTAAGATGACCGGTTCTTCTTGTGAGAGTTTTTTTGCCCACCGATTTTCCTCTTTAGGCCAATGACAAAAACAGGTTTTCGCGTGGTTTTCAGTTCGACGACAAGGCCTTGTTCCAAAGTGTTTCAGTCATGCGCCAAAAAGCCTGCCTTTGAAAAAAAGTGACTGAGCTGCCAGGTACTCTGCTGCAGCCATTGACGAAGTACACATCTGGTAGTTCCAAAAGGTAATTATGCCTTATGGGATAAAGAAAGTTCAGTTTAGTTTCTCTTGTTCCAGGAAAAAAGAAACTCTTGGCTCTTCAAAGAGTTCTAGGAGAGGCCCTTGTTCAAAGTCTTTGTTCTCGGTTTATTCAATCAGCTGTTCCTAAAGATCCATCAATTACAAATGAGGTGTATTGCGACATAAGGATTGTTGCCAACACTCTCGTTCCTTTTTGAAGGGCCCTAAACCATTGTTTGGTGTTTCACGTCCCTCTTCACTCCGGGATTTTGAGGAATCAACGAGACTACCCAAATCTCGCTTAAACACGAACTTGGCCCTCTCGATGGAATGGGATTGGGTAATCTTGTCAGCTTTAAAGGCTGGTTGACCTGACAGTCCCAACAAGTCTTTCAAACGTGTGGTTGGCGGACAGAAGAAGAAGACCGATTGATGGCCTTCCCCATATCCTGCCAACTAATTGTGTCCCTTGTCATTTGGTGTATTTGCTGTTCCAGCATAGCCTAGGTCCACTTTCACATTCATCTGTCTTTTGACCGCTTAGGTTGGTTGGAACGAAGGAAAAGGCAAACTTACTGGAACACTGAATCTCAGGCTGAGAGTGTTCTTTGGTTTGTTCCATCATCACTCATAAACTGATCATATTTCATGTGTGTTTGTGAAAGATAGAAGAGGCATGGACCAAAAGTATGTCAGATCCATATCTTTTTGAGATCCAACTCGTGATTCTTGGAAAGTGCTAGAGCTCTCGAGGAGGTTTCAACCACAATATGAAAGATCATCTCTATTTACAAGTTCTCTCAAGTCAGCTGCATCACTTCATTTAACTTTGTTTTGTCTTGTGGAAGTGCATTCGCTGAAGAAACCGAATCGCCTGCGTGAAGCTCTACCTGCTCCTATACCTCAGCTACTTAGTTCATCTGAAAGTGGACAACTCAAATTTATGACCCAGCAATCGCTTTCGTTGTTCCCAAGGTCCTTTCGCTTAGTTGGATGGAGCTTTGAAAGCGATGAATGAGAGAGAAAGAAAGAGAAAGAAAGAAGAGCTAAAGGGCAACCCTTTCGGCATTCCTGCCTCGAGATCCAAAGGTCTTCTTTCACCTCGTTCCACTTGGAGCCAAGTTCACATGGTCAAGAGACGAACGAGTTCCAAGACTGCCCAAATGTTCCCCACTCTTTTCCTCCAGACAAACCCAACGAGTTGGAGCGTCTCGACTCACTTAGTTGGGCTCTAAAGCACAATTGAACGGTCTGATGTCGCTCTTATCCACGCTCTATACAACACAGGGGTTATTACTAATAAAACATCGAGATTTTTCCATTTGGCTGCCTTAACTTTGTTACATGGAAACGGAACGGTCCACTTTATTAGAAACGAATCGAAACGTCTTTTCGCCTCAGGCTTAACGCTCGTCGAGGGATCTTCTCATATTACGACTGTGAATCTTGGAGAAGTAGAAAAGGATTAGGCGGAAAAAAGTCCCGAGTCAGCATTTCATGACTCTCAAAAGAGCTATTAAAAGACGAAAGGCGAGCATATTCCTGCCTGTTTTACAGGTTTTTCCAGAGAGAGACAGTCCTTGGAACTTCAGATCAATGAACCACAATCAGGTTCGTTACTCAGCCATCCTCAAATACCGTGAAAAGATGATCCATCTGCAACAACGACGAAAGTGAAAGAGCCTCCTCCTCTTTATGACGCCCTTCATAAAAGAAACACATCATGGAGTTCCACTTTCATCGTGTGTGCTCAATGGCCTCGTATTTTTGTCGGCTTTAATGGCCTTTGGTCGGGCTATTATTGCGCAATTTGGACCAAATCTACTGGGAATGTTTTAACCACCACATTGAGTCTCTTCCACGAAGCTTCAGCTAAAGCAAATATCACGAGTCCTTTCTTCAATTGAAGCTCGTTCATTCGTACAAGCCTTTGGCAATTAAGCTCCATCTAAGGATTCAACAGTTGGCGCTTATGAGAATGTAACTAAATGTCATTTGTGGCAGGTTCACAAATATTTGAAACAAGGATAATTTTGATGTTGCTCGAGAAAAAAAGGATAGTTTCTTAGACCATGTCTTCAATTTCGTCGCATGAAGACGCAATCCGGTGAAGAAGAAAAGTTTAATTTGAATCGATATTGTAGGTTTAAAATTTCAGGAATGTCTTGGTTCGATTAAATCAAAGAAGAAAACTTTTTTAATTAGCACTTCCGAGAAAGAACAAAATCTTACAACAACGTTGTAACAAAGGTTTGCTTCACAACTGAAAACTGAAGGTGTAATACCATTTTTCATCACAAAAAGACTTCCATTATATTTGAAATCATTAGCAAAGAGACCATTTGAGCGACGCCGCTACCAAAAAAACACCAACAGCTTAAATTTCAATCTCATGTCGAATCGTACTCGGATGAGCCCTAGACTGACATCTCTTCTCCTATGACAAGGTCTTTGGTTCCGGTTCTTGACGTTCTAGCTTACTTCTCAATGTCACCCTGATGTTATACACTACAACAAGAGGCAGAGTGAGATGAAGAATTGTCTACGCCCCTCTCTGTCTCTCACTCTCTTTCTATTCTTAGTGGGATCTTCCAAGTACAATCGAAGCACATGTTCGTTTTTGCTTTCAAAGAGGCCCCCTGCCTCATGGCTCGTTGTACGAACCTAGTCGTAGAAACGAAAGAAAACGGCTTTCTCAGTCAGTCACTTGAAACAGAGAAGCCCCGCTTTTGCTTTTCACTTATAAGCTGCGTTTCCAAGATATGACGAACTTGACAGCTGATCATGTTGGACTTGGTTGAACTTGATGGTGGAAATGGGAACAAAGATTGGACCCACCATATACAATGTACAGAGGTAGAAGTTGAAGGAGTAGAGATGAGATCGGTTCCACTTTCCAAGGTTTTTTGTTGGCTGCTCACAGGATTTGGTTTTGATGTTCTTTGACATGAGGTTTCTACTTCAACCTTGGACCCTTAAAGATTTTGGGTATTGTAATTAATGAGATATATCTTTTAGAGCCTGAGGATGGGACTGACCTTCCACATATTGGATTCTCGTCAGGTTGAAGACTTGTTCCAAAAAACGAGCCCACTCCTCTTCAAGCTCTCCTTCACTGAGGTCCTTTGAAGGCCCCCTTTAGGGAGATAAAAGAGCTTGAGTAGGGAAAAGTTTTTTGATTACATTTTTCGGCTGGAAGAAAATTTGCATTTTGATGAACTCGGTTTACTTTGTATTTATGTTCCAGTACCCATTCTTAATGTTACGTTCTCTTTTCTTCTTGTTCCAGAGGTGCATTCTCCCAAGTTCGCTTGGCCGAGAGCAAAGACAATCCGGGCAGACTTCATGCCATCAAAGTGATAGATAAGAAGGCGCTCAAGGGCAAAGAGGATTCCTTGGAGAACGAGATCAGAGTTCTTAGAAGGTGAGTCAGTTAACAACTAGCCAACTGAACTTAGATAGAGAGCCCTCAAAATTGCGAACCGAACGAAGTGAGTCTTTCGTTTGAGCAAGGTTACAAGGGTTAGACAAAGATGTAAACCGTGCGAAATGATGAACGGGAATAAATAGGGTAGTTTTGAAACATTCACTTTCAAGAATTATATTCTTAATGTTTTGTGTGTTAACGAGTCAGTTCATCACTGATTGAAGGTATTCTATGAAGGAATATTCCTGCCCCTTGCCACTTTTTGGTTGCTAATTGTATATATTGGTAGTGTTTGCATTGAAAGACGGTTCAATGCTTAATTTTGACTCCAAAGAGTTGAGTCCGGGATCGAACCCCAGCCATGGGCACGACAAATCGACGCAGTACGCACTACGCTATGCCTCTCCCACTTTTCTAATGGTTGTTATGGATTTTTATTTTGCCAAAAAACACCATTTGAATCAGAAAAAATCTTTACTTCTAATATGTTCATCTACTACTTAATACTTCATCCAATAGATTAGTGTGGGTACACCTGGAATAACCGTTGATTTATCCTTATTTAACTATTTATGATCCGATTTTTGAGGAAGTAGGCGCTTGGTTAAAGGTCAAGGGAGATCAGGGGGTCTTCATCCGGAATCTTCATTAAGCCGGCTGCTCATTTCGAGAACAGACTTATAGAAGTGGGATTAACAGTTTGAGGGATGGATTCTACCTCACGACACACACTCACGCACAACGATGACGTAGCTAACGGATGAAAAGGGTCGTTGGTGGACTTTGTATTGATTTTGACCTTGGAAAGGCCCCTGCTGGCTGTACAAAGCCAAAGTGTGAATGTGTGTAATGTTGTCCATATGTGATGAATGAAAGGGCGAATGAATGAATGGACGAGCCCTTCCAATAAAGTATTATGGGCGTCATGAATCGCTCGTGGCCAATACTTTAGATCCATATCTACACACATAGCAATTGAGTAAATATGACAGCTAGGAACGGCCTTCGTGAAATATGAATCAGACGAAAAGTTCTCCAGCTCCAATCAGCTGTGTTAACCATAACGTTCCTTTATTCACCCACCTGTTTATTGAAAATACTAAAAAGTTGAGATCTTTGTCAATTTCATGCCGATTACCCGGATAAACAATCTTCAATTAGCTCGTTCCACCGCGAATTTGCAATTTCGTTGCACAAGTTTTCAAATCTGGAATAAGTAATCACATCATAGCTCTCAACTCTCAAGAGAGAGAAAGATGTGAGCCCTTCGTTGGTCCTTGGTCCACTTCCAAATGGAACGAAGAAGGGTCGAGTTTTGTTTGTGTTTCGGCCTTAGTTGTGCGTGTGTGTGTGTACTTAAGACGTTGGAGAAGGCAACAACAAACATTGGGGGAACGAGTTGGCCTTGTGTCCTTTACAAGGGTCCTTCTTATTGGGTCTGTTGAGTTTCTGCCGTGTCCCTCTTTAGACATATGTGGACTTCTAAGATTAGCATACTTGTACGTCGACTTGATCGAGGATATGAGTAATGACTATGTGGTATAATCGGTTCATTTATTTCTCTTTTACACTCAGGTTGGACCACCCAAATGTTGTAAAACTTCTGGAAGCATACGAGAGCAAATCTTCTGTCTACCTTGTTATGGATTTGTAAGTGGACCCGTCTCATTTGAACTAATCTATTAATCTACCTCTTTCAGATTACATCATCCTAATATAGTTGAACTTCTTGAGGTTCACGAAGAGAAAAACAAAGTTTATTTAGTAATGGAACTGTGAGTAACGGACAATGCTACTGCTGGCTCTGAAGGGAGGTCATTCTGATTGTTTGAAGACCACCTTCTTTGCTCATGATCATGAGTGCAAGTTTTTATCTTATTTTTTGGCGTTTTCTCTGTTCAAATAGTTTGATGGGCAAACTCTTAGTTTTGTTCCTCTCCTCAACATTTTTCTTTGTTCCAAGCTGGTTTTTTTATTACTTTGTTTTTCCTTCGCTTTCAATTCTTGTTTTTGTTTTAAATCCGGGATTTTATTTCGTTCACTGTTTTTTGTGTGTGTTTGTTTCTCACACACAAATGTTGGTAATGGGCGGGAGAGTGGGTGGGACGTGGCTTTGGGCATTGATTTTTCCGTTTCTCTTTCTCTTCTTCTTTGTCATCATTAGCATCTCCTTCTTCCCTTCTTCTTGGTCTCGTTCTTATTGGAATAAAACATGTGTTCTATTATTATTATTATCATCATCATTATTATACGTTAGGTTTGAGGCTTTCTCATACTGGTTGCTTCCTAAGTTCTCTTAAAATATTCTTCTTAAAACAACACATCCGCAGTTTCTCTGAGTTTTCAAGCCCTTTTGTTCCACAATTGTAAATAACCTGAATGTTCTCTGAAGATATCATCACTCATCATGCACATTGGGATTTCGCCATTTTGCTATTGTAGAGATTTTTCTTTCTCATAAAAATCACTTGTTGTTCGAGCATGAGCTACCGATGCTGCTTTCTACTAAATAGATATGAATAGTGAGAATGAGGATGTGATTGAATATTCTCACTCTTATTATTCCAAGTCTTCTTCTCGTCTTTTCCTATCTTGGCCCAACTTTTTGCATGATTTGACCCGAACTGTTCCACAAGTCAACCTGGGAACACTTTTTGGCCTTCTCTCTCTCTCTCCTTGTAGTTCCATCACTCTCGGTATGACACCTTTTCCCCCAGGTAGCCAAGAAATGCTGGAACTGGAGCAAATTGTATAATGTATCAAATACCTTACCATTACACTTTAACACCCACCCATGATTGAAGCTCGCATAGTTAGATAGAATCGAAAGTTAGAGACACGAAAATTGTTGATGTGTTGTTCTGAGATAAAACTACCACCGAAACTTTTCAATTTCTCTCTTTCTTTTGCCCCAAATTTCTTAGTTTTCCACTTCTTCTTCTTCCTCTTCGATTTCCTCCTTCGTGGATCTCAGTCCTAGTTTTTGTTGACTGATAATCCGGACCACCAATCTGTGCTAATTGCACCCGTTTTTTTGAGCCGAGAATTTTTGAACTCAATCCAACCAACTC
>JAAGOF010000046.1:1020167-1034130 GCA_010645155.1 Tigriopus japonicus | reverse complement strand
ATCACCGGTTGAGTTGTGTTCCAGGATCACTGGTGCTAAGGGAGACAGGAACATTCATGCTTCAGTATCTGAGCAACTCAAGAAGAACTTTGCCAAGTCCAGATGGAAGGTGAGTTGTCACTTGCTTAACATTAGACGAGAGACCCTCTTAGACCCCGTTTATAAATCTTAAACATGTTTTGAAAGAAAAGTTCCCATATCTTTGTGATTCCTGGATTTCTGCATCATTTTGAATGGACTGTTTTTGAACATCCTTCAACAACCTGAAACCCTGGGTTGTTGTTGGTTGTTGGTCCAATGGCCAAAAAAATATCACCCTTCTTCTTCATCATCTTTTTCTTAGCTGTTGTCCTAACATCAATCTGACACGCTCTTTGTTGTTAACATGCTTTCAAAGTATTTTTTAACCGTATTCGTAACTCATTCGAAACAAGTTTTGGGCATGCCTCTTAAACCAGCATTTGTACATACCTTGTTACATTTCTTGTTAGTTCTTTACTGCTGCAGCCAAATTGAGCTCTCAAGCTCCCAAACAGCTATTTAGTACAATGGGTTGTTTCTTCTTCTCCTTCCAATATCCAATGTCCAGCAACTAATGAATGCCATAGTCATGGTGCATAAGATGCAACGAATGGCTCTTAACACCAGCAATAGCCAACAAAGCTCGCCCACTTCAAAAGCTCCACCCATGGACACCACTTCGCACCTCAATGGACCCCCACCAGTGTTGCCGAGGTCCCAATTGGCAGCTGAAAGTGGACCAGTTGGTGCCAAAAGGACAACAACGACCACCACGCCCTCTAGTGGCCGAGCTCAGCATCAAGCTGTTGACGAAAAGACTGGTGCGGGGTTGGAGGTAGCGGGGGAACAAGAAGGTTTGGAACCGTCACTGCTAATCATGCCACGCCTCCTTGCCCTTTTAGCTTGAAGTCTTAGATGTGTACAAACATGAGGTGGTGATACTGAATCGAACAACCTCACAGTATTTAGTACAAATCATATCTCATCCTTTCCATACTGTCCGTAACGTTGATGAACTACTAGCGTCTTGAGCATTGTCACGGAATGTGTTTTCTTGATCCCTCTCCTTTCTTGGATAAGGAAGTCCAGTTCTTACTCCTTGTCATATTGAGAAAAAATCCTTCAAGATTACACAATTTCCTGGACTAGTAAACATCTTCATATTTGTATGTAGTGTCATTGGATCTGTGTATGTGGTCATGTTTTTCAGCAATGAATGCATGCATGATCCCCCAAATAACGTACTTACAATAGGATTGTGTCTAAAGAAAAGGGGCCTCATGGTGAGGCCTGCCAAAGAGAAACTTATAGAGCCTGCATGAGGCTTCCATGTATGAGTCTATGTTTCCCAAGATATATAAACCTGGCACTACCCAAAAATATGCAAATCCTTGATGTTTGTGGAGGTCCTCACAATGCATGATATGTTTGCTGCCAATTTAACATTAAAAGTTTCAATGTATGGTCATTGAGATGTATGTTTAAGGAGGAACACACAATAAAAAATTTCTTGCCTGAAAAGGAGCTGAAGAATTAAACCAAATGGAAAATATCTCAAGAGACTGTTTGACATTCAAGTTTGTCTTCATCTCGAAGATTCCTTTCTTGGAATGATAATCAAAGAGGAATAGGATATATCTATTCTCGTTGTCAATCATCGGTATTAAATCGACAACTCCTTTTGGAGTTATAAAGTCATTATTTTGTCCTACTATAGTACAAATCTTCACAAAGGGACATGATTTAATGCTTCAAAATAATCCGTGTCCAAGGGTGTCATTAGGGGCGTTTCTTTTCCTAACCTTTGTCATTTGTACCAAAAGAAAATGTCATTGATGGTGAAAACTTTTTTGCTGTCGTTGTTCCTTCGGAGTCGGCTGTAGGTTTGGATATCAAGATTAATCCTAACTCGATTCCCCTTGTCCTTCCTTGCACTAACCTCGTGTTTCCAGAAGAAAGAAAATAAGTCTCTTACAGGATGTTCCAGACACGAATAAACGACGATCAATGCGACCTTTCTCACATACGTATACTCCATCCACCGTCCTCCCCTCAGTGTGCCTTCACTTCCTTGTGATTCTTGAACAACAAACAACCCCCACCCATGTCCAAAATCTTTGAATGGGAGTTGATTGATACTCATAACCTTACCATGCCCATTTCGTTCCGTTTCCAGCAAGCGTACAATGCCATCGCGGTGAGTCGTCAATTGAAAAACATGGTGATCATGAGCAGTTCCGCCAACATGGCCGCGTCAGCCAACAGCAGCGCAGCCACGGAGGAGGAAAACAGCAACAAAACCAGTTCCAATAGCGTGACCGAATCCAAGTCTTCCACAGAGAAATCCACAACCAATCGGACAACCCCAACGAGTGCTGGTGTTGCCTCTGAAGTAAGAAAAAGGTTTGAGTCATCCGTTCCATTTTATTTTTATATCACCTTTTGTTTTGTTGTGCACGTCTTTTTAGTTTGATCAAGATAAAGTTCAAGTGACGACGAGGTAGGGGCCATTGAGGGCGCTCGTGACCTTTTGTAACCTTACCGAGGAAAAGAGAGATAAGAGTTAATTTACATATGACGGAGGAAAGGCTAATCAAGCCGTAAAGAAAAGACTTTTCGAATGTTTTGAATAATTCTTAAACCAACAACAAAATTAATTTTAGAGCTCTCGAAAAAATAACTACTAGAATTTAAAACTGTAGTAATGGCACTTGTTTTATTTTTCTTCTATTACGATGCATTTTTTACTTTAAGTGTTTTGGGGTGTATTGATAGATTTGAATGGCATTTTATAATTTCTTGAAAGAGTATTTTTCCCTAATCTCCTTGACCCATTTTGGACATTGAAACTACATGATTCTGCTTCAAAATACTGTAATGTTTTATGTGAGCCCCCTCTACATACACTACACAGGTACTTCAAAGTAGAACGTAACCAAAAAAAATCGAGTTGGCCACTTCTATTTATTCATCTTTGATTTTTCCTCAAAGCTTTGGTATATTTCATCGACTCATTTATTGATCCTTGCTTCATATTTCAGGTAAACGGTCAACGATGATATTGCTATCCGATCCATCCAGAGATTCACTTTCTTTGCGAGTGACTGTTCAATGAAGACAAATGTGGGTCCCCTTCAAGTGGATTTGGCAAGAATGAAATCAATCCCTTCAGTTGGCCATTGTCCCTCCACGACGAGGCCTTGTTGAAATTTTCCCCCACCCACCGCACTCGCCCAACTTGAGTCTTGCCGCCTGTCACACCCATATTTTCCCATCCCTTCTTCAGATGGCAACAAGTGCGGTGTAATGTGACTTTTATGAAAACAATGGAAAGTGGTCACCCTTCCCCAGAAATTGAGCTGGGTTGTGTTTTTTCTTCCCCGGCCTGATTCGTCCTCATGACCCGCTCCCATTATCATTCATTCTGGATGAATAAGATGACGAATCAAAACAAATGTATGCATCAATTGACTTGCTTGTTACTGAGTGAGTCACTTTTTCCCCATGACCACCCTTTTCACAGTAAATAGGAACTTTGAGCCACCTTGTCTTTATTTCTTTTGTATGTGGAAGGCACCAATTGTTGGTGTACTCATCATGTAAGAAGGGAGAACGTTCAGATGGCTACTACTTTTACACCCCAAGATTGTTCCCAAGTGTCCTATTGTGGGGTCATATCTGAACGAAAATCCCCTCTACCCACCGTTTCTTCTTTCTGGTAGTTAATGAATATTTTTGCTGGATTTCCCCGTGCATTTTCATCCTCCTTCAGTCTCAATGTATATTTTATCACCTTTTCTGCTCGCCTCCAACTCTGCAACTTCACTTTGGCTAATCCCATCTTAAACAAAAATACCCATTCCATTGGAACGATGAGCTATTGTTCCATACGGAGGAATATTAACAATTCTGGTCTTCTTCGTGAAAAAGGGACAGGTTGCCTTCCATGTTCATATCTAAAATTATCTTTACAATTGTTACAACCACCATTAGTACGATAAACCAACATCCTTACGTCAAGGTTATACAACAACTACAACTATCACTACTACTACAACTACTACTACTATTATAATAATACTATACCATACTACTTCTATTACTATTACTACTCCTGCTACTATCACTACTAAAACTAATTTTACCATTACTACTAATCTATCATTATGAACACCCTTTACCACAGAATACATCAGTTGTTCACCATCCAACATGTCTACAAACATTCAAATGTACTTAAACTGAGACGTGCGTCTGATTGTCCAATATTTAAAAATAAGGAAGGGCTTATTTTTTGTGAAATATCCAATCAAAAGGAGTCGACGAGCATTGAATAGGTGGGTCGTGATTTTTTTTGGCTCAAATCGGGCCTGCCCAAAGTAAAAAAAAAGAATCCGAATCAGACAAGACCTTTGAATATTTTTTTACCAACATAGCTTTTATAGTCTTAAGATCAGCGACAACAACGGCAAACATTTGAAACTTTAAAAAAGCCAAACAACGTGACGGAGTTGACGCTTCTTTTCTATTAGGTTCTTTAGTTTGCCCAACTATTCACCTTACAGGTGGCAAATCTTATTTTATTATCTGTCTAAAGGTCGGGTTTTTTAATTATGCTTCTAGAAGTTTCAAGGAGTAAAATTAGCTGACGATCACGGTCGTCAATCATAAGCTGACTCTCTATGCTGTAAAAGTTCTGGGATTTCTGCTTCACATCAAAATTTCCCGCCCCTTAAAATCATCCACGGATGTCTCAAAATAATGGATTGCCGTCGAAGTTTTGTTATGACTAGCCTTGGTCACCCAGGGTTATGATCAAGGGGTTCACAAAATGTTCAAATCAGTGAGTGGTATTCGTTGCCTGGTTCTTGTATATCAAATTTAGTTAATATAATCATTGAAAATTCACCATTGAATAACAACTCCATTGAAACTTTGCTCCAGAGACATTTCAAAGGATATTTGTGTGTTATCCTCCTTTAATCAAAGTACTTTTTCTTTTTTGGAGCTCAAGTTTGTCCACCCTCAAAAAGGAAGCTGCTTAGGTGCCTTCCAAATGCTTTCAAAACAACCAAAAATGGTCCTTGTAGGTAGTGATGGGGGGCAAACAAGAGATTGGGCAAGCTGTATTGGCACAATGCTTGGGCTTGCTGAAGCTTGGCATAGCTTGGGTGCTTGTACAAGTACTTTTCCCAGCTAACAGGTTTGCCAAATTTGCTATGAACGAAGAATAAACTTGCCATCCGAATTTCACTAAACCAGGCTGATTCAGTTAAATAGGGCCCATACCTTTGAAAGGATGTATTTTTAAGAAAATTACACACTTCAATTCTCTCACATGGGGAAATGCAAAATATTTCGAGAATACTAAAAAAAGATTTGGCATTTTACTTTTTCATGCCGGCAACTCTGAGTAAACGAGATTGTTCTGGAAGTGTGACTTCTAAATCTCGGTCTTGATTAGCCTCAAAAGTGCATTCATGTGTGGCTTAGAACGGAAACTAAAGAAAAAACATGGTTTTGCAAATGCTATCCAAATCAAAATATTTTTTGTTTCACTTCCACTGTTTATTGCTAAATTATTAAGGTCAAAAGATCATCGAAAATGCAACTTGACATTTTTTCTTCTAAGTCACACTGCAAGTATCTTAACTCTTCAAAGAGCAACTGCCGGCAACTGCATCTTCCGATGTTCCTTGAGCTTGGGAAGTGTATTGGTGTATTGCCCAAGTAATGCTTGTCAACAACTTGTTCTTGGGTGTTTGTGATGACTCATTACTTGCCCAAGTCACATCACTACTTGTAGGATGTTGGTAGAATTAGGCTGAATTGGCAGCATGTACTAGTGTCTGCGACCAAGGATAGTCGTGGTAAAAAGGTGCGTAGTTTGTCCATATCGCCAGGGGTCCCTGGATCATCAAACATGACTTTTGAATCTTAAACACTAAAATCGAAGATAACATTCACAATTTTGGCAATACTCTCAAGGCAATGATAGCTCTATATCAAGTTATTATTTTCCAAATCAATTGATTTTTAAATTGTTATTAGTCCATCAAGATTTTCGCCAAGATCCCACAAGAAAATTCATCCAAATTTTTGTGTAAAATCGTTTTTTCAAATGTAACTCAAGTTGCAACTTACCAAAGGCGATGAAAGCAGTAAAAAAGAATGCAAAATTTCTCGAAACTTGACTTGCCCTGGATGATTTTGAATTTTTCTCCATCATCCCTAAAAAATGCTATGTTTGGAACCATGAATTGAAGTCTGTTGAGTAATCCAAGAAAAGCACTTCACTTGTGATTCGGAAAAACAAGTTCCCAAAGCCACATGTCATTTGTATGAGCAACGAAAAACGACTAGAAATGCACAAACTTAACGGGCAACTCCAAAATAAGGAAAAAGTCTGCAATCGACCCATCTGAAAGCTCTTAGCCAATTTCCGTTTCTTTTGTTAAGACAAGATTTGAACTAATTACTCTTCGTATTACATGGATTCTTATCCTCCACTTGAAGATGATAGACCAAGATCAAGTTACTACATTTTGTGACGAATGGATCTCTTCAAACTAAAATGCCTTACAAAATTTAGTTTGTCCATGTTACCCTTTATCAACAATGGCTGTAGCCAAGTCTCACGTGGGTCGACAATAAACATTCGAGGTCTGATGTTTTCGAAATCTTTCTGAACTTAGGACAAGAGGCTAACTTGGAGCCGTGTCTGGACTTTGAAGTGAACGTCCTTGCAATTTGATACTCAAGGAAAGCACTTCGAACGAATCCCACTTCCACATTGAATAAACGGTATGTTGTATGTATGTACGTAGTATGTGTACACTGGATGCAGTGTTACAGGGTGGACGGATCATCATGAACAAACCGACAAACCCAAGGCTGAATGAGACTTGAATGGACCACTTTGTTTGGTCCATGTCAAGATGACAAAGGAGTATGTATCCCTCAGAGACTTGCCGGACATTGTTAGTTTTCCATCTCCAACTTTGCTGTCCCCCCATTTGACAATTATGAAAATAGGACAACAGCTCTCGACACGGACGGAGTTCGTTTGGCCCCGAAAAAAGGGCAGCAGCATAGGTGCTTCTCAAGTTCCACGGAATGAGCTGGGAACAAGGCAGGCCTTGGAGGAACACACAGTTCGTTCCTGACGATCATGATGATGACGACGACGACAAGAACAACACGAGCTTGTTGGAACACGCTCCCTATTCCCTATTTCCCCATGGAGGAGACGACTTCAAGGAGGACACGGAACGACAAGAAAAAGCACCTATAATCTCTGTTTGCTCAGTTGCTTGGGAACAAGTCTGGGCAGTCATCATTTATTTTAGCCTCATGTTGCCAGAAGGAGTAAAACATTCGCCTTGACCTTGAAAACGCTCAAGTCTTTAGTTTGGTGTGATCCATGTGACTATGATCCTTCATGCCCATGGGCTCAAGGATGTGATCCACCATGCCGCTCCAAAAGTGTCCGGTTCCACGTTCCAAATCGTCGTCGGCCTCTTCGGAAGACAACTCGAATTTTGAGCTTGATCTTCGGAATCTGATCCCAATGGGTCGGAGATGTTCCTCCTCTCTCTCTATACCCTCCATGGACCATGTTGTCAAAAGCGAGGGTAAGACTGCTTGATAAGCGAGTTTCTGAGGGAACCAGAATAACCATCAAGACTGGCTGAGGCCAAATGCTTTGTAAGCAATATTCAACCTCGGGGAGGTTTTTTGTGTTTTCTTTGGGGTGCAAGCTAGTCAAAAATAGTTGTAATGGACCTTTCCAAACGACCTTTGTCAACAAGGCGTACATGTTATTTAATGGTTTGAGCTTTCCTAGTAACTCATCGGTATGAACCTGAAAACTATACTGTAAAGCCAACCCTGAAGCTTATGAACAAGAAGCTGAGACTGGATTGAAAACTACACAAGACCAAGCTTTAGTGTCAGGATTGGTTTCACAAATCTCACGCAAAATCATCTGTGAGAAAAGTTCGCCTTTCTTCATCTTTTGAAAAGAGTTTTGAGTGAAACAGGAAAAAGTGACGATTGAAAAGGCGCCTCCTTTGGTAAACGTTTCCCTATTACGAAGGCAGAAAACGATGCCTCCACAAATGTGGGTCAGGAAGTGAAAGACAAATTGCTTCAAATAGCGATCACAATACCTACATTGGAACTTTGAAAATCTGCCTAGGAGGAGACGAAAAACTCAAAGCGTATTTTAATCACTCAAGATCCAAGGAGGGATGAAGCTACTAAGTAGAACTTAAATACTTGACACACTTTTTTACCCTTACGGGATTTATTGCTAGTGTTGATTCAATGTGATCCACCGGTCACCCAAAAAGCGTTGCCATTCTTGTTGAAAGAACAGAAGCTCAATTTGAGGAAAGTAATGAAGTTAGATGTTATTCAAGAGTGTTTAAGTGCAATACAATCCCTTTGATGACAAAGACTGGAAACATTTAAGGTGAATTCAAAACATAAATTATTCTTGAAAAACGTAAAAAGCTGGGTGTACAAATAATTTCAATGATTGTCAAGTTTTTGGGAGAGTTTTTATCAACGGTACTAGAAGAAAAATCCCGTGCCATAACCAATTAATTTGGAATATGTAGTACATTACGTACCTGTCATTGCACAAACATTTATCATGATGTCAAGTCTGCCAACGAAATTAGAGTAAGTTGACAGAAAATCCTTGAATATAAGGTTAAAAACTTCTAACTTTGCTTGACTTCATCTCTGTTACAAGACCATCCTCAAGATCATGAAGTGGAGGTCATCAACCTTAACATTGGAGGAGTCACAATAAGAAGCCTTGCCTGCTTACCAACCAAAATACCAAGGAGAAATCTCTCATCCCCATTGTGTTCGAAATCAAACATCTTTGAACTTGCTCTCTCTTTCACAAGCTTTTTAAACTGAGAGGAGCCCAAATGATCCTGGATGAAGTTAAATTGGGTTGGACTTGCTTGTTGTTATTTATGTTACTTACTTACTTTCGTGACACTTTCTCTAAAGTGTTTCAAGTCCACACTTGAAATGATCCGCTAACTTTTGAGTGGACTTCCTCATGAAACTTTCAACCATTCCAAGACAATAACATGATATGACGTAACTCTAATGGCAATCAATATTAGTGATGCTAACATGAACCGAGAAAAACATCAGCGAAGACCTTGCGTCGCCAGACCCATCTTACGTTGATTTCCAGCAAGGTTGCCACGACGAGATCTACGATGCTAGTTTTTGGCAAAATCTTCAGTCCTTTTCCTTGACGATAATCTTCTTTTGAGTGGCTTAAATGGCACCCATTTTTGAGAATTGATCCTTTTCGAAAACACTGTAGTCATCGAGGAAAAAGTGTTGACATGAGCCAAAAAAAGTGGCATCAAATATTATGTCCTGGCAACCATGTTGCAAATCAACGCAAAATGGGTCTGGCAACGCAAGGTCTCCCCTGATATTTTTCTCGGTTCATTAAATTTTAGCCAATGTACCCTGGATTTCAATCAGTTTTCATTTACCCAGATAATTTTGGAATTAAACATTTCACATCAAACTTTAGTGTAGAGTGAAAAAAGATTCAAAGTGGGTACTTTCAGCCGATTTTTGTTTTGCACGGAACGTTTGAAATGAAAATGGATTCCACGTTGGAATTGTTAAATCAACGCCGCCAGTCGTCATTACATTTTGACACGTCTAGTATTGGACAAGAAATCTTTTTACTCATGATTCATGCATGGATCTTTCAAAGAATGTTGCTTTTTCGCAGGATAAGGCAAAATATCCTTGATGTGTAACTTTGCTCCTTACTTTTCTCAAATTCGTTGGGACGTTCTTGAGGGGATAGTTTAAGTAAGAATAAAGGTTGGCGTCGCAGATTTCATTTCTTGTTTTAGCACGAAACGAATTGATTGTTCCCTATCTCTTTGGTATCCTTGCTCGTAAATTGTGTCTATCGGAGTGGATAAACAAACGCACCAAGTAACAAAAAATAGTGTGAAATGCCCCCGATATTTTATTGCAAGCTATCCCATTTTTCCAAGGAAACTCGTAGCAATTGCCCATGCCCATGAAAGTGCATCCATCCTATGAGAGATGTCGAGTGCTCAGAATTGAGAAGCACCTTGTCAACATTTCATTCGATTCCTTCGTGCACTTGTCGAGCGAAATTTGCTCTTTCCTTTGGCTCATTATCCCAACATCTTCTTGTCACACAGCCTTTGGACTTGCTCGTGCACTGCATTCTGAAGTGGTCCATTGTGGATTTTATGCCTTTTGCAGAGGGCATAAATTGAATCCACTGGATCTCAGATCGACTGGGTCCTGAATTCCCTGGGTGAAGTTTACGAGCCGATTTCGAATGAGCGGGTAGAAAATGTTGCATATGACAGAACTCCCGCTGAAAGTGCCATGATTAATGAGACAAGGTGTCTTTCTCTCTCATTCTTGCCAAGGCTGTTATTATGACTTTCGTGTAATCTCATTTGATAGCTCTGACCTAATTTTCCAGCCGTTCATCCACAGTCA
Organism: Tigriopus japonicus; assembly: GCA_010645155.1. Taxonomy (NCBI): domain Eukaryota; kingdom Metazoa; phylum Arthropoda; class Copepoda; order Harpacticoida; family Harpacticidae; genus Tigriopus; species Tigriopus japonicus. The sequence continues at coordinate 1,023,567 of JAAGOF010000046.1, read as the reverse complement.
TCCACGAGCTCGTCCTGCAGTAGCACGCCTTCACTCCCGCCCAAAAATGTCCAACAGCCCGAAAGTCATGATCGGCCTTCTTCGCTTCAACACCCACCCACAAATCGGCAACATGGGCACGAAGCAAGAGGGAAACACAATCAGAGCCACAAACTCACAAAAAGTGCGTCGGGGGCCGTGTCCTTATCATCATCGCCCCATGACTTTCGGCCTCCAGCCTCACCTTGTCATTTGGTGGCCTCAAGCAGGCCTGCCTTCGCATTAGGTAGCTCATCGAAGCCATCGGTCCCTGTCGGTGGTCACAATGGCCTCAGACAGTTGCTCGTCCGCGAGGATGAGAGGACAATGGTAAGGCGATCGCCGCTATCACTCGAGATGCAACTGAAAAATGTCGCCAATTGTATTGGACAGCGACAATGGCAGCCACGGCCTCAGGAAACATTAGGCGGTGATGAAATGCTGGAGATCAAGCGGGAAGAATGTCAAGATGAACTTGACGAGAAGAACAGAGGGGATGACAACAACGAGGACGATGAGGAAGAAGAAGAAGAAGATGGGGAATACAATCACTTCTCCGCACGGGTATGCTACAATCTGAAACGTGCCAGACCTTCATTGTCCCATTTTTAAATGCGATTATATAGAGATTGTTCCTTGTTTTTAGGACCAAGATATGGACCATCTGGGATCGGCAAACCCAAAGCGACATATGTGCCACTTTCCTGGCTGTGGACGGGCTTACACTACTCAAGGGAATCTGCGCACCCATCAAAAGACCCATACTGGGGATTACAAGTTCAAATGCCAGGTGGAGAATTGCAATAAAGCCTTCTTGTCCTCCTACAGCCTGAAAGTTCATGTCAGAATTCACACCAAAGAAAAACCATTCGTCTGTCAGGTGGACGGGTGTTTGAACGCCTTCACTACGCTCTATCGTTTGAACGCTCATATGCGACTCCATAATGGGAACACGTTCGATTGTGAGTTTGAAAACTGTTCCAAAGTGTTCACTACTCGGAGTGATCTCAAGAAACACATGCGAACTCATACCAATGAGCGGCCTTATGCTTGCAAACAGAAAGGATGCGGCAAGTCATTCATGATCAGTCACCACTTGAAAAATCATTACAAAAGCCATTCAGATTACAAACCCTTTGAATGTTCCATCCCCGAGTGTGAGCAAAGCTTTAAGTCCAAATATGCTCGTCGAAACCATGAAAAGAGGCATCAAGAAGAAGAGGATGACGAAATGAAAGAGCTTCTCAAGCAACACACTCAACCCCAGATGCATCACAATCGATTGGAATCCCCGTCGGTGTCCTCAATTGCTAGTTCCACTTCACCAGGAACAATATCGTTGGGACCACTCAAGCTTGAGGAGCTATCGCCCATGTTTCAGAACCCTCCAAGCAATTGCTCACAATCAAGCAATTGTTCTCCTTTGCTTCAGCATCGGAAGTCTCCTAATTGTTCGCCAGCATGTGCCAACTCTCAAAATGGAACACCTCCCGTCATGAACTTGTCGGGTATGACATGCTCGTCCTTTGGCCAAGGATCAGCCAGTTCCACTCCAATGAACTCGTTCCCAAGCTCACCAACAGTGCCTCATCAACGGTTTTCTATTCCCCAAGTACCTGTGTTCCATTCGCAGTTCCAAAACCTTCCTCTCCCCTATGTACAGGCTCCTGAACCGGTTCAGGCAATGACGAATTCATGTTTCACTCAAGAGGCCCAATATGATCGTTCTGATCAAATGGACCAATCTAACCTCTCGTATGCCCAACAGTATGATAGGGAACACAACATGTCCCATCCCGTTCCAGGGGGTTCGTCATCTACGTCACAACCTCTGCCAGCCCTTGCTGATCTTCAGTATGCCATTCCCGAGGATGACCTTGAGGATCTTCCATTTGAAGAGATGGAAGTCTTGAACTCTGTGTCCACCGCCAATGCAATTCCTTGCGAGAACTTCTCCGTCCTCGGTACTTTTGCCACCGAGCTCACATCGGAATGTGAGGACTTCAAAGTTATCTGGCCAGAGGCCCAAACCAGCTCAGTGCGATCGGTTTCTTCCAATGAATCCGTTTTTGAAAACCTTCCAATCACTGTGCAGGAGCATCCAACCTATGTCAACAAGAATCTGTTTCCGCGACTCCAAGAGTACAATTCGGCATTTGTGTCCTCTGAGGAAGAATGTGAGACCCCGGTGAGTATTGAAGCTCTTCCCATGTCTGTTCAGGCGACGTGTTGGTCTGATGAGGACAACGAGCCATGTAGGCCTCGACAACCCCTTTCTATCCAAGAGCATGCCGCTCTCGGCGTAGAGTGTGATGCCTTTGACCATTGTGAATTGGAAAACATTCCAAACCCTTGCCATGCCGCCATGAGGTGTTCCTACGGCGATTATGAAGCGGCACGTCATTCAATTGCCGTAGAAGAAGCCACGGCCTACTACATCGAAGAGGGCCTCGACTTCCAAGTCACTCCTGTCCAAGAAGGCGAAGTTCGAGCCCAGAACGTCCTTCCCGCCAATATTAGAGGAAGCTTATGTTCGGTGATGGTTGAGGAGGCAGCTACTTACGTGAGTGAAACCGGGATCATTGAAGAGGAAGAATCAGTGCCATCTCAAGCTGATCAACGGGTGGAAGAAGGCTTGATGAAAATGGCTTCAGTGACATCCCTGCCAGCTGTGTTTGAGGAAGAGTTGAACGAACTGAAGCTGGACGAGCAATTTCTTGAACTGCTCTCCGGGACGAATGAGGTTTTTGTGACAGCGAAAATGAACGAGTCCGAGCATTACAGTTTCGAATCTGCAGTGAACGTGCATCCAAATAGAAAAGTGTCCGTCCATTCACCAAGCACGAAATCATGACCTGAAATCTAAATCATCCCATGTAACATGATAGGTTCCGCCAAATTTGATCATGACCAGACAATCTCTTGACGGTATTGCATATGTCAAGTCTCTCAACCTCTTTTCATATTCAAGTTCTTCGGGGAACAAGCGGAAAGAAAGTTGGACAACACAGTTTCAAATTTGCTCTTGTGTATTTTCCTTAATATATGATATTAAATAGTTCGATTTTTTCACACAATTGAAACACAATGACTGTATCTAAGGGGGGAGACAGAGTAGGGATGTTTGTTTGGTGCACCAATTCTACATTTACTTATACATTATGTTGTGCTCAAGTAATCTTTACGAGGACAAGTGCGTTTTAGCCATATCAAAGTTTTCCAGGTCTTTCCTCCACCTCATCATGAGCCTACTTAGACCAAAGAAGATTGGCCCTCAATGTGAAGGCTCATCCGGTCTCTTTGGTATAGGAATTGAGAACCTCCCATGGGTTGAGTTGAGGTTAACCGGGGAGTGTCATACGTTGGGTCCGGATTGTAGCAT
>JAAGOF010000046.1:1006886-1020100 GCA_010645155.1 Tigriopus japonicus | reverse complement strand
GGTCTTTCCTCCACCTCATCATAAGCCTAGTTAGACCAAAGAAGATTGGCCCTCAATGTGAAGGCTCATCCGGTCTCTTTGGTATAGGAATTGAGAACCTCCTATGGGTTGAGTTGAGGTTAACCGGGGAGTGTCATACGTTGGGTCCGGATTGTAGCATCGGCTACGGTTCATTGATGTGGAGGGGGTTCCGTACAACGAGGGACTAGACGAATACGGGCTGGGCTGCCAAATCAGAGGCGATTGGTGACACGAATAATACGGCTCCGGAGATGGCGTCGTCTCAGAGTAACCATTCATCATACTTTGAGGACTCAACATGGAAATAGGCCTCGTTTTGAGCTTACGGGCGCCAATTTGCTGTTGTTGTTGTTGTTGCTGTCGTTGTCTTTGTTGTTGTTCGATGCTACTGGAATGTTGCCGTTGCAAATAATTTTGTGGGGTCCCGTTAGGGATAGGAGATCCATACGTCATGCTCTGAGACATGATATCTGGCACTTTTGGAGCGGTGCTAGGTTGACCAAAGTTGCTATTTTTGATGGGAGTGGCCACTTTGAGAGTCATCTTATTCAAGGACTGACCCAATGACATTGATCTATTCATTTGACCCGCAGTGTACGGTCTCGGAATGGAGGTGTAACTCAATGTTGATTTCGATGGAGTGCTTCGTCCACTGGGTGGGGGCGTGGAGAACGCCGATGGGCATGAGATTTGAGATTGCAACACGGTCTTAAAAGGACTGGTTCGACTGGTCTTTCTCAAGACTCCGGCAGTCTGAGTGGACTTGGTGTCCAAGCGGGGCGATAAGGTCTCGGTGGATTTGGAGCAAGAGGTCTTGCGTTGAGGGGCAGTGTTTGAGGCTATGGCAGCCATTGGGTTCGTGTCGGCAGTGGTTTTGATTTCTTTTTCCATGGCAGTGAATTTGATCATTGCTTCGCGGAACGGATTCTCTCTCTCAATGTCTGGAGAAGTGCTGCCGGAATTGATAAGGCTTCCAATACCTCCTGTGGTCTCCACATACATGGACTGCACCATGCGGCGGGAAGCCAAGGTCTTTTCTTTCCGTCTAATTACCACATGGTGATCCTCAGCCTCGCGACTACTTTTGACTTGGGTGGGCTCGATATCCTCGTTAGAGGCAGATTTTGATGTTGTGATGGGTGGGGGCGAGTCGCAAACTGAGGATGAAGAGGACGAAGTTGATTCTTGAGAGGATCCGACCCCGGAATAAGACGACGGAGTCCGACTCAAAGGCATCCCAGCCGAATCTGTGGAATCTTGTCTCTTCAGGGTGGATTTCTTCATACTCAAATCATTAGGAGAGCCTTTGGGGGTTAAACCCTTGAATTTGTGATAAAATTCGGAGACATACGTCAAGATAGACAATCGGTCAGGGATTCGGCATTCTACCATGTCTTGTGGATCCAACAATGCTGCAATCCCTAACTTCTGTTCCGCGACCGAGAAGGCCAATGTGCAGTTCCTAGAAGACAAAACCAGAGAAAAACGAAAGTTAAGATCCGTACAAACTCACTCGTGGTAAATTGAACACTCAAATCACGGATAATGACCCACTGGAGGGCCGGAATGATGATTTATTTGATATTCGTCGCATGGATGACCAGTGGCTGGTTGAAATTGCCAAGTGAATGCACTCGCACTCGAACCACCCAGCCACCAATCTCCTCACTTACTATAGTACCCCTATTTGGCATTGTGCTTGCTCACATGCATTTGCTGGTCATTTGTCCCTGTGCATTGGCCCATTTTGGTCAACTTTCACTCTCCGCCCTTTTCGCACTCATTCACTCACTCTCTGTGTCTCTTTCTTTTATTCAGTTTATAAATGTGAGAGCATTATGCCCAGGATAATAAATCATCATCATAAGACTCCGGGTGCAAATGACTTCCAAAGATATTGTTATGCAGCACGGTACATCACCATTATGATCTACTAGAACTGATCCTGTGTTAAAGCGTCCATTATATTCCCACATTGGTCGTCGTCTGGCAGTCTAGACTTTGACTTCAGAACCGATTTGGAGCCTTTCATCACTGTAACAAAGAATTGCTCTTCAAACACGGTCATTACGACTTCAATTGAAATACAAAAAAGGACCTGCGCCAGGTTAGGTAAGCTATCAATAAACTATGAGCCACTTTTGGAAGCAATTGTTTCGGATCCATGACCGCCACAACAAATGAAATTCATGGTAACTTAAGCGGTGAAAGTTGAGAGGAAAAACTACTCGAATGCTCGAAACTTAGGGGAAAAAGCACTTTGATCGGAAAAAGGCCAACGGCATGTCGAGAATAATGTACGGGGGGCACATAACAACGTGTATTCATGTTCACTTTCATTTCGTGGACTCTGGTAATGTTTCTACCTGCCAATGCTCCAGGCTGATATATAAAGACGTCCACTTTGTTTCTTTTCCATTTTCAATGGATACCGAAAGTGGATTTGAAAATCATCGAATGAGGTCAAGACCAAAGTAGCAGTAGAAATGTGCACAAAAGAGGCTCAAGGATGAGAAGCAAGCAAGCAAGCAAGCCCCTTCTCATCCATGTGTGTATGTATGTATCTTACAAAGAAAAGGCTCGAACCCCAACTTGAAAAAGTGGCAGGTTGGACGTGGTCACAAGTAGACTGGAAATGCCTTCTGGGCACATTTTGCCTCCTTCTCTTTGATCTTGGGTTGTCGACCTCGAAAATGACGTTTCATTCCTAATTCATCAAACACCGTTTTAATATTGCCAAATTTCACTAAATAAAAAGGTCTTGAAACATTTCTTCACAGAGAAGAGACTCAACGGGTGCATAAAGGAGTTTCTTTTCGGACAAAGGGCCAAGTGAGTTGTGCATTGCACGTTCGTTCGCCTCAATCTCCTCCGGAAATACAGGTATTTGGGCCCTGTTCTCGCTTCCAACCAGACTTTCCCAACACCACCAATCGTATTGGACCATCTGTATTGGCTTGCTTAATTTTGAGCGTCAATCCAGCGACCAGACAAATATTTAGTAACTGTGACGGATGAACCCGACATTCGTGTTTTGTTCGAGCAAATATTGTCTGGCCGGGAGCGTTTAGTTTTCTTGAACACCTTGAGAAAACATTGCGTCATCTCGGCCAGAAACGGCTCTTGCGTACGAGATAGTTAGAGCGACGACCATTATTTAGAAGAAAGAAAACTACGCGAGAAGGTCCGAAAGAACTCGCTTTCGTTTTAATCTCGGAGCCGGTTTGTTTCCTGACCAGTCTTTCTTGCCCTTTATTAATTAAGAGTTAAGAGGTTAGTGGTTGGAATGAAGCGTGTTTGGGTTGCTCCTGAGAGTGAGTGAAACGTGACAAGGATTGATCATAGAATGATCTCTTCAAATGAAAGTCTCATCTCAATCGTCAGGGTGGTCTCAAGCAAATGGGCTCGATGGGCCGAAGATTGGCTCCACTTCTTATGCGAGATTCCTCATTTGTCAGAAATTGAACGGGATGAGAAGAAGCTGACTTCATATTTGCTCGTCATGATGTGCGTTTTGTGAAAATCTTGGGATTAGCTCCAATGGAGTTTGTTCATGTCATCATCATTGTCATCATCGTTCTCCTCCTTATCATCATCATTGACGTTTTGTTCTCAACGCCTTCTTCTCGTTTGTAGGTCAATGATGGCTCGAAAATGAAAGTAATTCCAGAGCATTTGACTCCTCAACCCCAGAAGAAAAGGGTAATGGGCCTACTGATTGGTTGGTGCTCAAGTCAGAAATCTGTCGAATCTTTTCTCTCAGTGGAACCCAGATGTATTACTTCATGCTCGGGGGGAATGGATAAGTTTGGCTTGTTTATGTCCCTTTATAAGTGGTCGTTCCGCTCTCAGTCGTAAGTTTTCTGTCAAACTTTGAGAGACTTGAGGAGACAGGCCCTTTTTTGACGCCATGATGTGGTTGAACATGACGAATGACAACAAAATTGGTCTCACTCAAGGAGTGCAATCACCAAACAGTTAGTCGTAGAGACTCACAACCATCAAGGAACGATCCAGTGATCTTTATAGGTGGTCGGTCGGTTCTGCCGCAATCATGTTTGAACGCACAACAAGATGGTTTTATGACACCTTCAATTGGCTGGCCATTCTTAACAATTTTGAACTGAATTCTTTGTTCGATGCAACGAAGGTCAGACGCGAATTGCTTCACCGACTTTGAAAACTGTCGTCGTCTTTCTTGTTGGAACTTGGCCCCCCATGTTTAAAGTGGCCTTGAAGACCACACCAAATGGCTTGGAACTGTTCCAAGTCTCTTCATTGCAAAAGGACAGACTGCGCACGTGTGTGTGGATGTACACAATTTTCGGGCCCATTTGGTTGGAAAACTTGAGTGGTGATAAGTGCTTTTGAACACCAAATTCGTTCGCTCAGAAACTTGAGCCAGTTCATAATGTTGGCTGAGAGAAGCCTTTTTTTTTAACCAAAACACAGTTGAAAACAGAGACGGTTGATGGCATTCAAACTTGCTTTGAATTGATATGTACTAAACACTAACCAGATGTTTCCTGGACGCTTCATTGTCACACATCAAGTCTTCCCTAGACGAGACCACCAAGCTAACCTTGGGATTTCTTCATTTCACACCGAAACTGAGTGATCTTGGGCCCGCCAAGAAATGCACTTCTCTCTCTCCTTCTCTCTATCTGGATCCCAATTTCTTCGTGGATCACAAACTCCAAACTTCTATGAGACAAGTGGGGCTCTGGGAACTCCATAGTCGTGCACACACGCTAATCCGAATTTGCAGTTGAAGTTGTCGATTCAAGAGAAACTTTGTGTTCCATTAAATCAACCTTTGTCGTGAGAGAATGGAACCGTGCTAGTTCGACAACATGTTTTTATTGCATCGATTTTAAGAACTCGAACCAGTGAACTGGAACAGGATTTGCCAAATGTCAGGGAAATATTGGATCTTGGTTGGCCTAGTTCTTTTCAGCAGGAAGAAATCCTCTCGGAAATGTCAAATCTCGGTATGGCTCTCTCTTGGCCTTATCCTTTTCCCAACGGCCGTCCAACGATGTCCATACTTATTTGCAAAAGAAGGCCAACACGAACCAAGGCCAACGACCTTCAAGGCCGACAACGAATGAATGCAGTCTATCTTTTGCCAAAACCCAGAGAAGGAAAAGGAAGGAAGATATCCGAAAGTCTGGATAGTACCGATCTTGGAAATGGTTCGATGGGCCTTGTTATTCTTTGTTCCATTGAACAAGACCAAAGGAAAGAACGTTATGGAAAAAGATGGTTTCGTTTCGGAACAAGGAGCAAGAAACTTTTCCCATTCTTGGCTCATGCTCCAAATAACATTTCACATTCCTCAAAGATAAGTACTCGTAGAGACTTGATTTATTCTTGGATTATAGCACATTTGCATGTAAAGTGGAACATCATCCATGATCCAAGAAAGGAAAACCACAATCAGAATGTTGCGACGTGACGGAATCAAAGGAATCACCTTCGCATATTTTAGAACCTCCGAACTCATATAAAATAACAGGTACGCCCGAATGGCCAAGAAATAGACCGAACATGGCTTAATCTACAGTATTGGATGGACCGTGGATCCTAAATTTTCCCTTAGCGAAGGAAAAAAGCGCAATCGTGGACCAGGACCATAAACGAAACTTTATGTGAGTGAAAAAAGGCGAACATTGTAAAACGCCAGGACAAAGCCCAACACGAAGTCGTTTTTTGCCCCAAACGAGTCAATGAAGCTGACATTCTCGTTGGAACCAAGTGGTGGGTTTGTTCCTTGGCAAGTGGCTTTTTTATTTCCGATGCCAATCGCCAGAATTTGGTTCCGTCGTTCTCCCATTTGAAATCAGAGCAGATTGCCCGGAAGTGGTCCTCGATTCTCGGGTGGATTCAGCGGGCCTTTCAGGCAAAAAATACACTAAGCCTGACAGTTTTTGCTCTAAATCCTAATGACTCCATTTCCTCATTTCCCAGGTCAACCAATGGCGTTTTTCCCCGTGGTGAGGATCAGAGACCTTCAATCTAAAACCTCATCCCATTTCTCTCTCTTAAGGCCCATGTTAGCGGGAGAGCGAGCAATTGAATCATGAATAGTTCAATGTCCGTTCTGTTACCAGCATGGTTCAGCTGTCGTCAAGCAAATCGTACCTGGGGTCATTTCCGCATTGCATGTTCAGAGAGCTTTTTTTTATTCGCCTGCATCTATTTCAGTCGTGGGCACAAACACGCACTAATGGAGCAAGCTCAAGCGAACCAATCCCGAGCGAGGTGAATGACCTGATTAAATATTAATTTCAGAACCACCGGCAGGGACGTTTTCGGGTCAATCGATTGCATTTTGGCAATTAAATGTGGTTACATTCGACAATCCTCGGTCAATGACCTCGGACGGACAATTTGTCATGAGGGATAGTGAAATCAGGCCCCTCTTTGTTTCCATCAGTATGCTTTGGCATTTGTTTACTGTGAATGGATGGCAATGAGCGCGTCTTGTCGATAGATTTGATGAAGAAGCAGACGATCTACTATACGAGTGCACATCCCATTATAGACTATGGAGCGTCTCTCCAAGTCTTTCATGTCCCCCAAATGAGAAATGACAAGCGCTGTCGTCAAAGAAGATCCATCCAAGAACTTGTACATTACTCGTTAAATGATAGTTTGATTCCAAGGTCGCTTGGAAAGGCTCCTATTCATGACGGGATTCATTCGTCCCTCCCTCCATGTCCCATTGTCCAATCAATCTCATTTGTTTTGGAAGCTGGGACAACGAGACAACAATTTGGGTTGATGAGCTCGAGGGGCGTGTCACATTAGATTTATCTTGGCGAGGACCCTCATATTCCGTTAATATTTGGCAAAACACATATATAGGTCACCAAAGGCGAAACGCGATCGAATATGCAACGAATCATTACTTCTTAATTATCAGAGGTTGCACATTGATTTCCAATCGGCCTTGGTCTTTGAGAGAACTCTCGCGTTCTGCGTAATCTATGGCATCCCAATCTATTTCGATGTCTTTGCAGGACCATCTGGAGCATGAATGGATGGACTCACTGCCGTTCTAACGTAATTTACCACATTGACTACCATTATCTAGTCAAGATGGATGGGCCTTTGCTATTCATCCACAACTTGCTGAATAGCACAAGTACTGTACAATGTTGTTGTTGTCGTAGTTGTTGTTGCATCTGTTGTTATGCACTTGGGAGTTAGCATCAGAGCTCAAGTGTAGTACCGAGTACACAATCTTCCATCTCTGTCCACTTCATCTCCAGCCGAAGAAGAACAAGGAGGATTGGAACGTAAGCAAGTTTTGGCCAAGTTGGTTGATGCTCACCGAGATAAGAGTCGAAAACAACCCTTTTCGAGCGAGGAATGAAGATCGAGTTTCTCGGAGCCAAGTTACTAGATCTCTACACACTTGCCTCGTTTTTTTTGAAAATGATGTGACACTTTCATGCTTCAATGTTTGGATTTTTGGAGGGATGCCGATGGGTTTAGGTTTATATTTGAAAAAAACACCGGTAGCTAAGGGTCTCTTGTTTCTTTGCAATATGAATCCAGGATATTGAATGGGACTTTTGACGGAAACCAAAGCCATTCAGGAAAAGTGCATTCAAACAGGCAAGGATAGATCGATAACCGCTTTGAAAATTTAAAAAAATGCCGTCCATTGAGTGAGGATCAGCATGACAAAAAGGCATTGAAAGCTCACTTATATTTGCCACAACAAACCCCTTGCGGTATTTGGATTTTTTTTTTCTCGTCTTCTTGTTCGCCATCTTCAACGGATGCGTGAGTTTTCAGAAAGTCTTACGTGGGGCCCTGTATGAGAATGATGACTAGTGACCATCTAGTCAAGCTAACTAGCCAGTATCAAGGCACCCCCCCTCATCTTATATGGTAATTGGCCAAGATGACGCAGCGAAGCCTGGATGTTAAATTACAATATTGGATTTCGCTCCGAAACTTTCGCCATTGGGGCGAGTGAGAATTTGCAAAGATCATTATTATCATCTGCATTCTGGCAAAGTTGCTTTGTCGGAGTCGTCATCTGCCAATACAATGGAAGTAGTGAGGGAAGAACGTGAGGTAGAGAGTCTTGCTTCCAGCTTCTTGCCATCCCCCATAAATATCCTCATGCTCTTCCAGGCCCATTCCAGGCCTGCACTCACTCGCTCAATTCACGAAGCTCAAACTGCGAGGCAAAGAATTAAGTTCATTGAATCCAATTCTGGCCATGGCGACATTTGGCCGAATTCTCGCTCCGTGATTTACGAGAGCCATTCCGAGTGATAACGAACGAAACTCCTCCTGACTTCCTTTCTGGGAACGCTGAACTAATGGCTGATATCCCGAAATTTCAAGGCTGCCGATGTGTATTGCAACCGTCAGAATGGTTGCGTAGCGCTATAAAAACCCCTTCGGCTTTAACGGCGCATGAAGAAAATAACTTTGAAATTGTTTGCCCCATTCTTTTTGGAGTGCCTGACGATCCGTAGTTTTCAAGTTTGGACGTCCTAAAGGCGAACCCGCCAAGATTGCTCAGCGTGACCCTTTAAGCCCCTAAATCAAGCGCGTTTCTCCCCAAAAAAGAATTATGACCGGATATATACATTAAGCCCGTTTTGTCATGTGTGGCTTGGCAAGAACCAACGACCGACGAAGACCATGACCAAGAAAGAGGAAGCCCCTTTTATCTCTCAATAGACTTTCCGACTCAGTCAGCTCCATCCACCAAATGAGGCCAGAACCGTTTTCCCACACTCACCTAAAACAACGAGAGAAAGAATGGGTTCAAAGATGGGAATCGATTATCGACTCTGTTCCACGCTTTAAAAACTAAGAAATCTCTTCTCCCCGAAGCAAAAAAAACAAGTTCAGCTTCAAAAAACAATAAAAAAGATTCCCGCAGTCCATCCATTCCAGTCACCCTTTGGTAAATAAATAACCGTTCTCCGCGACAAACCGAGACTCAGGCCCGCGCATAAGGTTAATCATCAGTTTTCACATTAAGCAGGACACGGACAAGGGTGAAACCAAGAGGTTCAAAGTGTATTCGAGATGCAAACCCTCAAGGCTCATTTTTGTCCCGGTGGGATGGTATTGTTGTGACCAGATTTCACTTCTAAGATCAACTTAAGAGACGCGGAAGGGGGGAGTGATTACAGAATTAGCATGCGCACTGCATACATAGATCTCCCACCGAACCAATCTGCGTTAGCCACTATCTAACTTCCCCCAGGAGGTATGACCACTACGACATGATCCCCACACAAAGGATGGATGACCTGTGCTTTAGCATTGTCATAATTACATTGAAATCCTGCAAGTCATCGGTAATTCTCCGTATGTAAGCAATGCCTCCGTCATTACGTGAGTTCGTCTAATAATTTGGTCTTGCGACTTATGTCATAACCGGGTAAGTGATTATTTGGAGTCCATTACAATGCGTCAATGAACTGCAGGGGGAAATTAGCGGGTTTTTTTTCGTCTCAAGCTCCTGAGCGTCCGATATTAATTGTGTAAAGGCTGATTGCGAAACTAGACGTTATCAATGAGGAGCTCAGTGGGTCTCGAATAATTTGAAGTGTGAAGCCCAGATATCGCGCTTCAAGGCAATTCTTGGAAGCGAATTTTTCCAATGTCTGAGTTAAGATATCCTGCTAACCTTGGTCAGCACATTGAACTTGGAGTTCAGGATGTATTCCTGAAAATCAGCAGGTCTAGGCATATTTGTGTTGTAAGACGACTTGGAATAGCATTTGAGAGGTATTCGAGATCATAAAAAGCAATACAAGTGATCTTGAGCTCGAATCACTTGATCCGGCTCTAATCTTGAGCTTTGCTGAAAGGGGCCGAAGATGATGATGATGATAAAGTCTCGATTATCGTGAGTTAGGAGCGAGTAATTTTCTGAACAATTTATGTTCAAACTGTCAAAATCCATGCCTTTCAAGAAGATTGAGATAAGGAGGGAGAGGCATAAAGGGCTTCATTGGCCATGGGGAGGAGAATTTGTGTTCTTCGAATGTACAAAGCGTTTGTAGGGAGGCTAATTTCGAGATTATTTACAATCTTCCTCCCTTTTCATCAACAGGGGGTTGAAGGGACTGAAAAGATTCGCATCATTAAAATCTCGGCCCAGGCTTCTTTTCCACTTTAAGACGAAATCAAGGCAGTTTCCTCGAAGGCTTCCAGTTCTGCGGAGGAGTTCATTTTAATTGTAGTTCAATACCGTCCATAAAAGTCATATATGATTTTAAGCTCTCCTGTTATGGAATTCGTAAACTGGGAATTAAATCCCTAACAGAAGTAGAGTAATCCTTAATTGGAGATTTCACGGACCTTTATGTCGTTTATCTGGCTCTTAAAATCTAAAGCGATCAAGGAGGGATGGCTTGTTGAAGGCCGTTTGAACTTAAAGGAAGAGGGGGAAGATCGAAAGAAAGAGGGAGGGATTCCCGCAAGAGTAATGAAAACGGTATTGGGAGTCGTTTAGCGGAGGTTTATGGGAGTTCTTCTCCCTTGATTAAAGTCCATTCTTGAATAGCTTGTTACGTCGACTTCATCCCTCTATCCAATCTCGAACTAAAAGTATTGGTATTTGAATTTCCTTTTTTTCTACCTTCTGGGCGGTTCTAGGCTCATCCTGGGGTCGCGACATGAGTACAGAAATTAGTAGCAATGGGCAATTCCCACCACAAACGTACAAAGCAATGGTTTATAAAATTAATAGCCCATGAAGATATTGGTTTCCCGCCGAGAAAGTTGGTTTTCTCTCTCTCTTCTCACTTTTCTCCCGGAGTTCATTAATAACTGAAACCAATCTCCTTGGCTAATTCACTAGCTCATAAATGGTCACAGTCACAGTCCCATTTTTTTGTGGTACTGGAGCTTTTCAGGGATGGTTTCGTTGTCCATTTTAACCGGGATAAAAACAATTCGAGTGAGTGTGTCATTCACACCAACTCGTCTTTCTGAGATGATGAAGAAGAAATCAAGAATCTAAATATGGACAGTGTTTGACTTTCCGAAATGGTCTTCAAAGAGAAATCAATTACCATTCCAACACTAGAATTCTTCGAACTGATGGGTTTCTCCTCCTCTCCTTGCCCCATTACCAACAGGTACTACACTGCAAACATAGTGCATGTTCACTCGAATGGTTCGTCATTGCAGGGTTGGGCTATAAAAATCATTGTCGACCCCCGAGAATTTGAATTTTTCACGTTCGACTTTCCTGCTCCGTGATTGAAATTCACGGGCAAAGTCACTTTCAAGCCACCAAGCCTTAAGAATCGAAGCCCAGAACTGAAAAGAGGGGAGGAAGGTGGATGGTTGGTTTTCCTTCAAATGAATTCTGACCACCCCAAGTCAGGTCTTTGAAAGCCAATAAATCTAGAGATTACTTGACGAACTTGAGTGGGAAACCGAGAGAGCGAGAGAAAGAGAAGATGCTGTTGAATGAATTGAGAACCTATGGAAGAGCAGTTTGACACATTGAATAATGGAAGCGGACCTCAAATACACTCAAGTCTGACTTGCATTAAAACTCGATGTTTATGAAAAGAAGAAGCTATTGAGGGGTAAAAAACGCGTAGATTGAAAATGAAATGGATCTTCGGGAAAAAGCCACGCTTTGTCAAGTTGACATGTCCAGACAAAGGATCATACTGTATATAACGCTTTGAAGAGTTTTTACTACAGAATGCCAAGGCAAAGTTCTCAAGAAGTTACCAGCCGATAATCTCATTTTGTAGGTCTCAGACTCGAGGTCGGTTTCAACCAAGTTTATAAGAGTGGCCATTACGGCAGAGCATTCCGCTGCTTTGGTAGTGTCAGGGTGCCATTGGTTGTAAGAGACCATTGACCCAAGGAGGAAAAAAAGGTGGAAGAGCCAACGAGGATCAGACATGAGGAGATAAGGTCCAATTGTTCCACATAAATGTCCTTTGTTCCAGACACAATGTGCGTCTCGATCCCACCCTAACGGCGGGAAAACGAGAGCTTAGGGATCCATAGTGAGCCATGTCGAGATTAATACGAGCCTCTCGTTTCGGGATCCAAAAAACTTCGTTATACATATCTAGGTCAAGAGGAAGCCAGATTCCGAGAACTTATTCCTCATTCCTTAGAATGATAATACCTCCCCAAAAAAGTTGAGATTGGCTTCCCGGGGTTTCAGGCGATTTATGCATATAGTAATGGCCTCCTAATTGAAAGGATATCTATCATGTGCCACCACAGACATACTCTCGTCTAGACGAGAAGAATCACTTGGAAACAAGGACCTCTAAATTAGATGTGGATGTTCCTATCCTCCTATCACTAAAGACCATCTACCACGTATTGAATGGTTCTCGGTAGACGTTGAGAAGGTCCTGGATCGGAAGTATCCTTCAAGATGGCTGAGTTCTGGCGTGGCCTTTCAAT
Organism: Tigriopus japonicus; assembly: GCA_010645155.1. Taxonomy (NCBI): domain Eukaryota; kingdom Metazoa; phylum Arthropoda; class Copepoda; order Harpacticoida; family Harpacticidae; genus Tigriopus; species Tigriopus japonicus. Next base: position 1,007,641 of record JAAGOF010000046.1, on the reverse strand, counting down.
CAAATTGACGGACGTTCTCAGACACAATTGGCTTCTTCCAAGAGCGTGTTCTCTATCGGGAAAGAAAGGCCTTTCTTCTTTTGAGAAGTTGAACGTGAAGAACCAGCAAGCTAGGACCTCCTTTTTTGTTGCTCCTGGTTAGACTAATAATCCTGTTAAGCCAATTCGAGCCATTGTTCCAACCGTCAAGACAAAGCAGGGGTCACGGAGTAATTGTGTCAGGAACTCACGGTAGTAGTATTCCATTCACCTTTCTCTCGTTTTTGCTTCATTAACCATTCCATCCAGCCAGCTTCCAATGGCTCTTCTCAAGGCATGAGTGGTTTTGGACGTCAATTAATGAACTCCTTTGTAGTCAAGTTCCGTTTCGTTAGGGGCAATCATTTTTTGTTTGCTTCCCAAAATGAATGCCTGAGCCATGAAATGCTCGGAAATCCTCTACAAATGAGCTTTTTGCATTTAGTCGCAAGATTAATATGCGCATGTGTCCTCTTTTTCTCGTTTAAGTTGCTTTTCAAGTTCCAATATGTAAATGAATCAACTAAAGAAAGATACGATTGCGCTGTGATCTGGATGGATTCCTTGGTTTCGAAAGGAAAAAAAAACTGATCGGAAAAGGAATTTGTCGGGTCAAGAGGCTTCCGAAAAACGCCTCAAACGATATATTCGGTGTTTTATGGTCCCTACTAATGTTCTTTGTGCCCGTCGACCCGCACATTGAATTCCTTTTTCGTTCACACACACACAAAGGAAAT
>JAAGOF010000046.1:982608-1006745 GCA_010645155.1 Tigriopus japonicus | reverse complement strand
ATTGAATTCCTTTTTCGCTCACACACACAAAGGAAATTTGATTTTATTTTCTTCTTCTCGTTGGTCGTCGTTTCCATTTTCTCCACTTTGGGAAGTCCAACTTTTTGCTCGGTCGGGATTCTCGTCCATCTCATTTAGTCTGGAAAGGAAGTCTGCATGGAGACCTCTCAAATCACCCGAATGTGGGTTTCAGGGTGGGAAAATGCAGTTCAATCCTCGGACCCATTTGTGAGAGCGATAAAGGAGGACTTGGAATCTGAATGTGGGTGTTTTCAGAGAGATCTCGTCAATCTTTCTCACACCTCTTTAAAGAACACTAATCAGTGCAGAGATAAAGCCCAGAGTTCAAGCAAGTTTGTCGAGATTGTCTTGAGCAATTCGAAGTGCCCTTTGAAATCACAGGAAGTGGTGATTGCAGTCTGATTGTCCTATAAAAAAGAATCTCTCTGCCGCGTTCCCTCTCCATGAATAATAATGAATAATGGACTGCTCTAAGCGTAAAAAGTCAAACAAAAAGAATTATTGGATTGAGATGGAGGAGACAAAAACCGAGGCCTCATCTCCCCAACTCAAATTAAACTCTTCCAATTGGGTCCGACATGACTTGCAGATCCACTTGAATTCAATTCCCAGCCCTGAGGACAATTTATGAGCTTAAAAGTTCGCTTATCAGAGGTAGTTCAATCCAAGTTTGAGATCGACGAAGTTTCCTGCTCGAAGATCTTTGCCACATCGCTTCCTCGGAAATCGTCCAAGATAATCCGTTTCAATCAGAACAAATGAGGCGCCCCCAAACATCTCTCGTTAAAAGGAAGGCAACTGATAAAAAGTGCACCGAGGAGAATGCCTCGGTTTTTGCCTTACTAGACTTAATAAAAGAAAGGCCTCCCACTCTGACGGGATGGACACGCTCATCCATATCAATTACGGTACAAATCGTATCCAGACTCCAAGAGAGATCTATGGCAGCGCATCCGGATTCCCAAAGCGAGGCCAAAAAAGCTGGGCTTCCTTTTTTGTCGCAGTGGTTTATGACTCTTAAATTTTGGTTGATCGCCTTTCACCCTCTATTACAATACGATATCCTCCTATTGAACGTGAAGGTTTTTCCCTTCTTGTGACGGTTGGTTGTATTTCTTTCCAAACGCATCAATGAGATCCAAGAAGGAGGGTTTTCTTCCAACACAATATGATGGGTGTGGCCGTTATTACGAAACGTCCGAGAATGAAATTACATCCAGGACCAAGGCCAGAAGAGCTCTCAATTGAGTCTCATTCGCCCCTGAAAATCTGGGGTTGCAGTATCATTAACCTGTCCGGGGATGAAACAGAACCAAAGTACCTCCATCAGATCAGAAAGAAACGAAATTTCAAGATCTCTCCGTGTGCGGATGAGATGCTTCTCGTCAACTTTGTTTTTGTTTTGGTTCAGCTCGAGCTCCTACCAAAGCCCCGAAACGCATCCATCCATCCAACCAACCAACCAACCAACCATCCAAGCCAGCTGAGCGAAGGAGGTGATGGGGTGTTATTAAGGCTAGCAAATGATCCGCAGGGCTCTTCCAGATGGTAGCTCTTGATTTGCTTCAAATGCAATGATGAGCAATTGTTTCTCCCCGCTCCATAATTTTCCACCCGGCCACCAAAGGAAGAAGGAGAAGTTCCAATTGTTGCAATTTGGCCCACCAAAAAGCCAGATAGATGCAATATTACAAACTGTGGATGGAGTGAGCGATTCGTAGCATTCATTGGCATAAAGGGCATTGATGGATCTGAGCTAGCTTGTCACTCGACTGGTTCATCCGGCTCATTGACTCGTGACAAATGTGCAAACATGTCAAGCCTGATGAAAGCGGGGATCTGTCCCTTAATTTGATCATGTCAGCAGACCTTCTTCTACTGCGAGGGTTGGATTTTGGATCGCCCGGGATGTTTTCTAGCGACCGCAATCGACAGGGTTTAAGCTAAAACCAATGTGGTTTAAAGCGAAAGTTTGTACGCAAAGATATGCCATATCAAGGACAAAATAGATGATTGTAACCTGGTCAAATGCTAGCCGGGTTTATGGAGTGCATTTTGGTTTGAATTCTAGGGTCGATTTCAGAAGTAGGCTTGGTTTTAAAGGTCTTTTAAGTGGTGGTGTTAGCTTTGAGGAGAAGTGATGATGAAAGGGAAATTTGACTGGTTTAACGATGGCTTGTGGTAATTTTATGGCTTAGGAAAATTGGAAAATGTTCCCAAGTACCTTTCCTCATGAATGGTTGTTGACAGAACCACTAGACACACGCAGGAAGGACACATCGTACACAATCATTTAGTGGCTCTTTTTCGGTTTCATCGACCAATGGTTTTATGATCATGTGTTTTTCGCATTTCTTCCTCAATGTGGCCGGAGAAGTCCACACCCTGTTCCGAGTTACTCGGTAGACAGACGATGGAAATGATAAAAAGCTCACTCCATTCTTGGTAGTCCTCTCTGTTCTCCTCCATTCACGCATTATATTCCATTTGGCCAAGTTGCAAGACCAACGAAAGATGGAGGCAATGAAGAGAGAAGAATCCACCTCGTCTTCCCAGGCTTTCAAGTTCTCCCAAAAAATGATGATCGGAAGAGCAAGTACGTGCACAGAAAGGCAACCCCGTCACAAATATGGATTCATTAATCATGGAAAAAATGGCTGTGCTCTCTTGAGGCGAGTCAATAGTAGCATATAACAACTACCTGCACATACTTTGGATTCTTTCCATTGCAGATTGTTGAAGCGAGAGCTTCAGGCTCCTTGGATGCAGCTCCATTTCAAATGAAGAGGTTCAGGTAATTATTCTTCAACCTGAGGAGCGGAAAGAGTTCGCAATCTGCTTGGATGGCTCTTCCATCCAAATGAGATTCGAAAGAACAAGGTGGAGAAAGAATGGACAATCCAACCATAATCTCCACTTCTGCATGAATGGTTGCCAGAGATCCCCATACTCAGGCAATCCACCTGGATGAAAAAAACTCACACACACTCACTAAGAGATAGCAGCTCACAATCCCATGGACCTTCGGGGGAGGAAACGCTGAACCTCATCATTGGTAGATTTCTTATTCCCACAATTGGAGATTGCCAACAGGCTCAGCAAAACAATTTCTAAGGATGCTCACACTCTGAATTCCATGGAGGGTTTTCGGAGTAACGTGAGGAATTTCTGAAACAACGTCCGTCCGTCCGTTTGGAACCCCGAAAAAAGTGCATCCGATCCACAGCAAACGCGTACGGTAGTAGGCAAAACCCAGTTACGTGGATAGGAAGATTCCCAAGCTCCTCAGGGTCAGAAAATGTCGAGAAAATGTGCATTTTGATGATCCTTGATCTGACTTGCTCTCGGAATGAAGTCATCAGATTTTGATGATAATCATTACGGTGGAAGGTGAATGGATGCTGAGCCTGACTGGAAGCCTTTCATGCACGATGAGCTCAGGAAATTGGGAGACAGATGTGTGTGTGGTTGTGGTGATGGTGATGGTGAAGGAGGGAGAAGAATTGAGTCTACGTTAGGTGAAGATCAGGGTGCGACGAATGGCCGTGTCTTCTTGATGTTATTGACAATTGATTGCATGCATGTTGCCCAAGAGGAATGTTCTGGTAGGAAGGTAGGTAGGTAATTGGACCTACGACATGGCTACTAGCAACTTTTCTACTACTCATTCCAGGGGCAACCATTGAAGAATTGCACCTATGGCTTAAACTCCAGGGGGCTCAATCACCAATGAAAAAAATTCTGGGGAGAGAAATACAATTGAATATTGCAAACCGGTTCATTTCGTCATTTAACCACCGTTCGTTTGTTGAAATTTGACAACTACGTAGCTTCCTTATCTGACTGGGTTTCGGAATTCCACTTTTCTTTCTCTTTTTTATCTCGATCCACTTCAGATTCATTTGTTCGTTTGTAATTTGATCATCCGGCCAAATTTAGTTGGAATCACGAAATTTAGCCACTCGATCACAATCGTTGTAGGAATGTGAATCTAAAACTCCGCTTGAAATATCTTATTCTGGGTTTGGCGTCACTAATGACTTCCAATCTAATGGATTCAGGCCATCAAACCGGACGTGGTGGAGCTCTTCATCTTCATTTTTTTGAGTAATTCTTTACGCCAAAAGACTGTGGTTTCCACCTAATCTACAAAATCATGAAACTAAGCCCTCAAGTCGGACCTATATAAGGATGGTTTGCTTTAGATGGCGAAGAAGCCCAATCCAGTTTCAACTTGGCAAGATGGCCTCAATGACAATCTCGTCACAAATGTCCTTGTGGGCAAGATGGTTATCGCAAAGTGAAGACCTCAGCCGCTCTCGTTTCAGTCTCAAACATGATTTTTCATGTCGCCAGATGAAAAAAAGAGTCTTGCAAGAGGAGAATTCATGTATTTGTAATGGAGCTTCAAGGCAGTAAACCATGAAACTTGAACGAAGATGCTCTTGTAACTGAATTCCCGTCAAGATATCAAACTGGCCGAGGTTTTTTGCTTCAAAGTGATGCCTCCTTTGAACTTCTTACATACCACCCTCTGATTCAGGGAGACGATGATTGTTTTCAAGTTTCTAAAGAACAGTTTTGCTCTTTGAAAGAAATGCTATAAAGCACTTTCAATCCATATCAAGCAATTCCAGCCATTGGTCTGGACGAGAATGACAATCTCGTAAAACAAATTTAAAGGCAGAGCGCACAGTTCTTGTAGAATCTGCCAAATGATTTGGAGCGAAAAAAATGAATGGAGTGGAAGATATATTGAAGATCGAGAAGGACGGCCAAACAAGTGTGATGTGCCATGAAGTGTGGCCATAAAACGCCTTGCCCTAAGACAACCGAGTGACTAATTCTTATTCCAGAGGGGACAAACAAGACCAAGGCTGAGCATGGCATCCTCTCCCCTCATCAACAAAAGCGTTTCCAATCAGGCCGAAGGATTACTATCTCTCTATCTGTTTGTTGTCAAACTTGTTGAGAGAGGGTGAGAATGGGCAAAAACTAGGCCAGGCTTCCTTGATGATTGTGACAAACATTGTCAAAAAGGTCAATTTTTCATCTCTTTCACATCATCACTTTGAGTCCTTTGAGGCAGAAACAATGTTAAATTGTAATAATTGCCTGTGAAGCTTTTGTAAACGCCACGAGCAAAGCTCAAGAATACGTTCAAATTTACTCACTGAGCAAGAAGATTAGGCCAAATGTCACTGGAGAAAAGAAAGTGATGTTTTTATATTAGTTTTTGCTCTCCGGAGGCGTGGATGAAGGTGAAGACAATGAGAATCATCTCGTGTGATTTTGAGGCGAACAAACTGTCACGCGAAAGCAGCGTTTCTTCGGTATTTTGATAGTAAACAAACGCATGCGTGCAACAGCTGCTGGCGCGAGAGTAAGGCGGGATATTCGTTGATGATTGTGGTTTGTGGTGAAAGTTGATTGTATCAATCTAAACATTCTCTGGCCCCGGAAAAATTGATGATCTTACATTAATGACGATTTCAATTAGTGTTTGTACGAACTCAATCCCGTGCAAGGCAAAGTGGAGGGAGAGGGAATCTCTAGGTTTCTTCTGATGACTAAAGGCTACCCGAGTAATTAATCCACTATTCCATATCTGTGGTTTTCCCCGTGGGAGAGAGAAAGTTGAACGCTATACACCCAGGGATCCAGACAATCTATTGAAATTACTACTCTTCCAGCCTTTCATTAGACTGTCTGCATGGCGGTCTTTTCCCAAAGGCCAGTTAATCAATAACGGTTGCCATTCTCCACTCCTCCTCCTTCTTCTTCTTCTCTTTCAGAGGACAGGGACGCCCTTCAGGGCTATTCAATGGCAGTGTAAGTGAATACGCCATACAAACACGGGACTTGGGACAAGGTCATATCGAATAAAGACCAGTATTCTGGTCATAAATGAGCTCAACAGCTGAGCAATCTGACACCTATTCAGCCATGACCAAAGGGTGGGAATCTGTCCCAACTCAAAGGCAACGAAATAAGTCCCCGTGGCCTTGATGAAGAAGAATTCACATTTGCTCAACGAACAAAGGCTCTACCGACTCCATGGGGAATATCGAACATATGCCGGGTATAGTACATTTTTTTGTCTGTTGTTGTACTCTTTGACGGCGAATGAGTCTCATGGTGATTAGATTCCTCGCTTTTTTTTGCAGACATGTCAACGAAGTGACCTTGTGGGTGGCTTTTGAGAACAACACCGGATAACGTATGCAATCCAACATCAACCGACAATGAATAGAACGTTGCAGATTGCGTCATCTCCGGCCCAGCTTCCAATTCATTAAACCAGTTGTTGTGTGCATGAAGATTGGATACAAGTCGAATTGAAGTGAAGCGACAATTGCTTGGCATGGTGTGAAGGACCAAGGATTTCGATCGTCACGCGATCTGACCTTGACGCTTCATTACCACAATTTTGGGTTCCCCCATCTCTCTGTTGCATCTGCCCCATGGTGCATTTGGTTAACAAAGGCCATTATTCAATTGAAATTGCCTTAAAGATCCAAATGGAGATATCCGTGGCGATCTGGCATTTGAGGTGCCGACCAGGTTTTATCGCACTATATTACAATGTACAGCAAAACAAATCGTCTTGTTCTTCTTCGTCCCAAGTAAAGAAGTTGGAGTGCCAAAGATACGTGGGGCTTTGAAGTAAAAATAATCTAACCAGCTTATGAACTAACAGCTTTTCCAAACAAAGACCTCCCTTTATTTTAGTCTTGACAATTCAAATATTTGCTTAAAATTGTTCAAAGTCGACTCTGTGCAAGGTAAAAGGTACATTTGCATAATCTTAGAATGTTTTTGGGCCAACAGGGCAAGTTTGAGCTGCCATAGCATTTGAAAGTTGAAACATTTAGAGATAAATGCTTTTGCATTAGAGCTAGGCTTAGATGTACCAAGCTTGTTGAGCCCTTTTAGAGAGGCTACAACATCACGAGTGTTAGTCAATCAAAGAAGCAAAATCTCTGTGACCTAATCATATTCACTTTCAACTCTGCATGTCTCTCTGACTTTTCAGCCTCTTTTGTCCCATCGAGGCTTGTGGTACGTGCTTGAGTGACCCTTCCCCTTTTAGTGAATGAAATGGACGTTTTCTCCGAAATGTGAATCATGCCATGCTAATATCGACTGACTGGGCGAGTGAATGTTGGATGTGGTAGAACATACCGTGTACCTACAGTACCTACCACTATCCATCCATCCATACTTACATACACAATGCAGAACATTGCGCTTCAGTCATGCAAAACCAACAAAGAGAAAGAAGGGAGGAGGAGGAGGAGAAGGAAACTCCAATTCTCGTGAATAATTCTCTCTCTCTCTCATTTCTCAATTGAACATTGGACTATCCAACACTAGACACACAATATTGAATGCAAAGAGCAAAAAGTGGACGGGGGAAAAAGAGTTGGCTGCAAACCCCTGAATTAGTGCTCCATTGACATTTCACAACAGGCACTCCTTCTTTGCACGGCAGGTTGGCTCAGAGGATCTTATAACATTACCCCCAGGATAAAAAAACAATTGGCTTCTCTCTTCTCCAACGTATTATGATGGATAATCAAATTCCAGTTTTTTTCACTTATGCTTGATCATGTGTTTAGTGGAAACAAGGATTTATACTTCAGTAATTTTTATGGCAATAACTTTTTTGACTATTTTCACTTTGTATGTTATGTCAAACAATGGAATTCATGCCAACCCAAACCTCTCTTTTGGAAACGTTAAAGACCTTCAAGATTCATAATAGCATTAGGCTCATACCTCCAATGTTGCCATGAATAAATCACCAAAGCTCGTTTTCGATTGAGGGTAGAAATCATGGAAACTGCTCCCCTACACAATAGCTGTATTTGAATCACTTCCGGAAAGCAACCGCAACTTGCTTGTTCAATGTGCATGAATTACGTATTTTTACCTCCCTAACGAAATCTGCCTTGCCCAGGTTCAGTTTGAGTTAATTTTTTTTTCAGGGCTCATTGTACAAATTACTTGCTTGAGTGATGGGACGTCAAACATGTTTGGGGTTGTCTGGTGGTGATTATTTTCTTCTGAGCGTTTAGTTGAACCGGTTTGTAATTGCTTGAATTTATTGACCTGATCTCACTCTCGCTATCTGCATCTCTGGGAGTGTCTGATGCTTTGATGGTTGTCGAGAGAGGCATTAATTATCGTAAAATTTGTAATGATGTCCTTCAGCAACCCGAACGGCGCGATTTCTATTTTTGCCCACTCGCACCAAGATTGATCTGCCTGGAGATCTTAAAACTGATGGCTAGCTCTACAAAATGATCGATTTGGGGCGTGATTGGACAAGTTTTTATCGTGACGTGTTGGAAGAAGGAAAGAAATATCTTGCTAGATCGCTTAGAAAGAATGGGAGGCGGTTTCTCAATTCACACTCCTCAACGTTTTGAAGATACGTCCGTCCATCCATGTGTATGTATGTCTGTACGGAGGTCCCCGTTTCGACTTTGAGTTTGCTCATTTCTGCTCAATTGGTGTAATCCCTTTTCAAGGTTCCAAGGGCGAGTTTCTAATATCACCTCCCTCCCTCCCTCCACCATCACCATTTCGTTCATGAGAGTGTGTGTTCTGCTTGGCCATTTGAGCAATTTCAAATGCACAATGGAATTAGCATGTGGGCATGAGGATTTTCATTGGAGGGATTGATGCATCAAGGAAAACGAACGGAACGAGTTTTGAGGCGCTCCGAGATCCTGACCACCAGACCCTTTATAGACGTCTGATGTAAAGATTTTTATGAGGCCTTGTTAACAAGATTGTCCACGTTCGACATCTGGCAGAGAAAATCCTCCCCAATTAATATCGTTACGAGGGATGATCTTATTCAATTTCATGCCTTCACAAGAACGCTGCCAGAGCGTGCATGGGGCTTGAAGTCTGTCACAATACCACTTTGGCCATGACTCAAAGAATGTTCTTTTCAAATCTCATAAATATTCATCACGACGCTTTCATTCCGTTCCCAGGGCATTAGTTCGAACTCCATGCTCACCAACATCTCCCACCGAGAATTTGTCAGGTCTTCCAACCTTTGGTGGTGTCATGGTGACGCTCTCCGATCGATGGATGGTTCACTGGTTTGCTTTTCGTACCAACTCCCCAACTCGAAATAGAGTGGTTTCATGGAGTCGCCAACTTTGCTCGGTTACCATAGCGAAGTATGAGAGAGAGAGACACACACACTCACTTACTAAGGGATTTTGCTCCTATCATACACGTAAACTCACGCTACATTTGAAAAAGTCTCAGAGAACAGGTGTTCTACGAGTGCTATAATGGATATTGATGACCAGAGCCCGGATTTCCAAGGAATCTTGTGTATGAATGCTTTCATTGCCAGTACGTCACCTTGAGGAGGATTCGCCTCAAATGTGTGCAAGTGTTTATGAAACCATATTGCAATGCGGTGTCCGCGATTTCGGAGAATTCGTCGTAATGGTGGTGTAATTTTGGTTTCCTGTTCAGTGGTCTCCATGATTCAAAGTCATGTTTTGTGTTAAAGTGAGGGAGGGGGACCCACGAGATAGTCAAAGGAAGGGCGAGAAACAAAAATAAAAAGCCAAGCGGGACCATAAAACACATGTTACTCTGAACACTTGGAATGGCAACACAAAAGTCGGGAATAGATTTGATCTCGGCGCGTTGACGAACGTGTAGATGTCGAGGAAACCGCGATGCTTTTGATAGCAGAGGTCTTTTTTGACTCAAAAATAGGTAGGCACACATCTACTGCAAAGACATCCCAAATAAAAGAGCTGACTTCAGGGTCCCTTTGTCAGAATTTGTGGGATGAGATAATGAACCAGGTCATGATGACATGTGCATCTGCTTGACAGATGAATTACCCCACCTACATAAGTTTCATTCACCTCATCGAATGTACAGCACTTCCTGCTCTCAACTTCAAATACACATACACAAGATAAACATAATCTCCTTACCCTTTGATATCTTTCTTATCCAGAACGCTGAAATCGATTAGATCCGGACGATATTTATGGATCAAAGCGCAAAAGGCCAAACCACTTCGCCAAGATGAGGTCATATTGGTAATGTCCACCCCGGGATATCCGGCAGTGGCACGTTGACACCAGACCTCGAGGGCTTTCGTGCCCTTCACCATCTTGATAAAATAACTGAGTTCAAACCGAAAAAGATGTCACTGAATGTTTCTGTTCTGAAGACACAACTAAGAAATAATCGGAACTATTAATCCACCCCCTCTCCGGCCAACGTCAAACCAGCAACTAAACTCCGAGTCTGTCCTTATTTAGTTTAGCAACCATGCTCGCTTTTTCCTCTATCTTTCGCGCTCTGTTTGAGCGAAGGCGGACACGCGCTTTTCAATTTCCGGGCGGGCTTCTTTCGCTATCTCTGGTGTAAGTGAACGAGACATTTGGTGAGGATTTGGTCAAAAAAACAAAGAGATGGATTGGGAAGAGTTGGAAAGTGCATCGCCAAGATCTGCCACAATGACCATGACCAAATTGTTGGCTAATTTTGCTGATCTTGACACCTAATCCCAGTGGAGGAGTCATTTCTGGGGGGATTCAATTGGGAGGGCTGCAACGGTCAAAAGTTTTCAAACCCTTGTGGGCAAGATTAATGACAGGGACAATGTGAATCGCTAGATCTGTGAATATCAAAAAGAACGAAGAGTGTTTTTGTTTTCAAAACTTTTGATTCTGTTTTTGTGTTGGATCCTCTTGATGATTTGACATCCCCGCATTGAGCAAAAAAGGCACTGGATGTTGACAAAGAATCAATTAAGGTCGAGAAACTTGTGATTCCAACCATTGGTAAGAGACACAGAGAACAATTACATTGTCTATCCATCTCTCTCCCGAAATAGAGGGATTACTGCTGAAAGTCTTTGTTTACCATTTAATTTGAACTCAGGTTAGGTTAATGATGATGGAAAACCATCCCACTTGTTGCCTCCAGATAATCTCTTTCTTAATTATCTCTTTTTCCTTTCAGCTTTTCTAGTTTTCGTGGCCAAATGAACCCACCAATATTCTTCAAATGCAGCTTGCCAGATTGCCTGTCATTTGTGAAACTAATTTAATATTATTGGGCCCTTAAAGTTGAAGGTCATTGCAAACCACTGTAAAAACTCTCAAGGAATTTTGCACACCTAAACTTTACGAGCCATCACTTAAACCACACACAAATTCACTATATTTAAAAGCGCAAATTGCATCAAAAGTAAAAAATCTAATTGAATCATCTATGAATGCAAATTCAAGCAGTGTAAGACATGGATAGAGCAGAAAATTGTGGGAAACTAGGTTAATCAATGCACTCCTAATACACCTGTCAATCAAATTTCAATCTGTATGGAGATTGGAAAAATATTGCACACTCCTTACAACACCATGGCGAGCAATTTGGAACTATCACACTGTCCAATAATAAAAAACACGACAGTCCTACCTAATCAAGAGGATTGTGGACTGCTCTATGCCCTCTTCTCCGTCTGAGAGACTTGCTAATGAAAATTGCTGCCATTTTGACAACAGTCAATTTTACGACTTCGCTAGATTCGCTCGCTTCGATGGCCGGGCTTCTCAACTTGACACTTTCGAGTCCTACGGGCACATCATTCTCCAGATTGTTTACTAGCTTTTTTGGGCAGATTGTAAAAGCCTCTTCTACGTCTCCAAAACTGAACTCGACTTCGATACTACTGAAAAAGAAATATTAAGTTGTTGTTAGCGACAACATCAGTGTCTATAGTTTCTATCACTCCAACTAAGTGAATGACCTGTTTGACCTATTTCATCTCAACTTCATCATCATGTTGGGAGTTTAATTTTGAGGATGAGGAACTCTGATCCCATACTTTGTACTATCTGAGGTTTTCAAAGTTTACTCTGGAATTGTTGCAATTGCTTCAACGTAAAATTGTGAAAGAAGATATTAATCCAAAACTTTTCGAGGGATGAAACTGGTTTAATCTTAGTCGTGGGAATGAATGGACAGGACTAGACAATGTTTATGAATTAAATTTTAATAACAGAAATCGCATTCATCCACATGTCAAAAACCGTCTTGCAACTAGGTGACATATCCTGATTTGATCAGGACACGTTCATTCAGAAGCTTTTTCCACGGCACAAATGCACCTTCATCCATTTTATTTCTATCCCACTAAGTCGAATGTGTGCGTATATGGGAATGTCACAGATGTGTCGAAAATGTGAGTTCAGTGTTCAGAGTTCAACAACCCAACAAGATGTACTCACTTCAATTCTAAAAGGGACTCCCTACGGAAAGAACAAGTTTTTTGACACTCATCCTTGGTTAATTATACGTTCAATATTACCTGTGTATGAACCTACTAACCCATGATGAGAAGTATTATGCGTCTTAAAGCGGAACGGAGAGGGTGGTATACCCCAACAACACTTGAGACACAAGATGCGTTGAGATTGAGGTAAATGGACCTTTTTTGGTAGGAAACATGGGGTTCGATCCATTAGCCAAAGTGAGTTTGGATTTTTTTTCTCTGATGGTATCGGGAGTATGTTGCCACGTGAAAAGATGTGGTCAAATGGAAGTGAGAATTGGTTTTGATTTTTGTTTCGGTTTCTAAATTCGAGAGATCAAGAAAGTGGCGCCAAAATTGCACTTCTGGTATCATGAATGAACTCCACGTTCAATAAAAACGTTGCCATACATTTTGTTTCAGTTTGGCACTCTTACTTGACAGGAGGGTTGTCACGTCAGTTGTTTGAGATTTGAAGTGTCAATGAGCAATGAATGTCCTTAAGACAAAAGCGCATACAAAAACCGCATTCTGACATTAATTGCGCTGTCGCAACTGTCGTTGTTGCTGTGTCCTTCATATAGTTCACTAGAAACTGAAATAGAAGTCATGAAATGCAGTGTTACGGAAAAAATATACTTTAATTGATATGTTGAGGAATTTCAGTGTAACTGAACTGTGTGTGTAACAGTGTGTTCAGTTAACTCGTTTTAAGAACAACAGGCAAGTTGGTGTATGATGACGTCACAAGCCTTCTTTGGAAGGTCATTTTTTGGCCGTTTGCGGATGTTTTCAATACCACTGCATGCTGAAACCCTGCTTTACGACCTCAAGCCTGATGTTGATATGTATTTTATGCCAATATGTAAGATTTGCATGTCACTAGTCAAGGAGTATTTATTTTATCCGGCCATCGACAAAATGCCATTAACCGAGTGAAAAGAAACGATACGGTCAGAGCTGAAAATAAGAATATTCTCCGGCTGCAGATATTTTATTCTTATTTCGAGAGTTATTCGAAATGTCTGATATCAAGGGATGCTATGTAGTAAATGTGCATTTCAGTCAGCCATAAATTCTGCTCCTGTTAAGAGTTGTTCTTGTATCCAGTTTTGAGAGTAATACAAATTTCAGGTATTTTCATTAACCTGTTCAGAATGGAAACCCAAGGAATGTTGCCACTCTACCAAAAAGATATCCAAAGGTTCCGCTAACTCCTTGATAATCACATGTCAGTTAACATCAAAACATTCGTTATAAAAACTCATACGAACTCAAATTAGAACTTACTTTGGTCTGGGAATAATACCTTTTACGGGCAAAAAAACGAGCAAAAGATCGAAACGCCGAATAACAAACAGATTAAATCAACAATGAACAAAGACCTCATCATCATCATTTCCTGAAACCGAAATAGTCCGCTTTTAGTCAGGTACTCTTAAATGTGTGGTAGAATTTAAATGGCAAAAAGAGCTGGCACTTCGATTGATGTTGTCCCAAAAACAACGAGTTCTAGATACCTTTTTTATGAGATGCACCAAGTACATGGTGGCGTAGACGCAGTAGCCATTCAATGATGCAAGGTGCTTAGTAGTACATGAACATCCATTCATCGATGATGTTTTGTGAGAATGCTTTGAATTCTTTGTTCAGGGTGATATATTCCCACCAAGTTTCAAGGTACTTAACAACTCCACGTGCTTTGTTTTAGATTGAAATTGGTCAAGAGCGTGACATCGATGACTGAGAATCAAACTACACTTGATCAACCAAGAGAACCACAGGCCCATTTGTAAAGGGCCTGAAAAAACGTAATAAATCAAACATGTTGAGACATTGGTTGATTGCATCCTAATTTGTAGACCTGCAGACAATGAATGCTATTTGTCCGACAATAATAGCATAATAACCTAACTGTTCTACGCCCAATGGGATATTTGATTTAAGCAGATGTGTTGCAACGAAGATTGACAAAGGATCGACGAAAACCGAAAAAAACTAAGAATATACACGTCAAAAAAAACTGAGGAAAGCAATTTGTTACCTGAAACTTGTTCGTTGTTCCCTTTGTGGAATTTGCACACTTTTTGTTTGATTTTATTTTTTATTAATTTGTCAACTCAGAAAAAAGTCGCTTTCAATGTCATGTTCGTAAAGCAGACAGCTGCTAATGTTGTATAAAGTCATTCATAGACGGCGCCACATTTGACTGGGCGAGAAGATAAATTTGCTAGGGAAGTCTTACTATCTTGAAAGCCATTTTAGACACTATTTCATCAGCTTTTCAAGGATTTTTTCTTCCAAAAATGAAAGTAAATAATACTACTTCATGATTTGTCACATTTTTATCAAAACAGTGGGACAATTTTCTTAAAAAGCGAGTTTCAAGTGTAGATATAAAGTTGCGCGAGTTTGGAACTGAAGTCAGCGAATTTAACAAAATCATGTGGAAACACCTGAGATCTGAGATCTAGGACACTCGATCGGTTATAGGCAGACTGTAGCCTTACATTCGCACTCTGAATTGAGGTTTTTGTCCAAAATGCTAACCTACATCTTAAACGAGTAACTTAGCTTTCTTATTGCACCATCGACACGGCCGAAGAAAAATAGAAAAGTTCCATCCCAAGGTAAGAAAATGGCCACAATTAGACATGCACAAGGTTGCTCCAAGTGAGCGTTTTAAATCATTCCGCGGGCGGCAAAACAAGGCCGTTGGCTGTGCTGAGTTGCTCAGCCCATTTTGGCGAATCCAAGTTTTTCCCATTTTGACGAGCATTTGATGATTCTAGGTCCTTGGAAACGATCGGTATTTCACTTAAGGATACCTTGGCTGGAATTGGGTCAATAATATGCAAAAAATAATATTAGGGTGATTGATTTAAAAGCAAGTAAGCAGGCCTTGTGCTATTTCAAAAATAGGACTTAACATTGATCCAAACACTAATATTAAGATGCGGATTTATTCAGTGGGTTCCAAAGAATCATTTCAATATTTCAAAATACTTAACATATAGAGAAATGCAATATTTTTTAACGCTTCTTTCTGTTAAGATCTAATCTTTTCTGTATCATTTTCAAGCAAACAAATTGGGCATTTTTTCAACCAAGTGAAAGCAGAGGGATCAAAACGTAAAATTAAGATCGTTTCCAGGGACCTAGAATCATCAAATGCACGTTAAAATGGGAAAAACTTGGATTCGCCAAAATGGGCTGAGCAGCTCAGCACAGCCAACGGCCCTGTTTTGCCGCCCGCGGAATGATTTAAAACGCTCACTTGAAGCAACCTTATACATGTCCTATTGACCTTCCCATTCGTTTTCCTTGAACTTATGCCTTATGATCTTTATTGGCGGTGGAATCACTTGATTGATGGAACACGATGTGGAATCTCTTTTATTTCAATTTGTATTCACAGCCAAAACTTGGTACACTATGCTATTACAAGAAGTGTTTGAGCAAAACAATGAATAAAGGAATACGAAAGCAAGTCCATAAAGGATATATTGGTGGATTCTTTCTTCCGTGAGTGGGGCCAAAATCACTCAGTCGGACTCTGTAAAGGTTTTAAATTCCGAAATACAAACAATTACAATACATAGTGTGGCTTTTCGGCTCGGCTCTTCCAAATTATGTTAAAAAATAATCCACGTACAGTTGTGTTGATTCTTGATTATTTATGCTCCTTACCGGTTCGGAATAAAATTTCTCTATTCACGCAATTACGACGGAAATAAGTTTGGCTTATTCGGTAAAAGCGCTTTGTCATCTATATTTTTTGTGCAAATTAGTCAATTTTTTGACCATAATTAATAATATAACAAGATTTATTCATCAAATTGATTTCATTTTAAGAGGATAGTTACAATTTGATATCTCAAATCTAGTAAGAATTCCTTTGCAAAATACTCCTCTCGACCTGTCAAGTGAGGCGACATCTACGTTTGACCTTATTCAACTTCAACAGCTGTATTCAGTACGAACGCCCCATTCAAAATTGAAACAACTTGGAAGGCGGAAAAACGCGAAAAAGGTCCTTTTCAAGTTTAGGTAACACTTTTTAAGCCTCAATCTATTCAAATAATGGCGTTGTCATGAAATATTCTTGTTTTCAAATGTCTTTTTCTCATATAGAATATAGAAGAAAATATCATTCTGTAATTGGTGGTTGCTCTCATTGGTATTTTACTTATTTTCCAAAACGTTTTGATCCAAGACATTTTAAGGAAAAAGTTGTTTCGGGATTTTGTCCCACAATTTTCTAGTCATTAGACTATTCAAAAGTAATTTTTATTTACCAGTTTCATGTAATAAAATCAGCCAAACTTCACGCAAAATTGAACTTTATCTCCGAAAAACTTTTCGTAGTCGTAATGTTACTGGTTATTGGACCAAATTTACTTGAACACTTCAAGACAAGACATCTCCATAAAAAGTTCAGTTCCGTGCTTTTTTATGTAAGAAACCATGCCATGTTGTTGCTCTTTTTGGAGATGATGGTCATGTGAAAAATTTAGACAAAGGCTTTACTGTTGTCGTTACTCAAGGGCAGACTAAATGCGTTTCTTTCCATGTTTTTGTTTCTGAAATCATAATTATTGTGTTCACCAATAAAAGCAAAATCCTGATAATTTACCAAAAAACAATAAAAATATCAAGAACTTTTTCTTCTTCCGTCGCAAAAAGTTAATTTCTCCAAATCAGGAAATGAAAATACATAACTGTTGGCCTTTTGAAACTTATGACAAGCACAAAAACGAACGTACTTAAAATTGTCTTGACAACACAAAACTGAAGGATGGGCCGGACTAGAGCACTACAATAACAGACTACGGTCATAAAGTGCGCCATCTAGTGGATTTCATGCGACAACATACAAATATTTTTGAAGATTGCAATAGTCATTCATCAGTTTTGGACAAGTTTAAGTGCCTCAAATGTTGACTGACTAAATCTGACTACTGTAAAGGTAATTCAGGCATGATCTATGCCAAAATTCATCAAAAAAAACACTTAAAGTTCTATTTGGAGTTTCGCCATCAACATTTTAGGCACTTTAGTTTGTCCAAAACTGATGAATGACCGTTGCAATCTTCAAAACTATGTGTATCAAGGGAACTACGAGCTGTTGCCGCATGAAATCTACTAGATGGCGCACTTTATGACCGTACTCTGTTATTATAGTGCTCTAGGCCGGACAAGAGTCATAAATCTTTGCGACTGTCTCGAAGTGAGAAAGCATGAAAAGATTCCTTGCGACGACACATCGCCTCTGCAACTTTCTTCCGGAACAAAAAGCCAATCTGTTTGACGTACTCGCTCTATCCTCTTATTGAGAGGTCAGTTTCCAACAAAAAGAGCCAGATTTCTCGGTGTCATTCATAGATTCAGTGCTTAATTGCGTGAATCAGGTGATACGGATCGCTTGATTGACTATGGGCGATAAATGGCGACAAAGCATCTTTTGGGGCCAAGGCAAAGAGTACACGCCCTCTTGGGGCCTTCTTCCACGAAGTGATTTGACTATCAATCCATATCGACAAAAGCTTCAGTATGAGCTCTCAACACGAGTGATGCCGTCCATATCACGGAAAGTTCGGATAATCGGAGGCGATGTGGTCCCAGGGGTGAGTGATACACTTGCTTTGTCTTAAAAATGGAGTTAGTGGGAAAGGGCCCTGTAGTCACTACAATATAATTTTGTTAATATGAAGTATGATTGCATAGGGATTGTTTTTATTCAATATGTTTGCGTCATTAGTTTGGATATTTGCGATTTTGGAACTTTTCAATCCACGAATTTTTGTAGTTTACCAAAGAAGTACTAAAAAATTTGGTGCGGCGAGCTTGTCAATGAGAAATGTTATTTCCAGTAGGAGTATATCAAATGCGTTTCACTGCAAAAATAACCTAGTTTGTGTTAAGTTGACATTAAATTTGAGTTTTCAGCTCAATCAAATACCGGAGTGAAAGATGACACCTTCTTTACACTATGTACTACCGTACCGTATAAGCTATGTACCGCCCTTTTGCGGTAACAAACTACCAGAATAGGGCTAGTTCATTCATTCTCGGTAGATCAGGAGGTCTCATTCTTCAGTAGGTCTCATTGTAGGTCTCATTCTTTTTGTGTGGGATTATGTCATGAGCTTTGAAAGAGCATAACTTTTGACTCCAACGATCGATTGAGTTGATAATTGAAGTACGAATTCTTCCTAGTTGAAACTCGCTCTTTGGATTTGAGTCCACTTTTCAGTAAGTTCTAAATTTTATATCTTTGATGACATTCTCGTACGTTTTGAAGCATGTTTATACTTGGCTCGCTTCTTCTTTCTCCTGCTTGTCGTGGACATTCCTATAATGAGCTCTAGGATAACAAGTTTTGTCAGTAAAAACAGAAAAGAAAGAAAAAGGGTTTACTTTACCTTACCTTTTTATGCAAGCCAGAAATCCTCTTGTTGTGTCGTTAACGTCATCAAGTCCATTTCAAGCTTTGGGTACGAGATGTTAGTTGCTTTGAAAGAAATTCACCAACAGGTTACCTCTCATACCCAAAGAGCTTAAAATGAAAGACCTTCAGTTTTGGAAAGACAAAGCAGGGCATCGGTGGACAAATCAATGGAAAAATATGTGATTCAACCAGAAACTTGTTTTGAAATAAGTCAGCAACGGGGAGGTTGGAGCGAACTCACAAACATGTCCTTGCAAATTTATTTCGGCCAGGTGGTTTCAAACAGTCCCAATCGGTGATGGGGACAATCCTGTTTTTCAATCATTTTAATCTTTTGAGACTATCGTCAAAAATAAAGGGATGTCACAACAATATTTCACAAAAAACTCTTGCTGACCTTGCTTATTGTACATATATTCAAAATATAATATGATGCTTCATTGTATTTTCTCCATTTTCCGCTCAGCCTCCCCAGACAAATAGCTCTATATTTTTGAGCAGAATAAGATCGGTTTCACGAATCACTCTTGTTCAGGGTTGCTTCAATCCCACCCGGTTAAAAGTAAACCCGAAAATCGCTTCCGGATGGTTTTTTTAGGTTTTTCTCTTTTTTGTCCTAAATGACCCTAATTTGTCACTTATTGCTTACCTTGATATGGGTGATTATGTTGAGACTAAAATTCAACAATTCCCAATTGTTGTCAATCAACTTTTGACGAAATTTGCTGAAAGAATGCTACTTTCTGGCCTTAAAATGTCACTGATTGACAAAAAAAAAGTCAAATATGTGTTTCAACTCTGAAAATAGTTTAGCCTTTTACAAATTTTTCTAAAATTAAAAAAAAACTGTTAGTTCGTTGAAAGGCTTCAATGAAAATGCGAATTTGAATCATTTTCCCAAGGATTTAAGTGATCGGGACAAAAAAAAGGCAAAACTTGTTTGTTGCGAATAAAAAAAATTGCTAAATTTGATAAAAGTCGACAAAAATTGCAAATTTTGGTGCAAGTTGCATTTCACCCGAGCTCTAGTTATAAACGTGTTACATATGGTCAAAAAATCACTATAAATTTTACGTTTCTGCCATTTGATTTGATTCCGATGGACTAACAAGCGCTATATCCTTTTAATTTTGAAATACTGCAATTTTCTCCAAGACCGAAAATGCAGAAACCTGATACAATTAGAAAAGGAACGGGCATCTTTTTAAAAGTAATGGACCAAAAAGGCTCTTAACCAAAACCGGAAGTCCAAATTATTTGCATTCATAAAACACATTCTCAGTTTTATTACCTAAGTGTTGAAAGAAGAAAAATTCCATCTTTTCGAATTCCGGTAATGAAATGATTCTATTCCAGAGGTTTTTGTTCCATAAAATTTACCATTTTTACTCAAACTTCACACTGCATATTGTGCATGTCCGTGTTTGGTTTCAGTGGGCAAAGCCGGTCAGAAACTAATTTTTCTCCTTCTTTTTCAGCTTGCTACCTTTCCCCCCCAAAAAGATGTACTTCATTTTTGTAATTTTTTGAATACTACTTCTCATTGCAGCTGGGAATCGTACATCGAACCTTCCCGTCGTCGCATCCATTTCCATCAACAGTCTCTCCTCAGTACAATTTCTATCGAGCCCACACGCCCAAACCCACCGAGCATTATTCTCGAGTGGTTGGAACTTGCCCACGTTCAAGTCGAACCATAACTCGTGCCATCCATCCATCGGATCACCGCCAAAAACTTAATCGAGCTTGGTCATCATCCCCTGGATTTTGTAGTTGAATAAAACCCCAATATGTTACGTTAGATCTTTCATTCCTCGTTCGGGAGTGAATTAATGCTAGTATGACATCTGAATGAATGATTATTAACACGGCTTTAGTGCATCTCCAAGAGTTTGCTCCGGATAGTTTTGCCCACATCATCCACAAAATCCGATTTGGCTCTGGATTTCAAGAGCTCTTCCCAGAGTTGAACCCGCTTGGAATGGCTCATCTCGCCCACGATAAGATAATTCACAGCGCATTTGGACAGAGAGTCCTTGGAGCCGTGAACGAGATATTCGCGTTGCAAACTGGTCTGATAGATCTCAACCACTTGCTTGACATTCAGACATCGCGTCGTGATCTCATGGCAAATGGTTTGATTCAAATCCGGCAACAAGAACTGATCACTTACACTCACGAGCTCCATGAGCACCGATACTTCGAGGCCTTTGAAGGCATCACACCACACGCATCCATATAAGTGGTGTAGCACAATTTTGAGACAAGAGTGACTCAAGAATGGGATCTTGATCTTGGATTGTCCAGCTTCCATGAATCCACCCGTGAACATGGCTCCAAAAACGGGCGAAGCCTTGGCAATGGTCTCTCGATGGACTTGAATCTCACTTCCATCGTCGAGAGTCAAGGTCAGATCTTTGGGATGGTCGTTGTGTTCTTGGTCGTGAAAGCAGTTGGTGTCTTCTTTGGGATCAAGGAGAAGATCTAAGGCCACAACGCCAACGTGGGCGCCCAAATTCGAACAGCTGAGGACGGCATCTGAGAAAAGCGCTGGATCGTCGACGTTGTCGACACTTTCGCACACGTCGAGTAGCACCTCTAGGCCGTCGTGTGTGATGAGCACGTTTCTTAGAAGTTTTCTTCCCCTGAAAATGGTTCACAATTTCTTAGTGCTCTATAAATAACAAACTGAAAAATAGATTTTGACTAAAACTGCAAACTCCTATCCATTTTCCTAATTTTGAGCTGTTATTTTTTTTGCGTGACAATTTTTCCAAATATTTTGTACATGTTTCCTGTAACTGTTTCCTGTTTTCGTGAATACTTTTTTAAACGTTTTGAATTTTTCAAAACTTTTTAATATTTCAGAAAAAACTCTATCTTTTTAAAAATTTGAGCTTTTTTATAGTTGTTATTAGTTTTTTATAGTTATTATTTATAATTGAATTCTGGCCATTTTCTGGTCTCAAAAGCACAATTGAGCCTCGTGGGAGGTTTCTCTTAAAATTTATTCCTTTGCAAAAAAATTAATATTCCTTTAAAATGGGCAACGGATATTTCTCATTTACCACAAAATTATGTTAAGGCACAAAAGCCCTTGAATTGTCAAGGATTGATTCTACTATTTCATCTTTTTCCCGAACATTTCGGCAGTTTTCAGCTATCTCATCAATAATATGTTGTAAAAACGTAACTGCAAGGGTAAACTTTTTTTTGCCGTTTTCAAAGAACTCACCTGATCAGGATGGCCGCACTAATGGCCACGTTTTGCTTCTCCTGTTTCGTTCCTCGCATCAAAGACAAACAAATCTGACCTTCACAATAACCGGATTCGGCAAACACAGAGATGTTTTGGACCAGAATATCACGGAGAAGCTCCAAGTTTTCACAGCTCTTGCATCCTAGATTCTTGTCCTTGACCGTAGGTCGATTCTCAATGGTTCGGGTCAACCAAGACATATGTCGTTGGTTGATGAAAGACATGGTTGAATAAATATTCCTAAAAGATAAACAACAAAAAAAAAATGCTAAAGTTAAGCACAACTCCAGAAACGACCCACAGTAATTTCGATTCACACTTCTCCCTTCAAAAAATCTTAAATTTTCTTTCGAGTAGCATTTTTCTTTGTTTATTTTTTTCTTCTTTAACTTACTTTTGCGATTTGGGGTAAGCCTTTTACCCATTTTTTGCAAGCAAAAGCCATTTTTTACCCATCCCCATCAATCCTTTAACGAATGCAATTTAAAGGGTGAAAATCTTAATATGCTTATCGACTTACTTTGACAATCGTATGAGGATCCGGCCAGCCCTTGGCAATGGATTGGGACAATTGATCAGATACTTGACCAACACTTGCGTGGTGGCAATGTTAAGCATGTGCTCATGAATGTGAGCAGGCTGCGACAACAAGCTGAGAATGTGAAGCACCCACCCAATTAGCGAGTTTTCTCTCTTCTCTTCGTGAATATCGGACCGAGCAGGACTATTTTGCGGTGGGTGTGGCAACGGAGCAAAAGTGGGCAGAGCCTTGGCCTGATTCAACGGCGATACTCCCGGAGAGAAGTTGTTAAAGCTCACATTATTTCGCGGAGGCGTGTTACTTGTCGTCGGAATGGGCGACATCTCCCGAGGTTTTTTCACCAACGGCTCTTTGGGTATCGGACTACTCGGAACTGGACGAGATCGCTTGACATCCCTGGTTTCGGCTGTTCTTGACGAGCAAGGTTGAACGTCTTCTTCATCATCAGAAAAACGTTCCACGGGAGAATAAATGCTCTGAATATCCTCTTCTTGGTCATCGTTGATTTGCGGCTCAAAAGGTAGTGGAGAGTACTTGGGCAATGTCAAAGGCGAGCCTCTTTCAGGCGATTTCTGTGGACTTCGGCTTGCGAGAGACACGGGTGAGCCTTCCAGAGAATATCCTGGAGACTGCTCGGGTGATCCCATCCAAGGATACGGCGATCGATCTGGTGATCCTGGACCACTAGGACCTTCTTGAGCGGGTCCTTTGACCCACAGAGAATTGGCCATGGCTTCTTGACGTCGCATGATCTCGCTGTACTCATCTTGAACGGCTTGATAGCTGGGACTGTTGACACGGAACACGATCGGTTCCTTAGCATTGTTCTCCGAGGGTGGATCTTGGAGGTTCATGGCCGCAATTTCCTCGTCATTCAGATCAACTGGTTCCATTTGATTGTCCTCTTCGGCTTCAGGTTCGGGTGGAGCAATGTCTTCGGGGATGTCGTTGGCATCGAGGACGTCATCTTCATCGACCATTTCCGGAAGTCCGCTGGGATTGAATCCATGGGGAAGATCGGGATCGTCTTCATTGGCACAATAGCGCAACAGAGGGGCTTTTTCATACGAGCATTGATGAACCACGCCGTATTTCTCGGTGTAGGCCCAGATATAACTTACTAGAGTCTGAACCAGGCCTTCGTTTTGAAGTGTGCTCAAACTAGCACTGTCAAAGGAGAACTGAAGTAAGGAGTTTACGATGCGATCAAAGAGCTTGTAGAGAGTGAAGTCGTTCAAAATGGCCACGATCAGACGGAGTCCATGACATTCGCGGATTTTCATTCGATTCACGGATTCTCGACAGAAAAGACACAGAGCTGTGACGCAATGAGCAATCTCTTTGGAACTCAAGCCCAATTCGCATCGGCTCTCCAACTGGAAATGAAATACATGTCCTGGAGTTCAATAATGTTCCACTCCCTCACGATCCTCTTTTTAGGTTTGGTTAGTTCTAATAAATGTTGTTTATGTTTCGTAACCTATATCCAAGATTGGCAAGAAGAAAAACAAAACGAGGGTATTTTGAGAGCACGACTCCAAATTGAGTA
>JAAGOF010000046.1:924132-974953 GCA_010645155.1 Tigriopus japonicus | reverse complement strand
GTGCTAGGAAGAAAATGCAAGACTGCCCATGTTCATGTCTAGACTATGTTCAAATTGTGCACATTGCAATAATTCGTTGCACTTTTCCTGGTCTTTCCATTCTCTTCTCGAATGCAGTGGATACGCTGATCCTAAGTTGCGCCAATCAATCTCAAGCATCCGTGAACTCTTATAATTAAAGTGCTCTAGTTTGGCCCAGTAAATTCCAAGAAGTGTTACTTAAAGGTTATAAAGAAAGATGATTGTGGTGCAGTAAGATGGGTGCACCCCGTATTTTTTTTCCCAACAGACGGAAAAAAAAGAAAAAAAATGCTTGCAAAATGGAAAAAATCGAATTAATTTCCCAAAAAGGCGAATGAACCTATTTTATAAGAAAGAAGAAAAAGTAAATGCCCATCCAGCCAAAAAATTCCGTTAAAGCTGCTCCCACAAGATAAGAACCAATCTGTCTGAACTGATCTGACTGTCAAAAATGGCGAAATCCAGAAAATTTAAAAAAGGAAGTACCTAACGAGCAAGAATTAGCCAGTAGTTCATATGTCAAATAAAAACCAAGAGTTAAAAATGCCTTTTTAAAGGAACGTTTTTAGTACAGTTATACTTAAAATCAGATATGCAAATCCAAGAAGCACTGGAATCATGGAGTGGGAGGCTAGCAATGGGAATAATGATTTCCAGTAAGAACAATTCAATTACGTTCTTCTGCAAATGAGACCTTGCAATTGTTGACAAGAATACTTATTTCAATTTTCAGCTCAATCGAACGTCGGAGTCAAATGTTATG
This sequence comes from Tigriopus japonicus, assembly GCA_010645155.1. NCBI lineage: Eukaryota > Metazoa > Arthropoda > Copepoda > Harpacticoida > Harpacticidae > Tigriopus > Tigriopus japonicus. The sequence goes on along the minus strand of JAAGOF010000046.1, from coordinate 974,169 downwards.
CTCACTCAAAATTCAGTGCAAATCCTACCGAGAATGAATGAACTAGCCCTTTTGTGGTAATCGTTTTACCACAAAAGGGGCGAGTTCATTCATTCCATGTTCTCTTCAGTACATAAGTTTGAGAAGGCATAACTTTTCACTCCGGCATTTGATTGTGCTGAAATTTGAAATACGTATTCTTCTCAATGCCAGCCAGGTCTCATTTGCAGAAGAACGCAAATGGTTTGTTTCTTCAGGAAATCATAATTCTCATTGCTAGCCTCCCACTCATATCACATCACACTCCATGATTTCCGTGCTTCTTGGCAAATCCAATTAGTGTTCTGATGGCCTTTTCAACCCAATAGTAATCTTTTCTTTCTGTGTCTGTCGAGCAACTGTACGAGAACAAGTTAATTTATAAGTTTGAATTGTATTTTGTTTGTGCAAAACCGCAACTGACAATCAAATTATTACATTGGCCTATGATTAGTGGGGTTGAACTTACTTTAAAGTTTTTGTTTGCTTGGAAAATTGAAAAAAAAACGCTGCAAGCGCTTGAAATCTAAGAAAGTCCAAATTTTTGGCCAATTAGACGAAAAAAGACGAATAAAATCCAAATTAGACGAAAAAAATTCGCGACGAATAAAGGCCAAAAAGACGAATAAGTTTATTCGTCTTAAGTTCCTGTCCCTGCTCATAAATCAAACAAAAATACTCAGCATAAAACAAAACTTCAAGTCAACGACAAATTGAGATCAATGTCTCTACCTAATAAGAGCTTCGGCAAATCACAGCCCCCTTTTTGTCAGACTATCCCTCCTCCATTGCTAGCTTTATCATCTTGATCCAATCCATCCGAGATATCCTCCAATCAGCATCGTGCTCCTCCTTGGCAAGTGTCAAATCTCACGCCTCGCTCGGCCAATCAGAGAGTGGGAAAGCAGCCAACGAGCGGCGAGGTGTGAACTCTCGATCACCAACACCAAACAAAATACAGCAACCTCATCGTACCAGTCAACAAGAATAGTTCCACAATATTCTCCTCCTCTGGGAATGAGACGAACGCCCATCCCTGGTTGATACTAAACACCTTCGTCAGATGGTATGGAATACTGAGCTAGAGGTTTGTGAGGCCATTATGTTAGTGAATATACTGAGAAGGTATTCATTCCTCTTTGTCAAAGGTCTGCTGTTTCGCGTCTCGTTCGAGAATTTCTTGCTTTGATATGATCATCTGTTGGAGAGGTGGAAAAGTTCGTTGGAAACGGTTGGTTTTCAGATCAAAAGAACTGATATTTGCCCTCAGTGAGTCTGCTTCTCTGTGCCTCAACACTCATTCGTTGGATGGATGTGGATAGTAGTTGGCTTGAGATCCATACAGAACTGAATGTGTGCACAGCCGACGACAGACGCTCATTCAACACCAGATTTTCATCCCTAAATGTGCGATTCTCGACACTCTGAGGTTCCAACCATCAAGGGTAAGATCGGATGCGTTGGTTGGCCTCAGGTAGCTTCAAAACTCGTGGATAGCAAGAACTGGAATAGGTCTGAAGAATTCATTGGAAGCGGGGGGATGGAAAATTTCGGACAGATTCTACCTCACCTCCCACACGAGGTATTTTAGTCTGTCTGAGGTTGATGGGAGAAATATGTAAAATTTGTTGAAACTGATATGTTGAAGAAGGTACAACGTGAGTTTGCTTTCCCTCCTGGGAACGAGAACCTCTTGTCGCATGCTTTCTGATCTTTCAAAATTTCTCAGCCTCAGACGTCATTGAATACGGTCAATGTCGTGATTTGGCGGAAAATCTGGACCCCAACGCAACTTTCCCAGGGCCGCCATTGTCAGCATTCCGATGTTTTAGAGAAATTTTGTTGTTTCCAGTAGTCTGTCGTTGTCGGATTTGTAGATCTAGCGGAGCCAAAGATCCGGATCGTGTAGTGCTGACAAATCCAAGCCATAATTTTCGAATGAATGATTGACATGATTACTAGTACTCACTCATTCACTCATTGATCCTCCTCCTCCTCTCTCTCGTCTCGTCGAGGATCCTCCAGTGAAACAAACAATAAATCATGAATTGATAGCCGACAAGCAATTTTAAAGTATCGTCTCCGCTTGGCTGCTTTCATCAATATCCAATTGAGAATTGTCGCCCACACACGTCACAATGTCCACGATTGAGATCGCGGAACAACTTGATCTGCATATGAAGGTTTTCAAAAACTTGAAGTGAGACACTCAAAGAGAAGTAGGAAGCAACCGATCAATACCATCCCTCTCGTTTTTCCTCTTCTTTCCGTGCCATCGGCGAACTTCCCTCTCGACAATGAGCTTGTCTCGTCCATGTCCATTGTGAAGAGATGCATAGTTGGCAAAACAAATAGTAATTTTCTCTAGGGGGTGTATGGTTGAGCTGTTTGAATGTTCGAAGGGTCCCTCGGCTAATAGATGGATGATATGTCGACCACCTCTCTCTCTTCTCTCCCTTTCGCTCGCTTTCTACCAATTCAACGCCAATCCTCTCTTATTCCCTTCCCTCTTCGTCTTCGTTTTCATTTGTGCTCCATGTTGGTTAGTTCCATGTACGATCATCTCCGTCATAATGGCCCGTGGCTTTGGATGAGTTCATTGAAATGTTGTGGAAGACATCCGTGTTTGCATTTCCTTTGAGACAACATCGTCGCTCTTGGCCAAACAACGAAGGATTGTTGTATCGTCACGTGAACAAGATGACGGCAAATGTCATCTAGCATCTTTCCACCCAGAGGAAGGGGGACAAAGGAAAGAAACAGAGGAGGCTTGATTGTATCTCCAATGTGGTCAGAAGCAATTTTCAAGAGTTACAGGAGGAGAAGGAGGAGGAGCAGGCGAGTCCTAGGAAGTCTATTAATGTGAAACTTCGGGTCAGTCTGACGCCAGTCGAGACCATTTTATCCCTGTCCACGTACATTACCACCCAACTTGATATAGACAGGAGGATGAGGACTGCAATCAGGGGGTTGGAACCTAATTTGCCGGTTCGACCCCCAACTCGGCCGAGGATTTCACTTTGCTTCTCATTTGTGGGAGGTGGTGACAGCTAGGCGATGCTTTTTGTCTTTCGGTCAGCCATGGGTGGGGGTAAAACCGTGAGTTGGGATATATTATATGTCCCTACTCACCGTGGAGGCCCCCACCGTTTTAGATATCCGGTAATCACATTGTGTCAGAAATTGCCTGGTTCCAACATAAATTTGGTCGGAGAACACATCATGCAACAACGAACGAACGAACTCTCCGACAACAACGACGACGACGACGTCCACAAGAGATAGATGGAAACCAAGCATGATGCAGCAGACAACAGGGTGATGGCACCATGCAGTTTTTATCTGGCTAACCAGAGATGTCAGCGACAAGATAAATTCAACGCTTTGACACTCGGTTGGCTGACGGCCTATCTGAGTACTTGAAGAACGCTCCCGAACCTGCATATGCGGGATGGGTAGATGGATGGATGGATTCAGGAATGGTGATTCCGTTTGCGAATGCTTTCCCTCTACTAGGACCCTGTTCTGGAAGGAAAATAGTTAGTGTGGACCCTAAAGCAGGGTCCAAGTGCCCATTTGCCAGAGACACGGGACTGCGAGAAAGAACTTTATGGGTTGCATCCCCAAGCACACCGGGATTTGAAGCTGCCTCGCCTTCCATCTAATCTCAAAGCCTCGACGCGAGTTTTCCTCTCAGCTGCGCATCTCCGGCTGCTAACTCTCCTACTCCAACAGATCTTGGAACGTCTACTCGAAACGGCCAAAGAGGACCCGGAGAGAGTCTACACGGTTCCGTCAGTCTCACGGTGTGAACCCGCCGCCACTTGGCTTAGTGGCGCTCCCCAGGATTTAGGTGCTATTCCTCTCGCTTCTACACTTTGGCACTTTGGATGAGGCGCGAGAAATGGAGTGCCTCCTCGTCTGGAGCTCGTCCTGTCTTTGCGCTCTCAACGAGGACCGTGTGACAGAGTGAAAGAGAAACAGAGAGAGAGGGAGACCCGCGTTGAACGGCCAAGATGAGGGAGCGCGTGGCCCTCGCGTCTAAGGCGAGGGGCCCGCAGAAGGTTCCTGTAGAGCGATAGTCTTCGTCAATTTTGTGGTATTTTCCTTCAGCTTGGCTTCTCCACCGTCAGTTGATTGTCTGGACCCTGTTGGAGAGGTTGTATCGTTTTCAAAAACCAATTTTGAAGTACTCTCCCCTAAAGTGAAAATTTTATGAGTGTTGACACAGAGCTCTGGGACCTGAGCGACCCCACACCCAGTCCATACACATATCGACCTTGAAACACCATTTCCAGTTGGAGAGAGACCTTTTGGGAATGAGTAAGTGACTATGCCTCCCGCTGTATGTGACACAATGGCCTTCCATGCTTCCGCTGCCCTTGCTGCTGCCTCGTCTCCACCAATGTTCCCTGGGCTCATGTCCCATCCTTCAGTGTCGTCGTCATCTCTCATGTCACCGCCCATGGGGTCGGGAGCCTTCACTGGTCTTCCGCCTCCCAGTTTGGCACAGAGCTATCCCGGCCTTTTCGCCAGGGGAATGTTTGGTGGTGGTATGCCACGCCTCCCAGTGCCTCCTCAAGAAGAAGATGATGGGGTCAAAGATGATCCCAAAGTGACCCTCGAAGCCAAGGAGCTGTGGCAGAGTTTTGCGCAATATGGAACAGAAATGGTCATCACGAAAACTGGAAGGTAGGATCATGATTTACTTTGGCTTCTTTGAATTCTTGAGACAAGACGTCGCCGATTTTTGGCAGAAAAGGGGCTGGACGATGTCGGGAAATGTCTTTGATTGATAAGAATGTGTCACGACTGTCAGTTGTTTGAGTGTGATTTGCTGGATTAATTAAAGAGGGGGTGTGATTTCTCTGATTTAAATAGCACGGTTTGTCCAGAATTCTTACCAACACTAGAAACAGAAACTGGGGGCCGTTGCCAATAGTATGAAATCACTTCCACCCCGCCCAAAATTTCGGTCGATATTGCGGTCTCATTGTTGTAACATCTCCATTCCCAGGAGGATACCCAAAGCCAAACATCAGCTGACAAATAAGTCTGAATTTTAAGTAGGAGCAAATTGGCAAAACATTTTGAGCTCGCTCTATGAGTCAACCCCCTATTTTCTCAAATCAAACAAAGACCCCATGACCATAGGATAAGCTCCTGAAATTGTCTGGTACACAATGGATATTGGCTTCCCAGTAATAGTGTCGGATCTCCTACCAATAGATCGTGACTCAAGATACGGATACGCACGATTGGGTCCTACTCCCTTGTTGTATTGGGTCCCCTGTGCCTTCAGACTTTGGACATGGAGTACATATACTGTACTGACGTACTGCTGTATGATAGGAACGATGGAAGAGATAGCTTGGCCATTGGGTTAATTTGTTACAGAGCAAACGCTGGTCCAAAATCGTTTAAGAGAAGAGTTTATACCACTCAGGGGTCATTTCAAAGGTCCCAGGCACCCCCTAAGGGCTGGCAATCCTGTTAGGTGTGGAGATTGGTAGACACAGGGCAAGAGAAAAAATGTGTTTGTTTTGACTCCAAAGGGTGTAAAATCCATCACTTTGACTGCCACTCTCCAAATCCATTTTTCCAATCAAAATCCAACTAGATGGCCTGACCCCCCCTGAGGGTAGATTCATCCTGTCAGAATCAATGGGGTTTGTTTATCGAAATGGAGCCAAGATGATGTTCAAAGCAGTGTCTAGAAAATTGAACCTCTTGGATTGAAGCAAGTGTGCTCAGTTGGAAGGGGCTCGGTGCTCGACCATCCTATTGGATCCATTAGTTGAATCATGACTGGGCTCAGAGAAGCAGAGAGAGAGAGAGAGACAGAGTCTGATTGAATTGCTAATTTCCAGTTTCTGGCTTTTCTGTTCGAACGAATTCGGGCTCTCCTAAATACTGGTCCTGACCCTAGAAGAGTCATCCAATCTCACGTCAGGATTTTCATGTCTGTTGTCCAGAATTCGGGGTTCAAGGAGGGCGCCTTGAACATCAACCTGGAGAATTGCCTTGTCTGGATCAGGTCATATTTTTCTTCACCTGGCATGAAAAGCAATGAATTGAATTCTTCCTGATGGATTCGAATGAATGAAGGGCTACAGTTTAATTAACCCTTTGCTGATGAGAAAACAAGATGCGAGCGTTTGCCCAGGCTTTCCCTCTTAAAGAGAGCTGAAGGGATCATCCTTGGTTGAGCATCCTTCAGGCGCATCACGAGTTTCATGAACCTCGGTTGTGATGAACAAGAAAGCACGACAAATCTACCTTATGGGCGACGAAAATAATCCATTCGTCTGTAAGTGGACGTCCTCGTTGTCGGTTACGGGTGGCTGAATCGAGCGCAAGGGACCCACCCGATCGGGGTGGTCAGTCAGTCACTGGTCAAATGGTGTTTTTGGATAGGAGCAGATCATCCTGATGATGATAATGATGATGATGATGATACCCTTTGTCTTAGTGATTGCGCATCTTTGAATAACGCCTCCCCACTTTGGAGACGTGTTGTTTGCAGAGGGGGCGACGGACTCAATTATGCTGACTCGTTCCTGTCGAGACATTGGAGGATCTAGTGATTTTCTTGGCACCAGACGAGGGATGATTGAATTATTATTAGGGGGTGTCATTTTCCAATTTGACACGAAAACAGAGACAAACGAGGCTGGTGTGAAATTGAGGAAATTTCTCCCACGCCAAAGTCTTCAATCAAAGACGCTTCGCCACTCACATTTTGGCCACTTTTCCTAGATGCTTCTGACCCGTTTCTCAAATACAGAGTAATCCTGAGCAATCGATGGTGCAAACCAGTTCTTTGTGCCTGAATCCCGTCTATCATACCCCAAAGCCAAGCCCCATTTTACACTTGATAGCACATTGGCTCAAAAACCGATGAAAATCCGTCACCACCAGTCTCGATATCCAATGAGGGCATCCCAAAATGCTCAAGTGTGTGACAGAAAAACACCACCCAGCTCGATGATAAGCCCACGGATATGGTAATCGTGAGCGACTTAGTCGACGACCAGCTCGTTCGTCCTCTCCTCCTTCCTTCCTATGGTCCATCAGAGCGAAGAGCAAAGGGCCGAAACTCCATCTGCCATTGCTACTAGGTTTTTTGGGAGGATTTGGCGCCAGGGACTAATGAAAATCCTTGATGTTATCAGTACTCAATCACGGAGCTTAGGAGGGTTTTTGAGAGCACTGCCAGCTTGAAGAATTCACATTCGAAGGTGAAAAGCGAGTAACGCCAAATTGAATGAGATCCAATCCGTGTGGGATGCTTAGGCATGCAGCTAATCATAGAGGGTTTCAGCACAGCTAATGCTGGAACTCGCGCCACAAGTTCTACCATCATATTCATGGATGTTTCCAATTCTTTTCAGACAAATGTTTCCCCACCTCAAGTTCAAAGTCTCCGGATTGGATGAAAAGTCAAAATATATTCTCCTCTTGGACGTAGTGGCTGCCGACGATTATCGCTACAAGTTCCACAACAGGTACGACTGAACACATACAAGGCTTCTAATCCTCCCTCAACCCTCCATCAAATAGGCCAATGTAGTCAATCCATGTAATTTTACGTTTCTAGTCGATGGGTGATTGCGGGTAAAGCCGATCCCGAGATGCCAAAGCGAATGTATATTCACCCGGATAGTCCAGCCACGGGCGATCAATGGATGCAAAAAATCATCTCCTTCCATAAGCTCAAGCTGACCAACAACATATCAGACAAGCACGGATTGGTGAGTACAAATTAGTTTTGGCACGCATCCAACCTCACACACAGGCTGCTGCCTTGTCTGCCCACCAAAGTATCTTGGTGCTGAGAGATCGACTTCGATTCTAAAAGATTATCTATTTGCCTATTTACAGACTATCCTCAACTCTATGCACAAGTACCAGCCCAGATTTCACCTTGTCAGAGCCAATGATATAATGCAACTCCCGTACTCCACATTTCGGACCTACGTGTTTAACGAGACTCAGTTCATCGCTGTGACCGCCTACCAAAACGAGAAGATCACCCAACTCAAAATCGATCACAACCCCTTTGCCAAAGGCTTCAGAGAGACCGGCCATGCTCGATCCCAGAAAAAGTAGGTCTTACAATTGCTTTTTTGATTTATGGAGGTGGCCAAAGTTACATTACCATTGATTAGTTATTTGTACAAAGTAATGGTGCTCATATGAAAAGCTCGAAATTTTCAATGCATGACGCTCACAATCCGTTTGCATGAACTCGTCAACCTAAATGGTGCTTGAGTAGATGCTGTTCAAAGTAACTTCACTTTCCACACTCACTCTGCACTTCCTGCTCATTTTCGGGGAAGGAGACATCTTCCTTGACGAGGAATGTTGTAATTTATTTTCCGTTAAATAATGTCATGTTTCCAAATGTCTCTGAGCTCCTGCTTTGCCTTGCCATGAACATTATTTGAACAGCTCAACGCTCGATGAATTGAAGGGGAGGAGCTTTTGCGATTGGGTTCAACGGCTTGGTTTTGCTGAATCACAATCATACACATATTACAAACAGCCAAGTGAACAAATGAGGAGACAAAGTGAGTGGTTGAATGGCAAATATTTGAGCCTATTCCAAGTCTTCTTTAGATTCTCGATCTCGTGATTGAGAGTTTGGTTGTTACATATCAACTGAAACTGGGAATGAACATTCTGGGAGGTCTGTGTCGCCTCGGACACATTTTTGGCGAGACTTGGATTTTGTAGGAAATTTCAAAGAAGCTAGCAAGACGCTCTTTGTGAGAAATTCCTCGTCGTTTTCATGACTGAACGGCGAGAGCTGAACGAACCGCTTCTTGCAAGTTCACTTTTGATGTGGCTTTGTGGCCTTGTCAATTGGGTGTTGAGAAGTTTTGCTATCCGATAACTTGCCTCTGAACTTTGCCCGACTTCGTTAGTTCAAGGGGTTGAAAAGAGGGTTCGGATATCTGTGATGATGTGTGCTTAGGAGGGGATATGAGAGCCAGGTTCCCTGTCATCAGTTCTTTAAAAGGCAAGAATCCGCCCAACAACATCAGGCCAAGCCCCGTCAGAAAATTGATGGATGAAGCTCAAAAACAATTGAGAGGCTCCCAACCAAAATATACACTTCTCGAATTTGGAATCAATCCGCAGTCTGGTCTCCTGGACCCTCCCTAAGAACATGGCTGTTGTACTGGAGTGTCTCCATTTTCGTACGTGACCAACTCATGGCGCTTCCTTGTTAGAGCGGGAAATTTAAATGTAAAGACTCTTGATTCTGATCGGGCTCAGTACTGAATTTTTCGGGCGTTTTCTCAACTTGTCATCGATAAGGGAGTGACATCATTAATCATTTCCCCTTTTCCCAGAGTCAGTAGCCCGTTTCTTTTCTACATTACACTCACACACACACAACTACAGCACAATATGTGTGTTGCGTGGACAGACGAGCATGTACGTACGTACTAGAAACCCATACATGTTCTTCACCAAGTTCTACAAGTACACCAGACAAAATGTCGAGGGTGGAGAACAAGCACGTTGCTCTCTCAAAGTCAAGCCGAAAAATGATCTTGAGTGTCCAAATTCAAAGCCCTCATTTATCAGTCCAGTCGTGCCCACACTTGTTGGCCGGCTCTTGTCAAAATAGGATGAGGGCTGACTATGTAGGACGTGGATAATCATGTTATTGTCTGCAATTGCTTGCGGCAACTTCGGCATTGGAAAAAGACCACTGCTCCTCCTGTGTAGAGTCTCTTTCACGTTGTTCATGACATTAACCTTTGTTCCAGAAGGCCCGGTTCGCCCTCTCAACAAGGCAATAGACTTCCGGCATCCTATCAGTCCTTGCAGGAACGCATCGCATCCAACTCCTCCAATGCCGAAGAGAGTATCCGAGCCTCACCTCAACGAGCCTCTCATAGTGAGCCCCGACGGGCATTTGACGTCAGTTCTTTAATCGGTGAACCCGATTCACCCCCACGTCGTGCCACACCACCCACTCCACCCACCTCGTATCCTAGTCCAAATCTTAGTGTCGGACCACCGCCCGCTCTACCTCCTCAACACGGTGTCCCACCATTTCCCAATCCCTATTTGCACCCGGGTTTCTACCAACATCTGGCTGCAGCTGCGGCCGGAGGTTTTAATCCTATGTTGGCCCAATTGGCCCTGAATCCTTTGTTGTCGGCAGCCTATGCCGGGAATAACTTTACCGCAGCCGCTGCAGTGGATCGACTCCGGCAACACCGTTTCTCACCCTACAACCCGCCCTCATCTCCACCTTTGAGCCACCGGAGTTCACCACCTTCCTCGGCGTTCCACCCAATCGCACCTAAGCACTTCTCGCCGCCGTCAAATGGGCGGAGAAGTCCAAGTAATAGCCCCAAACAAATCAGTCCCGCCTCATCGCCTTTAGCAGTGAAGCCTGAACGCAGAGACCCTCCTGGCTATGACAATAGGAGGTCGAGTTCGCCACAGATCAAATCCGAGAAGGAGGATGAAGAACAGCATCACCACCACCATCACTCTCAGGAGCACCTAACGGGCGCGGCGGCATCTTTAAAGGCTCATATTACCAAGACAACTTCGCCGTCCCAAGCCAACTCATCCAATAGTGAACTGAAGAATATGGAGAAGCTAATCAACGGATTAAAGGATCAGCAGAAAGCATCCTGAAGAACATGTCAAAATACTCGTCTCTCGTTATCCTAACCCCTTTGAAAATTCACAACCATTCGCTTGGGTTCGCTCTCTCAACTCTGAACCTTTCGTTTCCTTTCGTGTGTTTTCTAGATATTTATTTCAATAAAAACTTTCTCAATCTCCCAACAAACACAAGACAAATATCCGCTCATTTGAATAACCAACTGAGGTGACAAGAATCGTGTGAACTGAAGGTTCTCATGCAATCCAGAAGTGTCAAGACCCTCCTCCTTGACACGAAACGTTATTCACCATTCCGATCTAGTTAAGTAACCTAACCCCGAAAGAACGGCGACCTTTCTTTCCTACTTGCCATGAATTACTCTTACGATTGTACAAGCCAAGCAAGTTCTAGTCAATGCTTTGACTGATTTCTTGGGAAGGGCCTTGGTGACTTGTCCCTAATCACTACCCAATCAGTAATGTTGTTGTCGAGGGGTCCTTGAATTAAAACAGGGACTGATTGATTTGGACGGGCTTCATAATGGCCAAGGATTGGCTAACAATTTCTGATTGATCCTTAATTAAATAGCGACAAAAACAATTGTCGCTCAGGAGTGGAGAGTCATGCGGGTTATACATGTACTAATTCAACGGGCATGGCAGACAGACACATTGTGTGAGAGTTGGTGGCCATAAAAGCTAGGCCAGGTAGACTGGATGAGATGACGACTCATCCTCGTAATACAGGTTTCGTGCAGGTTCAACCGTCCACTAACTCACTCACCTGGCACCAGTACTAAAGGTATTCAGTAAATGCTGTAGGAGATAGAGAAGGATCTGACTGTGAGCTTGGAGGCTTTTAGGAGTTGGAATTTCAAGAAGGAAGACGAATCGATTAAATCGATAGAGGAACAATCAGATCTAGCGACGTGATAATCTAAAACGACTTTGCGCTAATGTCTTCATGTGAGCTTCACAACAGTCAAATTAGGAACGAAATTACAAAATCTTGACAGCCATTTTTGGCCTGATCTTAATCTGCGATCTAAGCCTAAAAAGGAGCCTTAATTAAGACATAAAAAACAAGATGATTTTCGCTACAAATTTGCCATTTCTACAGCCGAGGAAGAGCAAAGGAATCCTCTGAACAAATAATGGATGAAAGTTGTTCACCCTTTGAGACCCTGTAACCGCTCAACCACGACCATTACAACCACCCTGCCAACATCTTAGATCATCAGATACCTCGTCATTCATTAGTCAATTCAGAGGCACCATTCCCAGCTGATAACGAATGACATTGGAATCGTCAAACGTGGGTTTAATGTCTTTTTCATGGAAAAGTTAATCGATGACATTCGTTTAACTTTAATCACTCTCATAAAACAATTTGAGCAAGGTCCATTACAAATAGAACTTTCCGTAATGAATTGTCGTGTAATTGCATTGGCAACCCTGACGAGTGGCAGAATTGGACCAATGGTATTACGGATCATTGCTCATGCAATATACGATCTCAAATCAATCTTGACGATCTTCAACTTTAGATTCGACCGTAAATCAATGCGTGGAAATCCACCGTCAAAGCCGAAGTTGGGCACCCTGATTCAAAACAGGAATCCACTGGTAAATTAGAGTTTTTTAGAGGCTCAAAAAGTTTTCAAGATCCCGAAATTTAGAGCCAGAATTTGAAAGCAAATCCACACCCCAAGGATTGTACAGATCTGCCAACAGTAACTCATTGGCAGATCAAATTTCATATAAACGGTAATTTTATAAACTATATTAATCATTAACTCTCTTTACAGGGAATCCCATTCCTTGTAGCGGTATTAAAAAATCCGCCCCCCCCCCCAAAAAAAAAAGAAAAAAAAACACCTTGAGCAAATAGTATTTTGTAAAGCAGGATCAATTTTAGGATATCGTTGCAGTCAGATCAGCTTAATGAGTTATTCTTTTCATAATGGAACTGTTAAATATCTCATTTTACTTCCCTGATTATTTGAAACGAAATTTCCTGGAAATATTAGTGAATTAGCAAATTTTCTGTTTAACTTTTCTCTTCTATTGTTGATTAGTTTACATGCCCTACACAAGTTATGGATAAGCAAATATTTCTTGATTGGCTAACAACGATTTGTCAAACAAGTTAGATAAGTTTTTTTTCTTTTTATTACAGAAAATCATCGTCTCCCGTTCAGCTTTTGTTAACAAGAACTTCGTACATTTTCCATCTTTTCGCGCAGATTTTTCATACGCCTTCCAAGCTCGATGGAAACATGGCACTTGGTGGCTGAAATGCATAATCCCTTATCTTAATACAGCTATGAAAATAGTGGCATCGCTTTAAGTTTGCATCCAAAGAAATACAAAACAGCCAAATTATGAAGAAAATTGTTTTGGGGCTGGTGAGTTGTTGGATTTTTTTAGAACTCTCTGTCACAATCAATAAAGTGCCTCAAAATTAAAGCTTTTTGGGACTATAATATGCCACTTTTCCAAAGTTTTTCATTATTTTAACTAAATTCTGAACCTGGCTTTTGCTTCCCATTCAGTTTACTTTATAGACATACGAAAAATAAGAGGTAGTGTAAGGTAACACCTACCTGAGCTGAAACCTAAGCTAGACGCATGATTTCCAGATCAGCTGAAAAAAAGTTGGGAAGAAAACCTTTAGTGCAAAGTTTCATAGGATTTTTGTGAATTATGAGAGCAAAAAAGGTTGATCACAAGAACAACAATTGCTTTATCGTAGGAACAGAATACTTCAGACTCAAACAAACAGAAAACGACATGGAAATTGGAAAATATATTCTGTCATTGAGAATCTCTAAAGCGTAATCCTGATCATTAAACCATAATAATTTTATTTTGCTGTGGAGCAGAAATCCCAGAAACGTTACAAAAAATTTGGACATCCATTGCAAATCTAATCTCTGAATCACTGTAGTTTGGTATTTGGTATCCAAATTTAGTATGTATGTAAGTAGTTGGTATATGTTGCATTAAAAGAGGTTACAAAGAGAGAAAACGTTTTTTTTTTTTGAAAGCAGAAATATAAGGAGAAATTATCTTTTTAAAAGAGAAAAAGAACAAAAAAGGTTATTTAGATGTGAAGCAAAAAAGTTTTTCAGAAAGCAAATCATTAAAGCCTTCTTTCAGAAACGTGATAGCTAAAGAAGGAAGAGTGCCGATTCGAAATTAATGATTTTTGAGTCAAAAATATTTTTTCAAATTGATTAATAGCAACCCAAAAATATTCTCTGAGGCATCAAATTTTCCTACTTTGGGTCTATTTCCAAATCACTTTTCTGAAAAACCTCTAACTTAAGCCCTGTGGAATTTGACCATTAGATTTCTATTTTGCTAAATTTCCGCATAATTAGAGGTTCTCAAGGTCACTCCATTTAAGATATTTTTTTCACGCTCGTTCCTAGAGTTTTAACCAATCAATGCCATGAAATCCCCACAAAATTGTGTGTCAGCTTTTATAAATATTTGGTCATGTATTGTATGAGACTTTACCTCTCTTGGGCCCCCTAGTACATAAGGTGGGTCTGGTATGTTTTGTAAGAAATGATCCAAGTCCTGTTTGAAACGTAACAAAGATCATCTCTTGTGGAGAATCGTCTGAGACCTTGAGGAAAGAGGTTGTACAACTTTAGTTCTCAATTTAGAAATGAAAAACTCTTAAGATTTATTCATACCTTATTGTCCAATGAACAAGCTTAACTTACATTTTAAGATGGATGTAGTATCTCTCATGTGTGCTCAGTTCCAGGGCTTGGGCAGAGGTTTGTAGACATTCAATTGAACACATGAATGATTTGGTACCTTTTGTACCATTTTCTATTCTTTATTGTTCATTGCAATGTTTACATGTATTCATCAGTCTGGTTTCTTTTTGTTTCCAAAAATAGAAAAAATGATACATTGTTTAGATTGGACCCAAACTTTTAAAAACGGAAAAGGCCACCATGTAAATATCTGTAAGAAATTGCATGGAACAATAAGGCTTCAAGCAATTTTGAAAATGCAAAAGGATTTTATTTTGCTGACGAATAACGACTAAAAGCATTTTGATACATTTTTCAAGTAGGCATCTTGTGATTGCAAAAACCAGTAGCATGAAGAGTTGTGGTTAAAAAACATTTCGCCATGCCTAAAAGTTTGCTGAAGGTTCTAAAATGTAAAAAAAGTCAGGGCAAAAAAATCGTTTTAGTGCAAAAAGCAATCAAATTCCTCAAAATTATTTTAATGTTTTTTGCACCAAAAACTGGTGAAAAATTGAAAACAATGAACTAAATAAAAAATGGCTTTCCATAAGCCTTATGGCTTATGAAAGTCTTGGGGGTCTGCTAACTACTCGTTAATCTCAATAGAACTTACCTCAATGAGGTAATCTTACTTCAATAGAACTAATCCCCTGAAATACATAAATAAAAACAAAAATTCCACAAAAAATAATCTCAAATCCGGTCTCTAATTAAGAGTTTTGAACAACATGCATTAAGCGAGGAAGCATGAAGCAATTGTTTATATTGTATCGACTTTGAATTTATATTTCATAAAACGTTATGTGATTGTTTCACAATGCTCTGGAACAAATTTGAGGATGTGATCATGGCAAACGAAAAAATGACGTCTCGTTTGGTGTTGTTTCACAAATTCTTTTCCACATTCTGTGCAACACAAACCAATTTGGGGACACATTACCTCGATGTCTCGCTTGAAGTGACTTCGAAATAAGTGGTCCTTGTACAAGGAAAATTTTGGATACGATTTCCCGCAAAAACATGGATATGTTCTTTGTGTAGGAGGAAGGGGTGTGGGAGGTGGTCGGGACGTTTGTTCAAGCTTAGGAACAATAGTAGGTGGAATCCATTCAATCGACGAGCTTGCTGGGCATGTGGTCAACGGATCCGTTTCAGGTAGAGCATCATCGGAAGCAAAATCCACAGACTCCTCATCCGAACACACAATTTCCAAAACGTCGTCCACAGCAATGGCAGAAACGTCCAACAAGTCCACATGTTTAATTTGCAAGGCCTTAAAAAGGGTCAGGAAAGCGTGATACTGTTCCAGATTTTTCAAAGTGACTTCTCCACGGTAAAAGAGGTTGATCAGCTCTGAAGCAGTTTCCCTCTCCACATCAACAAGAAACACTTTAGCCACTTGTATTCCATTTTCATACGTTAGCATGGACTGATCTGTAATAATATTACGCAAAAGATCCGAATGTTGGGCTAGAACCACCCGATGGGCTTGGACGGTCCCATTGGCACAAATCAGTTGCAAGTCATGTTGGACTTGGGTTGCCAACAAATTCGACAAAGTGGCACTCCACTTCACTTTTTCCACGCTTAAATTGATCGACATGGCGTAACTCAGTTTTTGGTTGTTTACACGTCTTGTCTCTGTTTAGCTAGTGGAACGTGGTCGATGGCTAGCCTCACGTTGGGTCAGCACACCCTGTCAAAATGGGTCAACGCTGGATTTGTGCACCAACTATTAATGCTGGGCGCTCTCAACGCATGAGTGCAAGGCGCCAGCTGCGCATGGCTGACCTGTTGTAAATCCTGCAACTGTGCCTAGCTCACCCCAGCTCACTGAAGGAGCTATTAAAAGGCTGACCAAGAAAATAGTTGTGATTAGATAAATTCAAATTGAAAGGACCTTGTTTTTGTTAAAGAAGCAAATAACAAAGGAAGCGGCAATGAAAACGTAAGCTCGAGAGCAATTGATAACTCCCCTTGGTTTCTTTGATTAGTTTTATGCTTTAAATGCACCAACTAAGTTTCAAGAATACGTGTTTTTCTGCTGAAATGAACCAAGTTGTGGTCACCCTTGCAGAGGCGCAGCCCTATGAGTTTTTGAACACGGGCAACTTTTGAAAGGCGCAGGTCATGGTGAAAGTTGCGGCCGGCGCTGCCTGCCTATCCATTTCAGATGGAGAATGGGAATATTTCCTTTGTGAAAACTTGATTCGATCCTGCGGGATTCGAACCTGCTCTAGCTGTGAAGCACTGGCTCATAGCCATTGGCACGGGTACGTTAGACTGCGCTGCCATTTTGGCATCCTTCAATTTAGAACGAATATCAATTTGGGAATTCAAAGCGAAAAGTGATTACAAAATACATGAGTAGATGAGAAAACTCATATAGGTTTAATTATTTCGGATTTATTAAAGAAGAAGTGATGGACCGAAAGGGCTCTTAACCGAAAACGAAACTGAAATTTCGGCCATGACTTCGGCCAAAAGCAAGGATATGAGAAGTGCCCTTGAGTTGAACCACTTGTCCGATTTAAGCATCAAATTTGTTAGAAATTATTGCAAAAATCTCAAACCAAACTTTCGCAAATAGATTTTATCCAAATAGCAGATGGTTTGAGAACAAGAACGATAACGAATCCCATCCATTCCCAAAAAGCTGTTTCAGCACGGAAAATTCCAGTTATATATCGACAAATCTTCAGGTTGCAAAATGAATTGAAGCCTATTCTACCAATTTTGACAAATGAAGCTCTGAGGCCACTCAAGCAATTTGCAGTTCGTCTACTGTCCAGACTTTCGAGCATTGCCGGTTTTTGAGGTTTTAATTCGATTCCAAAGTCATGGCTCATTGAGTGGCTAACAGAGAAAAAGACAGAGGACCTGGGACCGCTTGTCGCACTGAACACATTCGAGACAATTTCAAGAGGCTGTTCGTTGTTGATAATTGGATAGGAGGAAGCCTAGCAGCAGATTCTTTTATTTTTATTTTATTTCTCCCCCAATTTGTGTTCGTTTCAATTGAAACGTGACAAGACATGCATCAGCAAATGACTTCGGGAAAAGAAGAACCCCAGGCTGAGGAGGAGGAGGATGAATCCGATTCGAGATTCACTGTGGGGAGGGAGTAAAAAAGAACCACCGTGTGGTCGGATTTGGTTCCTTCTTGATCTATGTACGTACATGTGGGGGTTGGGACTTCTGGTGTGATTGCCTCACCAAATCATCAAGTGAGACAGTGGAAATCGTAAAACAATTGACGGTAGCAAGACAGACACACGGACTATTGAGGAGCAAGAGGAGGTTTTGGATGGAGGTAATAATTTCTTGGTTGGCTTTTTTTGGATTGCCAATAAAACCAAGTTACTTGATCAGGGGGATTAACCAGACTGGCGGGGCGATGTCGCCGAATCAGGTTGGCTCTCCATTCGAGTGTGTCATTTTTCTCACTCACGTTGACAGTATCGCCATCTCCTTCATCTCCATTGTCTAGCTTGACCGTTTAAGTCGGGAGATTTTTGCCTTTAAACAGGTTTTTTGGTTGAAAATATATGAACGCGTACTCTCTAGAAATCACCTCTGTCAAGGATTTGAGGTGTACATTCGATGTGGTCCAGGAAATTTTTGCTTCTTGAATTGAGCCTCTCTCTGTGTTTGGTTTCATAGTGGAGCTTACGTTCAAAGATTGAGCTCACTTTGTAATATATGAAAACGCCTTAGCTTCTGATTGACATGTCGCTCAATTTCAACACCTTTTATTATTTTTCCTAAAAATCAATCAAGAGAAAATAAACTTGTGGGGTTGGTAGTCGTCTTGAAATGGCGTTGTAATGCTCGTTTTGGCGTGGAAAAATATCAAAAACGGAGCATCATGTCTTACCTTTCCGCGGGGAGAAATAATGCAACAGAATAAAACTTTTTTTTAGGTTTTTCCCTCTAGTTTAAGTTTATAAATTGAAGTATGATGATCGCTAAAGCAAAGTCTGTCATGTGTTGCGCTTGTTGAAAACTGCTTTTGTGGCGTTTGAAAGGCCCAAATATGGCCATTCAAGACAAGGAGGTGAAGAACATGTGGAATCTTGTCAATCTGCAGAATCGTCAACGAGCGAGGATCTAGAAAAACGGGCTCCTTTTTTGACTGGGACAAATTCTCTTTTCGGAGGCCCCTTTGAGATGAGATGCCTTGATAGAAATCACTTGAAGTCAGATGTTTCAATTTGATAGTCAGGAGATGAGTGGGAATGGTCAATGGGTACATCACTTTTTGAGGCGATGAACCTACTGCTTTCTGAAGCTTGACCATGGTTAAAAATTGTTTCTCAAACACAGTTGCCTCCTATGAGCGCTTGCTTTTGTGTATTACAGCAACTAACTTTGTAGGTAATTACAAGGTGTTCGGGTAGATTCGAAAACTTTTCGACGACACCTTGTGGTGTGTAATTACACGGATTGTCATCCATTACATTACTTCACCAATGTCACCCATCAAGCGACAATTAAATCGAATTGAATAAGTTTTTTTAGTAATACCTCACCTGTCACTCTTTCTTTCGTCAATGACCCCCAATTTTAAGATCAAAGACCTACATAATTTCTCACCAAAATCAGTTTCGGAGACTGTTATTAACGCCCAAATGGATCAGAACCAGGCAAAGTTAGGTAATTTAATCTGTGATCAAGTCCAATTTCGTCATAATCTAGTACCTGGAAAACCTTGAAAGATAGTACAATTGGATGAAGCAACAACGATAATCTGTTTCGGTTTTCAATGTTCACGGATTTCAGCGTTTCTCGGAGCTATTAACTGATTTAGATCTCTTGACGTGAAGCTTCAAGCAAATTTGTTTTCGAGGCCCATTTTTCTGGAGGTCTATTTTATGCCCTTCCATGTTGAATTACCTAAATAGACTCCATGGATAGATTAGCTCGCCATTTTTGAGGGCAACTTGTTTCACTTAGTCTTCAAGGAAGTGGAACTATTTGGCCCCATGTTCCATCTTTGCCAAGTGTCTAAGGAAAGGTGTGCTTGAGTTGAAGTATTCAGGAAGATGATGGTGTTGGGTTGAGGTGCTAAGAAAATTGCTGATCGTCTCACTATGTACGACTTAATAAGATGGTGTGGCTCCAAGGGTTATTTGTTCAACCTAGAGGATTTATTTGGCACCTTGGGCGCCATAAATGGGAGAGCAAATTCCACATTCTTGGAATGAGGACAAATTATAAGGGACCCCGTCATGGTTTGGACATACTTGTCATAAAAGCCATGCTATTTTTCATGTTCGAGAAAGGACATTAGAGGTTTTAAAGTTATTGAAAGGAGTGGTTATGACCATGTTCGTCCGTTCCTATTTTGTTATTATGTTCCTATTTTCAGAAATGAACGTCCATTACAGCATCAGTCCAAGAATCATTTTGCTAGTAAGCATAAGGAAATCATTTAATTTTTTTAGTAGTTGACTAAATTGGTTTTAGATTATTCGTATTTTTGTAATTGTACTTTTTGTCAAGTCTTGGGATGAGATTTTTTCCAGTTTTTTTTATTTTATTTTGAATGCTGACTGATTTGAACTCCTTTTTAATCGGGCAATTTGGAAGCAAATTTTAATCGGTTGAACCAGCTTATCCCTACAAGAAATGGAGTTTGAGGTGATAATTTCTAACCTGGCCACGATAGCCCCATAATTTCATATCAAACCTCATAGCCTGGCATGCATTGATGAAGCTAGTCGTCATCAGCATCGTCGTCACTTTTGCACGTTTTTGGAACCTTCAAACTAATGGCCAAAACTCACCATTCATGACCAGACAGCTTGCTTTAATTGCTGTCTTCATGTCAGATATCTGCTTAGAAATTCTTGAGCTACATTTGTTTAGCTTCTTTTTAAGTCAGAAATCCCACTAATTGAGAAGGAAGATCAACAATGACTTTGATTTGTGAGCTCCCGAAGAGCGAGAATGAAGGTGCAAAAATGTGGTGCGTTTTTGGCAGCAATTTGCAGTTGTAAAAAGCTCCCCCGATTAAAGCCACATTTTTAGTTCATGGCTGTGAAAAATAGCATATTACCTTGGTTGCGAGTTGGGAGCAGGATTCGCAGAGTAATAACTCACTTTTTCTCGCACCATATTTGCTTTGACGCCATTTTGCTGGCAGACGTGATTATGTTTCTTAACACCACCTCAACCAGGCAGACATTTCGCACGAAAAGACACATGAAGATGCAACCCAACGACCTCAAGGGCATTTCCATTGGCAAAGGGTGCCTCAATATCATTGATCAAATTGAAAATATTCCGTTGCCGTTGAATGTATTTGATCCATTTGGAACGTCGTCAGCGTCTGGTGGGGGTTTGACTACTTGGAAGCAATTAACATGCTACAAAATTGTTGCAAACTTGATTCCCTCTGAGAAGAACGTGCAACCAAGTGAACCACAAGAACTCTGGCGAAAACGGAGAACTCTCACACTTGAAGAAACAAGAGAAAGGGCCAAGAGACCCTTTAAAGTATAGAATAATATAGAAAAGGTTTCGATTTCATCGGGAAATTGATCATTGGTTGTGAAGTTTTGATCAATCTGATGTGTTGGTGACAGGCCAACCCGGATTAACACGAAAATTTTAAAATTTCGCATTTGTTTATGGAAGAGGGCCAAAAAGTGTATGTTTTTGAATCATTAAAACAGGACTACGAGTCGATCTATGTAGTTGATTCATTCAGAGTCGAATTATATTTATTCAGGTAAGGGCAAGTTACATTCTATTTTGAATAACAAAAGTCATTTGTCACTTCCAGCCTGCTTTAACTTAATATGAAATTAATGGAAGAAGAATCACTTATGTGTAGTGGGTCAGCTGTATTTAGAGACTGTTCACAAATCTGTAACAGCATAATGCATTTGGATATTTTTTTCTTAATTCGATTGTATGCAAATACTGGGCTGCAATATCCCAAAAACTAGTTTTGGCCATTTCATTGTTCACTCTCTGAAATTTTTAGGAAGGACACAGACCCCTTTACCTTTGAACTGGATTTTTGTTTTAGCTTCCAGAAAAATAGCCAGAAGAACTTTCCTCCAACACATGTTTCATTCCCTCATGCACTACATACACACCCAGATCGTATTCATGATAATAGCTCCGGTCATATCTTGTCCACACTAACTACTTATTACAAATATTTCTCGCCTCCAGAGGGGGTTCAACAAGGTTGAAATGAGGTGTTAGTCAAGCCTTGAAGCGAATCACAGGGATTTCATTTCTCAAAGCTGCGAACCTCGTGTTCAAAATTGCCACCTATAGAAAAAAAAATCACAACACTGTTAAGATTCCAAACGACCCTATTTCCCAAAACTGAAGGTACATCAACGCTCAAAACTTGATTCATGAAAACAAAGAAAGAGTCATGTTTGACAGTGTCTTTTTTAGCTCT
Organism: Tigriopus japonicus; assembly: GCA_010645155.1. NCBI lineage: Eukaryota > Metazoa > Arthropoda > Copepoda > Harpacticoida > Harpacticidae > Tigriopus > Tigriopus japonicus. The sequence continues at coordinate 952,308 of JAAGOF010000046.1, read as the reverse complement.
GGGCTTGTCAAAACATTGTTATACCCCATACATTGAAGCCCTTCTTCCCCACTAATGTCTCATGGAACCTCGAAGGGACGTTTTTTAAGGTCCATCACTAAAACCTTTGGCAACGAGATAGGATTTTTGGACATACCTGTTTGATATCAATGAGTTCTTCTTCCTCAGACCTGTCATAACCGCACAAAAGTTCGGCCCATTTCCCGCTTTATTTTGACTGAGGATGGCAATTGGTAATCACTATCATTAGATTTGGCGCACAAGTAATCATTTTTCAATTGTCTTTGTCATCAGTCAGGTTTGTGTTTCTCTTTTCTTTCGAAGTGCAAAACATCCAGGTCCACTAAACCCCCGACCAGATAATTTATTTCCAAGTAGTGTCTTCTTTCTGATGGATTCACTCTTGAACAACACTCTAATTTTGGTCACCCTTTTGTCTCAATCCTAGCGTTGCACATTCCAAGTCTGAAGTGTCGTTTAGCAACCGTTTTGTGGTGGTTTCAAGACTTTAAAAGTTTGGTCGAACTCGTCGTGATGACGCTCTTGCCTCATTAATATATGATTGGTTACTTTGTGTGTGCATATGTTAGCCTGGTTGGTTTTGCCATTTCTTTGGATGTATCTAGCTTAAAGGTGTAATTTTGTGGCAACGGTGATAGATCTAACACATCCTCCGAATCACATGATTTATTGCCTTCTTTGGAGGAACTTCGATGTATTTTGAAATGAAGAGAGGAGCCTCTTATTACCACGAAGAAATGAACGGATCAAGATCCGAGATTGGTCCCAAAAAACTTGCATAGATTCGACATAATTGAGGTGCTACTTGTTTGACTTAATTGCCAGCCTGTTTGTAGTTTCTACGTAATGATTCGTCATCATGCCATTACTTCATTCAGACCTCTAAGCCAATATGATGAAGGAAAAGCGTGGAATTGAATGGCGCCTTGGCATTGATTTCCTTTCTCGAAATAACAATTACACATGTTGAAACACATATTTGAAAGTGTCAGCAATTCACTCCTAATTACAAGCCTTCAAACCTCGAATCTGCGAGGATTTTGAAAATCTACAAGTGGATGAGAATATCCCAGGATCTTTGACATTGATAAGAAAAAAGATCCTTTCCTTACAGAAGCAAATTTGTGCGTGCTTCCCTACTAGTTGTTCACTCTGTGTAGTTCTAATTTGCTAATTTAATTATATTTACATCGCCTTCTCGAGGAAATGTCAATTCAAAAAGTATATCTAAACATCCACGATTTTGATTTCCTCAATCCGAGTGTCACCATAAGAAACAAGAAACGACAATTAAACAAGTTTGCTCAGTTTTCTCCATTCCACATGACTTGAATGTGTATGTACACTTGCAAGAAGGGGCCAAAAAAAGTTTCACCCCTGTGTTATTGGTCCAACACATACTACGTACGAACTCACACACTCTCAGTCTTATTGTGTATGTACGTACAAAATCACTTTACGACCAAATTTGAGAATAGCTAGCAAAATCCCAACAATCTGGCTCTTTAATTACTTCATTTACTCTGACTTGTGGCAGTTTTAAGAAGTCATAAAGTTTTTGATCTGATCATAAACGCACCAAACTAACCATTCCTGAATCCCAAACTTCAAGAACCACCTTCATGATTCGTCACAGTGTCGTTTCCACTTGGCTCTCTAGACGTTTTTGGCCAAGTTCTCGTAAATATTTGGCGAAATAGTTAGTTAGCTTGAATGAAGTTGTTCCTTACTTACTTGGAGCGTGATGAAAGAGGATATTAGTCAAAATAGACCTCGGAACATTTTTCACCCCGACTGGAGCGTTCAAGCGAGTTCTGAAGTGAGAATCCTTTGTTGTGCCCTCTACCTAGCTCTCTACCTGAATAGTAGTATATTTAAATATGTGTGTGGATTCACGTGTGGTCTCCCCATTGTCTCAAATTATGGTTATTAAACACTTTCTTCACGAGAGCGAGGAGAGGTAAAAAAAAGATTTAAATATTCTCAGCCTCGACCACCAAAAGAATCAATTTTGGGTCGCTCTCTTCGTCGCTGTAGATCTCTTTATTATTATTATAATTCTCAGCTCTAGCCTCATCTTGAGTAAGGGGTCCATGCACCTCTCTGAATAGACGACGTCGCTCTTTGAGTAGCCAAGTGTCAAAATGACTGACACATTTTGGGCGAATAGCCCTTTCGCATGAAACCAAACCGAGGATTCACAACACACCTTGGCTCAGAAAAACACTCAGATTATTTTTACTAACCAAATCAAAGCATACTTAAGATATATAAACTATTTTTCATCAAAGTTATCGTCGAAAGGAAAAAATCAAAAATCCAACACTACAGTAAAATCGGTCACCCTGGTTCAAACCCCATATTTTAACCAGTGAATCACCCTTCAGAAGTCTTAGGTTTAACGTTTGGCGCCTAGACCAACGACCAGCGCGATTGCTTTTGTGATCAAGTGAAGTCATTATCTGAGAAACTCACACAATCTATTGTTGGCTAATCTGGACTCGGTATCTCGTCGTCGACTTCATTTTTTTGACGTTTTCAAGGCTGGGCCACTGTCCGAATCCAAGTTGCGCATGAAATCTAAGACAATGCAGGTTCAGGTTTCCGACTCGAGATCCAGGTTCCGATTTTGCATGCAAATATTGGCGGCTTTGAGGGTTGTGGACTATGGCTGTGAGTAGTGAGTTTGGAGTGGATGAGGGACTGTGGTTTGGTGTGTGCATACTACACCAATTGTATGAAGAGTTAGGTTGATGGATCATAATTACCGGGTTGTGAAGGTGCGAGAAGGAAGCAGCTCCAAACAGAGATGAGAGTGCAATGGTGGCTCAACCAGGAGACCAAAAACCATCGACTATAAAACCAAGCTCGAGTTGTTTTGGTTGGCGAGAAGTGAGAACATTTTCAAATGCAAATTGAATAATCTAGTGCCATGTTGGTAAAAGTGAGAACTGCGTCTGACCGAGACCGAATCACTGGCAATGACAATAAAATCAGCCAACAAGAAATGGAAAAGTGTTAAAACAACACGACCATATTTCTCCGGGGTTTTCAAAAATGTGTGGCAGTAAAAATCAAACACCTTGAAAAATAAAAACAGACCCCGCCAAGAAGGCATTTCATGTATCTCTTTCCATTTGGATATCTCGACTAAAACATCTCGAGAAAAGAACCAATAACAAATCTTCACTGAAAAAGAATCAAAAACTTCCTCATATTTTCAATCCATTTCAATATCAGCCAACATGTGCTCTTTACGGTGATCCATATGCCTTTAGCTCGTTAAAAACGGAGACAGAGTAATTAAAACTCGTTTTATTAACGACAAATCATGTCTGGGTGTGTCTCCATTTGTCATCGAATATAAATATCCAGCAGTGACCATAGTGTGAAATCCAAGAACTCTCTCTAATTGAGAGGAAGTGCAAACAGAGTTGTGGTCAAAAAGGGGCCGCAGAATCTGAGAATAATAACTCTTTTCCCTCTTATTGTTCAACAACGCGTTCACTCTGACTGTACAATTGTGGACATACGAAACAAACTATGAATTTGATCTCTCTGCTCAGTTTGTCATGAGTGACTACGATATGTAAGCACACGGCTTTCATATGCAAATCCTTGGGTGGTTCCAACCAATCGGGAACAAGGGATTAACTTCTGCTGCTGTTCCCTTATTTTTCAGTGGCATGTCTTTCAAACTTGGCAGCTGGATGATTCAGTTGATCCCTTCAATTGATCAACGGAGAACCACGAACATTTCAAAGCTTCAGAGATGCCGGAAAAAGGGGAGGGAAAAGAGGGGGTCATCACCCATGAGAATGCCTCTTCATGTTTCTCGGTTAGAGAAGGAGAAGGGTGCCTTTTTGGTGTCCCTGTGCTGAAAACCATATTCAATTATTCATGTCGTCATTGATTATTGAAATACCATGTAAATTACCAGCTCATCATCTCATGTGGGATTCTCTCAAGTCATGAGCTCGTTTTTTTGAGATCCGTGCTCTTCCGATAAGGTAATTTGTGTTTGATCATGTGTGTGAGTGTGCAAGAGGGATGCCGAAATGAAATGCCGCGCTTGTTCCGTACTTGAGAAAAAGATCAATTGATTGGAGGGAGTAACTTGGAACTGAAATTATGTGGGGGGAGATTAGTGAACTTTTTTCCAACTTGAGACGATGTCAAATCATTTACTTCATGCTTCCTTAAACTTGCATTCAATTTCATGCTTCCATTCAGGGCTGCGTTTAGTGTTACACTGTTAGTTGCCTACGATATTCGATGATGAATGGTTTGCTTGATTCTCATCCGTGTACAAATATGATTTATGCATCAACAACTTAAGAGACAAAACGGCATCGCTCTATTAAAAAACTAGAACATTTATCCAATCTAAACTATAGTTATTGGCAGCCCTCGTTCAAGTTAGATCCACTTGAAATTTGCATCCGATCAGCGTCTCGCATTTGAGTAATAATGATGGAAGAAGGTTTGCTCTTTAGTCTCTGATGGATGATGGATTGAGCCTCTCTCGTTGAAACAAGTATGAACACATTCCTCATTCGCCATTGCACTCTTGATCTGTCCCTGTACTGTTGGACAGACACTCAGTGGTGTGCAAAAATCAAGAAACATTCCACTTTTTGCGTGTTAGCCCCAAATCCCTCTCTCTCTCACTTGTGATATGAAATTGTCTGTGACGAATTTGAGCATCCAACGCGTCACACTTGAAATGTGGGCTTACATGAAACATTCGTAGGGTTAATCGTTCGCCATAACTATCGGGACACATGGGCAAAACCACACGCACATCTTGGTTGATCAGAGAGATTCGCAACCAATTTTAGACGTATCTCGTCCATATTTCTAGGGGTTGTTGGGCGGATTCAACGAAAGGTTAGGCTTTGTTTTCATATTTTAATCGGAATAGGAGATTCAATTTGCGGGAACTTTCCTCAATTCTACCTATACCTGCTGTGGAAAACTGTTCGCTGATCTTTGTCAAAGTGTCCGTATTTGACTCGAGGTTGGGCTTGAACCCGTGTGATTAATAAGCAATGAGGTCCAACGGCTCTGAGAGGATGTTCTCCGAAAGTGGAAGTTCGCTCTCTATTGTTCTCGAGTCTACGACGTGCCATTATTATTATTATCATCAACCACCACAAGGTCTATTGGTTGGTTTGAGAGAGCATAGTGTTCAAACAGAAACCATTCACGAGACTTCATATCCTGCCTTCAGCACATATTTTAGTGCATGTGAATTGCACGCGGGTGAATCAAAAGCCAGAAGAAAAGAAAGGAAAGAGAAGAAAAGAGATCCGAGGACGATATCGTGTCTGTCACTCAAAAACCAAAGTCAGTCAGCATTTTCTGGTTCTCACACGTACACACTTGGACTATCTATCCACTGTAATATCGTTCCCATTAATACCTTTGAGATGAGTCTTCCCGTTCCTATTAATCATGAGAGAGTGCAGAAGCATGTTTGCTCCAATTTGAATGGTTCAAGAACAACTAATACCATTTATGGATTTGCTTGTTTTGCAATCTACTCAAAATCAATCCCATGGAAAGCAAATACGGTTTTGCCAGTGAGTTAGCATGTCATCATGAGGACTTTGAGGTCCGTCTTGGTTTCGGATGAAGCCAAGTTTTGGTTTTCATTGGTCGGTGGAAATGATATCCCTTCACACCTACAGGGAATATCCACACGGATCATCATCATCCATTGTGGAGCTTTTCGGTAGTTCAATTGTGCGTTTCAGGCAATGTCAATGAAAGAGACGAAAACTTCGGTCTGTCTGTTTGCGGTTTCCTCACGGCAAGTCAAATCCAGGAAACTTCATTGTTCTTTGCATTGTTATTAATCACATTGAAGAGCTAGACAAAAGCGCTAAACTACTTACAGAGTAGACTTTAAAAAAGATAATTCCTGTTTGAATGTGATGAGTGAGACAGTTCAAATTTATTCAAATGTATGGATTATATTTATCTTTTTCGACGAAGGCTACATCTAGGTGAAGAAAACCTTTTGAAGATTGACTTTAAGTGGTCAATCAGTTTTTTTTGTGAAAAGTCCAGAGTCCAAATTTCGCTCTTTTGATGGGTACTCCAATGGAAATATATTACTTCAAGTTGACATTTCTCTTGCAATGGGTATTGATAAAGGGTCGAATGTACACAAAAATCCAAGTGGATTTATCGGGCATCGAGTATATACTCGGCAAACGATGATTTGGTGTAATTTGTTTGTGAAATTTGCCGCCCAAATGCGGCTTATAGTTCAATGATTACGGGCGATTAGACTTGACCCATCAGGGATTCGAGCTTACACGTCCTCAAGATTTGAAAAATTTGACCACCAAGTCTTTTTTTAAGGATTCTTTGATATTTTGATACTGCAATCAACATGTATTGGTAAATATCAAAGGTCGTGAAATTTGAATTACCCGCTAAAATTCACTCGGGGCGCCACTATTTTCGACTATCAACCACAAACCTACCCAACAAATGCTCTAACATTTCAGCCATTAAGTAACGATTCAAAAACGGATCGGAAATGACTACTGATAGCTCTATGTTGCCGAAGGCTTCTAAAATATCCTTTTTAACTCGTAATTGATGGCGCCTGTCCATGAAGGTGGGTTTCGTTGCACATATTCACGCTCGTCGTTTTTTCCCCTCTTCATACGAGACGGGCATAGTAGTACACTCAGGTTGGGATTCAGTCCGTTTTTAACGCCTCGCATATTTATTAATGAAAATTTCCTCCCAAGCCCTCTAATTAAGACGCCAGTCATTGTTGGCACCCAAGCCTCGGTCATTAAGACTCGATTCAAAATACTTGAACATCCAATGGTTTCCCAGTCGCTTAAAAGTGTTGCCAACATTGCTCACACAGTCGTCTTCTAGCTTAATTGAATGATGCAAAGAGTCTTTGAAAAGTTTATTGTGTGGTCGGGATTCGCCAACGTTTAAACAACATATTTTCCACAAGCTTTTCCTTTATTTTACTTCAAATGTTCTCATGCACATCTATGCATGTTCTAAAAAAGGTTGATCTTTATAATCACCCCATTCATTACATGCATATCTATGACCCCGTTCGCCACCGCGATACTTGACAATAATTACTATTTTGAGACTCCTGGATGTGACCATATTCACCGGGAACCATGAAGTTCAAATGTGTTGTTAGGTCAAACTTGAATCATCCCAAAAAAATCTTTACCCAAAGTTCTACCAAAAGAATGGCAGGTCAGCAATCTGCCGAGCCTTCTCAGTGAATGTTGCATGTCTGTGGAATTATGCATGCATGAAAATGAAGCAAATTTAGAGAACAAGCTCTGACTGCACCGGAACCTCTGGAACCAATTGGTAATGCCGGGTTTGAGGGTGAGAAATACTCATTTTCACTCCTCATCAGTGAGATACCAGAACTTGTATTTCCCTCCACACTTTTGCTCTTTATATTCATAAAAGGAAAAGGGCAAAGTATACTGAAAAATTTGAAACGTATGAACACCAATCTTAAGGGAAAAGGATCCTAAGGTGCTTGGGAAGAAGTAGTGGCCCTGTCAGCACTTGAGGCTCAAGAAATTGATCAGCAAACAACGGACCGTAATCTGATCATCCTCTTTCAATAATCTGTTGATGCTCCCAGGAACACAAAAGCCGTGCGTAAAGTAAGAAGGTTGACCATCATCCTCTGTGCGACCCATCTCTTCAAAGATACACCACACAAGGGAGATGGAACCACGATGGATGGATGGATGGACAGACAGTGAGTAGTGGTTGCTTGGTTGGTTGGTTGGTTGCTTGGTTCATACACAGGGCATGGAGCGGCTCTCACGCCTCACTCAAAAGAAACAATACACGTCATGCTGAAGTTTTGAGCCCGAATTTTTAAATACGATTTTTTTTCCAATAAACCAAAATCTGCAAATTACGTTATTTTTGAAAAATATTTTCTTGAAATATACCAAACAACACTTTTTAATGACATCTTTTATGACGTTTAGTATGTTTCTATTTTTTAGTGTTAATATTTTTCAATTTTGATTTATAATATTAGAATATGCCGTAAGCATGGGTGGTCGGTTTTTCATCCATTTTTTAGGTTGCAAAACTTGGCATCATAAAAGTGTTTTTTTGGTTTTATAACGATTTTAGCTGGTGGTTTTATGATTGACATTTTGTCATAAATCCCTAATTATGAAGTTCGTATCAATCGATAAACATACTATTGAAATAACAATGTCAAATTTGAAGGATAAAACCTAAGCCCTTTTTATCTTGGCGTTACTGTCTTTCCTTAGGGGTTTTCCGGACTAAACACAGATTTACTTATTTTTGACATCGAAGTTAAGTGGCTACAATAACCCGAAAAGACTAACTTTTGCTTTAAAAGTTCCGTGCCAGATTGGCAGTGTCAATGTGTGTTTTGTGCTTCAAATTACTGAAGTGGACACCAAACACGATTGTGAAGACGATACCGCCAAAACATTGGGAAATAAGAGGAGTACGTAGTATGGGTTGCCAAGCCTTCCTTTGGGACTTTTTGAGTTCAATCTTCCAAGTAAAAAAAGTTTTATTACATATCTCTACCTAAACCGCGAGTTAATTGAAAGTGAGGAATCAAAATATGGAAGTTGGCAATGATTTCAATTTTTCATTCTCTCTCTCTCGCTCTTCTTCTCGTTGATGTGATAGATCTCACTTCTCAATCTCGTGGAAGAGCTCGGGGTGCCAATCCAATATCTGATGATGTATCTCAATTTGTACATCATTGAATTTCTAATGTCTGGTTGTTGCAGTGCTAGCTTGAACCAACTTGGCCTTCTTACCATGAGTGTGGTGTGTTTCTATTCCACGGATGAGCTGGTTGACTGGCTTTGGGCCAAAGATCGATTTGATTTAAGTAGGAGACCGGCCAAAATCTAGATTCCAAGAACAAATGCTGAAGAGAAGAAAATGGCTTCATCATAGTCCCACTGTTAAAAATATACCTTTTCTTGGCATTTTAGAGATCCAAAAAAGTTGAAAAATTAAAATGGATCTTCTCTCCCGTTCTTGGCAACCTTGCTTTGCTTTGAAAGTGAAAGGCCCATGCTATTGTTTAAAGCAGTGTCTATAGAATCTTGGAGATCAGTTCTCACTTGGGTCGAAGTGTTTTAGACCCGTCTAAAAGAGACTTCGTCGACAGAATTTCCAATGAGAAAATAACGCTTTGATTTAGGAGAGGATCTCAAGTGAGTCGAATGAGTTTGCACGCATGCACCCTCACATATATCCACACTCTCCACAGGAGGTCAGGATCTCTGATCGTCGTTGTGGAGGCTCTCAAATTTAGAATTGCAAACACGCTCGAAAAACAAAGGAAGCCGAAACGGGTGTTGATTTGTGCATCTCACAGACTCACGCTGAGATTCGCCAATGTCCTCTTCCAACTTGGGACTTTCGCTTTTCCCATGAATCCAAGAGGAGATCTCGGACTTTCTTTGGAGAGGAAAAAAAATCATGCCGATGTCAGACCTCGAAAGAACATGATAATGTTGTTGGTGAAGGTGAAGATGGCGGCGTGATGATGAATGGAAGCTCGAGAGAAGTCACCTGGAGTTAAAACAATCTTCCATTCAATTACAAACAAGCATCAATAAGTGTGTGGAGTCAATTATTTCTGACACTCAATTACTTTTTTGCCCGGCCCAGAAACACTTTATCAATCAATCAACCCTACTCACCAAATCGGGCCATCAGGAAGCCTCACTCAAGAATACGTGAGACACGTGGGGAGACAAAACAAGTGAGAGGTTCAAGCTTCTTAAACAGAGTTGATGATGAAAACAAACTGAAAAATCAAACTTTGATCTTTTTTTGCTCAAAAATTTGAAGGTTCTTCAAATAATTGGCGTTTTATACAAAGAGAGTCAAAATTTACTTTGAGCTTTTGAAATTCTTAAGAATTGCAGAAACTGAAACTGCGATTAAAAACCTGTAAATAGAAAGCGCAAGGGTTTTAAAGAAGATAAAAAACAACAGGGTGACCGATCATTTATGTTTCTTACTTAGTGTCAACTATTTTTGTGCCTACCTTTTCAAAGTGTGATGCAAATTCAGTCATATTAAAAATCCCCATACACATGACACTTAGATCAGTATTTTATCAACATAAAATTGAATTAAACCGTTTATTGGATTTTTCAAATAATAAAGGATTGTTTTTTTCAATTCAAAGTCCAACGAGGTTCTGTGTGTATGTAGTACGTGTTAACTATCAACACTCATTTTCTCTTGCCTTTGTCTCAATGATATCCTCTTCCTGTTCCTGTGTAGCAATCCCCAAGGGGAGCTAATGTCTTTGTTTTCCTAATCCAAGGTGATTAGGTATCGTCGTTTGCATTCGTGATAATTGGCTCATTACCAACACTGCCAAAAGCAAGCCGAAACGCAACACAAAACTTGGAGTCATGGATTTTATCAAGCCAAACAACATCACATTTAGCACAACCGAACCGGCCAAGTCCTCTTTTTGTTATATAAACCCCTTCTATCCAAGTCTCAACCAAGCAATTTTCGACAGTGTAGTGCATGGTTGCAGTTCTGGTGGATCTCATTAACAAGTCCGGGAGTGTCGACGACGGGCCAAGGTATAATGAGGTTGATACAATTGTAAAAGCGCCAAGCATATATATGCAGGCGTGAGGACGGTGCTATTGTGGTTGTTGCTGTTGTTTCTAGCGGACTAGATGGCGATGATGGTGATGAAGCAGGTGCCATTTCATGCACCCCTTTACTATCAACCGCAAAACACGGTCTTTCTCAGACTCTCTGTCTCTTTCCGTGGCTCAAATGGCACCTAAAGCCTAAAACTGGAGCCATTCAAAGGTTCTAGTTCTGATAAGAAGCGGAGGTTTTTGGAACGTGGAAACGTAAACGGATCCTAGCGTACAAATAAAAGTGCTGAAGTGGAGAGTGAGTCAAATGAATGGCTATAAAACCTGTTTCGAGACACATCCACTACTATACATGTACTGGTAGCCAACTCCCCATGGATCGAAGGAGAGCACCACCCCAACCAACCATCAACCACCCAACGAACCAACGAACCCTAGCAAGCAACCCAGAAATGGTTGAAAGCTAGCAACTCTCATCCAAAGTAAAATGGTCTCCTCCGACAGCTAAAGTGAATGAGAAAGGGGGGGGGGGACGTTTCTTTGAACAACTCCCCTATAAATCGATACCACTACCAGAGCTCTTCAACCAAAGAGAGCTCAACTTGGTGCATTTTCATGATCATTTTTTTCACTCTGAAACCAAAAACAAATGGTGAATTAGAAGCACTGTACAACGACCTGAGAATGGGCAGCGGGCTAAACTAAGAGGATGGCCCCCCTGTTGGCATAAAAAGCCATTTTTAAGCCTATTAGGACGAGGGCGGAGTCAGCGTGCCCTAATCTGGTAACACATGTTCGTCTCTCTGACGAGCTTTCTATATGAACACGTTGCCTGCCATGCTGGAGTCTAAAGAGGTGCAATGGCCACAATTATGGGTAGCATCAAGTTGGCAATCTTGGGCATTGGCACTTATGGTGAGGGCTTTACAGCTGGTATTCGAGGTGCAATTTCTTTCAGACCAACCTTGCTCCAGTTGGCAAATGACACTTGAGTGAGCACTTGTTTAGAGACGGTACTATTAATCAATGTTCTTGGTTGGTACGTGTTTTCTCGCTCCAAATGTTTACAGTTTTTGGTGGTCGAAGGCAGTTTTTCCAGGTTCTCGCGGCAAATTATTCATAAACATAAAATATGTTGTGTCGAAAGGCGATTCCGCGAGGCGCCAAAATAACGACACCCAGTGACAAGGTGTTAGAAAATAGTGGTTGCCTTTCGTGTCAAACTAACACTATGGAAATTTACGGCTGTTTGGAAGCTCGCCTCGCCTGATAACTACCATCAAATTCATGGATTCGGAGCTCTTGGCTGCGGTTTCTGCTCCTGAAACAGACATTCACTTAAGTTGCTCAGGGTGGCCATTGTTTGGGAAAGTTCTTCTCGTCAGCGTTGCTGAAAAAGAAGGCTCGTCAGATGCTGGCAACCCTAGTGATTCACTGCAGTGCCACTAAGTGGCTTTTCGATGAGGCTGCTCTTAAGTAAAAGAGGGGAACGGCCCTTTGATGGTCCTTTTAACAGTTTCCTGTCTGATACTTTGCTGACTAAGTTCAATATTGGTAATCTAACCTCGAGGATCCGAGTTGCCTCAATGGCGAGGAGTAGATCGTTTTCAGATCGAGTACGGCCACTACTTTCTGGGATATTGATCATATTTGACAGATAAGAAGCCAAACACAAACTCGGTGAGCATGTTCAAATGGCTGTGAATGGAGCTTTGCACATGGGATCGATGAATTGTACCTCATAAAGGTCCGTTTCGTCCTGGTTGCGTAAAATGTGGGATGAATCTCATAATATCCCAGTCAGGCAAAAGAAGGGGGGGTTAATTAGAGTGCTTGAAGAAGTGTAAAGTCCTATTTAAGGAACATACATTTATGTGTTTCAGGGTGCGAACCGAGGTAATAGAGGAAATGAAGGTAGTTGGCATGGAAAACCAACCAAGCAACCAGCCAATGTTCAAGCATTCCAGGAGAAGTACTACTAGTAAAGTATTCTCTCTCTTTTTTACGCGCTTTTGTGGTCCTTTCCTCAGGCAGACCTCTCGATTCTTAGAGCACACCTTCCTACTTTAGTGAACCCGCTATGGTGTCTGCCATTGGCGAACACCCACCAAACACTGAAAAAATATTATTTGAACAATAGGTAAAGCCCAAAGAAGCCTTCAAAGTTGTTAGGGGAAAACTTTTATACTATATTTTCTGTGGTTGGATGAAGTATTCAGTGATTGGTTTGATATGTTCTTGTTAAATAATACTTTTTCAAGCCCTTTTTAAATCTAAAGGATTCCATAATCTGAACTCTCATACTAAATTACTGAGAAAATCAACCCAACGAAATGAAAGATTAGTTCCAATTATCTCCACATATTCCTTATATCTAGATCATAGCTGTCTTAGAGACTTTTGCATCAATGTTGTGGTTCATATCCGAGTTCGATAAGGTTCAGATTGGATGTTTTAGGATTCGAATGTGAAGGTGTTGCAAGTTTTCTTTTTTAAGATTGTTAGGCATCAACTTTATACATGCCTTTTGCTTGGACTCTTTTTTCTGATATTAAGATGAATATATGTCAGTGTTTGTTGTGATGATGAGCTTTTTGTGAGTAGGTTCTTCCCTGGCAATTTTCATAGCAAATGTAGCAAACTGAATCTCATCACGCGAGCCTCTGAACCAACGACGAACCTCTTTATTTTCTCCCTCTTCAATGGTTTACCTGAACACTACCTACTTATAGAGTTCTACTTGCACTACTCGAATGTGCACTCACAAAAAAGGAAACCAACGAGTTACCAAAAACTCAACGATGGTTCATTTTTTCCAGCCAGATCTATTGGCTTGATTGAGCATCTCAGCTCTAAAAGAATGCAATAAAATAGGTGAAGAATTTTTCCCCGAGAAAGTCGTCCATGGTTGTTGAGCCAAGGTGCCATGGTTCTCTCGGCTTCACCCTAGGGGTCTGGCGCCAGGGATTTGGTAGTGGAGAAGGCTGAGGCAACCTGACAAGATCTGGATTCAAACACCACCTCACTTGGTCGTTCTCTCCATTCGGTGAGTGATAGGGCTAAAGTGCCAGGATTTTTGTTTGAGAAGGCGTCAACAACGACACTTTTGCCTTGGCCGTCAATTACTTTGTCCTCAGGGCTCTGTTTGTCCAGGAAAGACAATAAAAGTACCGAGAAACCCCTGGAAAGTGTGAGAGACAGACAGGGACAAGGAAGAAGAAGGCCAAGAGACCAACAAACCAACTCCTATTGGAGCAGGTGAGCTTCTGAGGAGTGAAATCTCTGCAATTTCTGGCCTGGATATCAGCGGTTAGAAGTGTCAAATAGTTCGTGGACACCCGCTGATGTAAGTGACAAAAACAAATGTCAATGGATCCTCCGAGCATACGAAACCTGTTCAAGTAGGAAATCTCTGGTCGTTAAATATTCATTTGTTTTTGTTCAAAGAGAACCTTTTGTCCAAGTTCCACTTGCTTTGTTGTGATCCATTTACGTCCCTGCGTAGCCAGAGAGAAGATTGTTCCAATGACCATTTGACCCAGATCGACAAATAATCGAAATGTGTATCTAAGTATGTCATGAAATTTAAGTCAAGTTCATATGAACCTTCCAAAACGGTCCTTATTGATTTCTCTTGAAATCTATCATTTCGTCAGTATGAATCCAGCTAATCTAGAGGTCTTGGAACTAAGTATTTGTCATGCCGAATGGTTCCACATTTCCTCGAACTGATAGCTGTCAAAGAAAACAAGGTGTCTGCAAATCAGTTTCGAGAACTGGTGTCACGACGTTTCTCAGTTTGGCCCTCCATTCGAACGTTGTTGGTTCTGAATCACAGAGGTATTTGGCTAGAATTGAGATTCCGTGATGTGCTCAAGAGTCCAAATGTCCCCGAGGGTGTTATGATGGTTCTCGTGATGTGTGAATCATTTCAGACATTGATTGAAAAATTATTGGCTTCCATTGAGGCCTGAAGGTGCCTCAATAACAGGCTCGGTTTGGGTTTCGAAGAGAGTTGTTGAAGGCTGGTTACGTAGAAGTTAGTGATTGCTGGCGATGTGTTGATGATGGAAATGAGTCTTGAAGTGAGAGATCACGCCCGCTGTCAAGATGATGATTTCCAAAGTGATTTGGAAAACAATCTCATTTCTTTCCAGCTGTTTGCTCTTCACAATTTCTGAAGGCAAGTGGCCAAAGCGGTTCTTGAAAGTTCACCTCGAAAAAGTTCTCACTTACTTATTCCACAAGAAGTCAAATCATCCACGAAATGAAACCATGGAATCTTGGCAATCCAAACTGGCGATTGTTCTTCAAATATTTTGTTTTGCTCAACGCATTTTCCAGGTCTTTAAAATCATTCCATTACTCCTGTTAATTTTGGTAAAACAAAGAAAGGCGATTGTAGTGTAAATGAAATAAAATCTATGTTTATTTTTTCGATCACAAGTTAAATGTGAACCAAAACTACAGTTAAATCGGAGAATCTTCAACTAGGGTTAAATCATACAAAAAAATCTGCACAACTGGACCGAAGACCCCGATATACATACTAGAAAAATTAAGTGATCTATAAAACCTGTTGAAACAAATGACAAGTGTGAAGGTAATTATCAAGTGTTTGCTCCCCCTAGCGACGATTTTTTGTCATTAACAAATAAAAAAGAGCAATGCAAATTAAACACAAAAAGCAGTGTTTCAAAGTACATAACGAATCTAATACACTACGAATCTTCACCAAGGCAATAGTTAACACCGACGTGAAATTCGGAATATCTTGGAATTCGGTTGTGCTTGAAGAAAATCTCCAGTGTGACTTCGGAAAAAAATCAATTTAAGCTTTTCCTTGTGTGCAAGTCATGATAGAGCCTAGCTCTAATGACTGAATTATTCACCACCATCGGTTGGAAATCTCCAGAATCAGGTGAGAAATTGACGAAATGAAAATTCCCCCCTCGCTTCTTTACTGGTTTCGGTGGTTTTGACTACCGAAATGCAGATGTGGTTTCGAAGCAATGTATTCTACTTTGGCCTTTGATGAAACGATTGGACATAATTGAGGTTGCAAATAAACGATTGTCGAATTTGCTGCCAAATCCACTTCAAGCGACATTGGATAAAATACTAATATGCCTTCCAAACTGAACGCCTTCTTTTATTGTTCTATAAGCCTCTAGTTGAACTCAGTGTTAAATCAAACTTGCCCTGCTTGAAATAGGTTGTCCTTAGTTAGAGAAGTCTAAAATTTATCGCCGATCCAACTTGAAGTGAACACAACCACTAAAAAAAACAATCAAACCGCAATTTCAGTGACGAACCATTATTTGAGGGGGAGAATGGATTTCCTTTTACTGGCTTCGTTGGTGAACTCAGCAGTCCATTCAACCGATAAGGAAGACCACCGTATAGCTCTGTCTTCTGTACGCCGATCTGTTGTACTGTGTTCGTATTCGTACACTCGGACAATCCACTTTAGCGGTAACGCACCCTCTAACCACGTGTATGGTTTCTACAGTAGCTTGAATGATTCGTTTTTCAATGAATATCATTTGACCTTTCTCCACACGTAGAGAACAGAACGAACCTTACTGAGCTGCTGAGAAAACGCCATTTTGGCTAGACACTCTTCACGCCATGTCGCCACTTGAAAACAAACAGAAGAAACCGCCGACGATCCCGAAGTTGCCATTTGGTTCCCGATTAGGAAACACAGTTAAGCACACATAATCAGAAGTGTTTCCTTCTCTCGGTGAGCGTCTGTCTTGTCTGGGTTCGGGACAGAGATGCAAAGCTGATAGATTAGACACATGACGGCCACCTTCAAGGGTCAAGGCTTGGCCGGGCTTTTGAGAGGGTGAAGAAAAAGGATGCTTGTGCCAAAATTTCCTCGGATTATGAGGTTCTGTCGGCGGTCGGCTATTGTGATCAATGTTAATCACCTTGGACTTTGTCAATGACCCCATTGAGACGGATGATTTTCATCTCTCCGACCAAAGTTTGACCTCTTGATCCGTTCCATCCGCCTTTGGATTTTCGCCGCGGCGAAATTTATCATTTTTTAAGCCAGGAACACTTTTTTCACGCTGATCATGTCTTTGGTTCAGGGCCAATTCGAAGAGTAACAGTAAGGAGATAGTGAAAAGATATGTTATAACTTTTTCGCTCGTCATTGTCAGTCTCTTGAAATAAATTATCATTATTTGAAGGCTTGAATGAATGAGGATGGATGATGAACTTGGAAATTCCGAATGGCTTGTGTCTTCGTGTGTGGGGTTGCTCAAGGGAGCAAAGTGGAGTCCTGATCCGGAATCTCAAGCATTTCACAATGAGTGTAGGCAACGATTGAATATTCATTATCTCTCTTGGCGTGTCGTCTCCACTCAGTTTTCTCATTAATTTCCAGTCTCCTTAAGCTTCTTCCTCTTGTTCGTGCTATTAAAGTGCACTGCACTCAAGTGGTGATTCGATTTTGCAACAATTTCATGCATTTCTTTGTCTTGCTTCTTCAAGTCTAGGCTTTCAAATGAGAGCGCTGGGTTGTCGCTTTTTTCTGGCTCTGATCAGAGATTTATCTCTCTCCAAAGGCTCTCCTGACAGGGTGTGATTATGGAGGGCAGAAGCTCCTTCAACCGACGATTCCAGCTGAGAACCTCAACCACCTCCGAACAAAACCAAGACCTGAATTCACAGACGCATCCATGTTGAAAACAGGATTACGTCAAAATATATCCCAAAGACGAGATATTTTTTTAAACGCTTAAATATCTTTTAAGGCCTTTAAGTCCTAATGGCCTTGAAAAAATTTGTGGAAATGGATGTATAGAAAGCTTTTAAGGCAGATCGTTTCTAGGTCCTCGTCGAGTCCTTTGGCGCCGTGGGCTCTACGGGGGTCCTTTCTCGGGACTTCAGAGAGGTGTTGGCTTCGAAAATGGCCCCAAACTCGAAAGAAATAGATGGAGGGGCTTTTCTTGTTGAAAGGCAGGCGTTAAAAACCAAACAAACACAAAAGCTAGAAAACAGTTCCAATACAATGGAGGCGCGGAGGAGGTCGGTGAGAGACATGGATGGCCAGAGAGTACCACCTTGTTTTGGGGGATGGAGTCCATTGTTTGACCAAAAATTCCGTAATTGGCACCCCCTGCCACTTGTGAGGGTATCGCTAGCCATCACTTGAGTCCTGGACCAAGGATCAAGTCATAATGGATATTTGACCTCCAGACAGATTCCAAACACCGGAGTTTCGATTCACAAGCTTGCGACATGAGATCTCTCCTTGTCAACAAAGCTGTATCAGACCAAAATCAATACGGGCGATTGATAGCATTTCCCCGCTTTAAGAAGCTATTTACTCTCTCTATGCTCCTATCTCTTAGTTTTCGCAGCAGTTGAGTTCAAACCTAAAATGTCATCAACATTTTTTTCCTCCACCGAATAACATAAAAGTGTCGGAAATACAAGGGTAGATATATTCAGCAAAGCTCGGTTTTAACCCAGGTCGTCTGGCGTCAGAGTAATTGGAGTTTGAAAGGGACGATAATCAATGTCGTCCTGATGGAGAGTAATTTAATAATTTACTCCACAATGTGTCCTTCGCGAAAGGTGCTCGTGGTGCCATCGTTTTTAGGGGCGGCGGATCATATTCTGGTGCCAACTTAGCGATGGATTATCCCCTCAAGAATCTGACGCCAAAGAGTAAATAGACACACCGAGAAACATCTTCATTGGCGGGCTCTGCTGGGAACGAGCTAGGGAATGGCAAAAATACAAACCTTGGCGCTTCACAGCCCTCTGCAAAAGATTCACTCGGTGTAACAAGACTCATCTGCTTAGAGACACGCTCCACTTTTCGACGTGGAAGAGGAATATACCTATTCGACCACGTTCAAGTGGTAAGATGGATAGAAGAACCTCACAAGTAATGACCTCGGCAATTAGATGAGAGCCCTCTCGTTCTCTCTCTCTCTCAAGCTCTCAGATTCCCGCTCGACTCCCCCATTTAACATCTGATCACTTTGTTCAACGAGCTTCAGGGATGCGAAAACTTCAACGATTGGATCTTGCATTTTACTTGATATCTCTTTTGTTTGAAACTGTTACTGCCTCTGATCTTTTCCAAATGGCATTGTCCTCCTCGTGCTGTAAATTGAACATCAAGTGGCGAAGCTCAAGCTCGAAATATGTTGATGAGAGAGTCTTTGATAACTTTGAGACTGGATTAGCATCCCTGATGACGGTTGGTGAGTTAAGGCTTCCCTCACTTCCCTTCCAGGCACCAACAGATCCTTAAGGTCTGGGTGTTTGGCAGCGAGGGCTCAAAAATTGAAATACCTCAGAGTTAATGACATTCATGAGAAGCAGCAGACTCGGTGGTCGTGCTTCAAATCTGTTGTTTCGGGGTCGGTGGCAAGCAATATCAGGGTGGTAATATCCTTTACCCAAATGGCTTGTTTGAAGAGCCATTCTAATATGAAGGTGGCTGTCATTTTCGTACCTAAACAAAGCCCCTCGTGGCCAAGCCAATCAAAACGTTAAGGGTGACTGACCATTCACGAGGCCAGTTAAAGTTTGAAACAACATGGAGGTCTGATCGAAAGCTGAAACGCTTAGCTGTTGTTTGGCAACGTGTCAATAAAGATGTCGTTGTTTTGCCCGTGAGGAGAAGCGTTTTTGGTTTGTTTTCTCAACCATAATGACCATGTTATTAATGAAGCCATTTGCAATCAACTGTTGGAGAGAAATGTTTTCTTCCACTTGGAAGGTGGTTTTGGTGGTTGTTGATGATCACGTGCTGCCTTGTTTGACTTCAGGGCCCTCCAAAGTTGCCAAGACGGAGAAGGAGAAAACGTGGATTAGTCAGGAGAAAAGCCTGAGGAATTTGATAATTGCACAATTGACATGTTGGCCACACCTGATTACAAAAACAAAGTCCAATCGTAAAATGACGAGCCCTACGAGAAGTCCTGTCAATTGCACATAAATCTTTTCTCCCTGTCTAATAGTGAGGAATGTTTGGTTCGCCTCCTGCTTTGAAAATGGAGCACTTTGCCCGAGTTTTCTCTTCATTCTCGACCTTCAGGGTGGTCTTACTGCAATTTGGCAGTCAAGTTTTTGTCTTCTGCTCCCTTTTTTCTTGATATGCGGATACAAGTGATGATGAGCTTCTGCAATTTTCCACCCATGTCAGAGTGATTCCTGTTGAGAATTAATCGCTCATGAAATGGTGGTGCATCACTGGAAGTCTTGGAGGTGATTTCCATCTCGGCTTTTGACGAGAGTTCGCTTCACGTCAATGCATGTGTTGAAGGTCTCTGTGCTGCTGATGACAAATTAGCGCCAGTTCGCTCAGATGAACTTCAGCGCCATCAGATTACCTTACCCCTTCTCTAAACTTACGTTTGTTCCCACTTCCAAGATCTGCACTTCTGATTACTCCATCCAGGGCTGCCATTTTAATAAGGAACCTCTTCCTTGTGCGTTTCACCTCGAGCCCATATGTACGTGAATGGCCACCCTGACAAGTTTTTTGGCAAAGACACAATTAAGGCTAGGTGCTGAATGCCGGTGTACAAATTATCTAGTTGCCAATTGTTTGTGCCCGTGGAATGTTTTTTGTTCGTATTCACTCAATAAAACTAGAGGGAAGGAAATTACCCTTATCAGATGGACAAAGTCACCTCGCTCAAATGGCCTATTGACATATGTTGTGTGGTTAAAATAGTACTTGGGAATTGCAATCTGGGTCAGTTGCTCACTCCATCTTTTTCTTCCACTTTTAGAATACCCAAAGAGAGCAAATGTGAGCGGAGAATTGCACTTTTTAACACTTGAAGCCCAAGATCGGCAGCGGGCAGCATCAAATCCCCTCTTGTGCTTTGATACATTGACTGAGCCAGATGATAATGAATCATGGATGTAATGAGATGCCCTCGGGACGTGCATTAGGCTGTTGTGGATTTGCATGGGATTTTGTGGTTTGTGTATGCTTGGGGGGTTGGAATGGGGATCAAACAGAGAAATCGCGATCAATTTGAATTTCCCGCCAAAATTCGCCCGCCAAAAAGAAGTCAAGATCTTTAGAGGGTCCAATCCAGTTCCATTTGCGTCTTTTTAGCTTTTGTGGGGAGACTTGAACAAGGTAAGATTCTCAAAGCGGTTGGACGACGAAAATGATAATGGTGATGATGATGATGATGGTGCTGTTGGTGGTGGTATTGGTGGCAATCACGATCTTTCGACAAGTGGAGCTGGGCTGCTAAAAATCACTTTGCATACTCACGCTCTCGACAACTTGATCATCTGTGGGTGGTCTTCATTCGCCCCGATCCTTCTCGTCTTCATCTTGGGTTCTCTTGACTGCCTACCTTCTACCTTCACTATGGAGTGTGGAGTTTGTAGCAGGCCTCATCTGCGGCTCTTGTCCATGGCCGAATGCAATATGATCGTCATAAACGAATAGCGACAAGATAAATGCAAGAATGCTTGCTCGTTCCGGTCTCGGACCAAGCTCTGAGAGGCTTAATTGGCTTGTAAGAAGTGGAGGTAGAGTTTTCTCCCGCCGAGATGGCGCATAATTGCCAATTGAGAAAGGATCCAAAACGCCATCCGCTTCTTCATGGCGGTGGTTTGGACATATTTTTACTTTCATCACCCTCCCAAGTCCTTGTCGGATTAGAGGAGGCCTCTAAATTGAATATTGAAATCGCTTCATAAAAGGAGATAATTAGCCCACTCCTTCCTGTGGCATAGAAACCAGAACTTCCATCATCCAACTCCATTAATTATGAAAAATGATGATCAAAACCAGGCTTTGCATGAAATCTTTTTAGTCACTAGGTGAATGTGAAACCTTTCAACTTCAATTGTCAGAAACCTTGTCACTTTTTCCACTCAGCTCTTGATCCAAGGCGATGATTGGACAAAATATGAGTAGCACTATGAGCGGCAGAAGGTGAGAAGAGGAGAGGCCAGTTCTCGAATCTGATTGGTGGAGCGAGGTGTGAGATTTCACACCTTCCAACGTCGTTGATTGGCGAGACGCGAGAAAGGAACTGAAATAGGCGCGACCCCCAAATTGTTATACGCGCTGCTACTGATCAATTCCATGAAAATACGGATAACAAATGTGTAAATGTCGGATCTAGTGTCCAATTATATCGTTGAATTGTGCCATATATATTTTGCTGGGTCAGTTGCTGACGTAAGCACTACATTACAAACATGATGTATAGGCATGATCCCTGGCAAATATGTTCAATGCTCAGATAAGATCATGTTCAAAATTTGTCTTCCCAAGAACAAACGTCTTGAAGGGGGGAATATCTCGCCTAATTTCGTCTTTTGGGTGAGTAAACGGCAAAATAAACTCGTAGCTCTTGATGTTCATACAGAATAATCACCCTGTCCATGTTCTTTGAAGAGCATGTAACTATGTAGGGATGGATCGGAGCTGACACAAAGAGACTCGACAATGTGTTGAAGCTCGTATCTCCCAAGTTCATCGGGTTCAAGACGTGTTAAACAAACAATAGGATTGAAATTTATTCATTGGCTCTGACCTGCCCGCTCACTCGTTCTTGGGTAGATACATAGACGCTATTGAGACCAATTCTTTGGAGCCAAAAGGTGTCGACAGTCTCTCACCTCGAAATATATAGCTTCACTGGGTCAAGCGAGGCTGTGATTCTCCTAGTGGTTCAACATCCAATATTTCTTCACCCAAAGCTTCGTAACGTGTCCCAGTGCTTGTCCAAGAAGCTGGCTGGAAAGTAGGTGTTGAACACTAATTCAGAAACGTAAGTCTAGAGTGTATAATCCGACCATTTGTTAGCACATAATCAGCAGGTGTAGTAGTAACAACCACCACCACCACAACCACCTTCACTTCTTGGAGGAGAAGTTACGTATGTACATTCAGGATGAGAAGAAGGATCCTCCTATTGGCAAACCACTGAAAGAGCCAGATTGGACATATAGATTGCTTTTGACTGGGGTGCACACCCAATACCAAACACTGACCAGATTGAGATTCGAATAGGGTTTAATCGTTTTTCCAAGCAATATTCAATTACCATCACGTTTGAGTTAACAGAAGTGCTTGTTCCAATTGGCCATTTTTGCTTTAGTGTTTCAGGGGATCAAGTGCGAAGATGGGACTGACTTTTGGCAGTGCTTCAAAATGGGCATTAAAGAAAATTGCCCGTCAAGATTAAACTAAAGAGCTGGGAAGGAAGGAGGTGTTTGCTGCCGACCCCTGTTCAACTGACGTGGTTCATTTATTTGAACTTGCCTTGCCTAACACCTATTCTCAAACCCAATATTTATACAAGGTGTGTGTGTTTCTTTGCCTTCTCCGTGGCTAAAGAATTTGCCGCCCTTCTATTACACTCTTAAAAATGCAAACTCTTTTGACGATTTTAGTATTTTTTTTAATTTTTTTACTTTCCCGATAAGATGAATAATTCTAGGAGTTATCTCATTTGTTTGTGAAGTTCGGGTGTGATATGGTTTTAAGCAGTGTTGAAGTGCTCCTCTGTAAAACATTGAATTATTGTCTCCATAGCTACAGGCGTAGGATGAAGGAAATTGAAGCCATGATCATCACGGTTAATTATATTACGTTGAAGCTATTTCATTTTCTTCACAAGATCGTTCAGTGAAGACGAAATCAGCTCTTTTGTGCGTGTTAAAGTCTTTCACCTGGAAACTTGATATGGAAATCTTATTCTTTGGTCAGGCCAAGCCAAACGAATAAGAAGACCTCCTCATTCAAGTGCTTCGATCTGAGAAATGTCAATAGGTTTTCAAATATTTGCATTCAAACCAGTTAGTGGTGTGTAACAAGCCAAAAACACGGTACTTGTCACAAAAACATTTTGATCGAATCAAATCCAGGAGAACATGAATACCCACATAGATCCGGCCTTTAGGGCTAGATAGATACTTTCTTGATACGTGTGTCCATCTTGACCAGCTTTAAAGGTCTGTGAATGCAAGATGAGAGAACTTTGGCGACATACTTGACAGATTACGGGATCAGGTATCTCAAACAAAGCCGACAAATTTCCCCACGGATTCTGGAAGCTTTTCGGAAGGAATAAATTCTCGCCTGAAACAAAAATGAGTGCTGCTTCAGTTTAGTTTGCGGTCGGAATGGCGCCAGACAAACTCCTGCCGAGTCCACAATTTCCACCCTCGATTATTAGAAGTGAAAGCCTGAAAAAGGTGCTCGCTCACTCGCTTTTAGTCCGACCTTCAGGGTAAATATGATGTGGCTGTCTTGGGATATTATTTATCAAAATGGAAAACAACGGTTGCTCGTTTCTCTTTGGTGATGCCGAGAGAAAGAGTGGAATGAATGGAGCTGTTATTCTAGAATGGGGAGCCTCATTAGCTTGAAGATAACACACACTGCTCATTGAAATAGTTTCGGAAGTTCGTTAATTTCACAAGTAATGAGAACAAGTTTCAGTCAAGTATTTCGTGGATGGAGAAACATGTGTCAAGTGGAAGTTGCGAATTCTCGTCGAAGAGATATCTTAGCGTATGTGCAATTGCTCAACCCCCATGGAACCAAATGTAAAATATTAATTTAATTTGGCAACCTTCGCCGTTTAATAACAGTTTTCTTAAAAAAAAGGAGTGTAAATATATCATTCTTCCTCTGGGTGTGATTGACCAAAATGTAGAGTATATGGAGTCAACTTTCGTTTTGGTATTCATCCTGATTCACCCTTCAAAGGATCCGTCAGGGATGAGCATAACTTGGCCTGAATTTGTGGTTCGATTTCCGACTTCCTTCTCCAGAAATGAAAAAAGTGGAAAGCTTTCAAGATTCAAAGGTTTTTTTGTGAGTGTTGAGCCAAGGTTAACATTTTGAACCGATATATAAAACCACTTAAGCCACGATTAGTCGGACACTACGTTCAATGAAATCGAGTTTGAATCAAATTTTTAGTAAAGAGGCGTGCTTTTTTCCATTGGACTCGGGATCCTCTTTTCGGTTAGCGTGTCAATGGCACACAATAAACAGGAAACCAAGTTTGAATATTTCATGAATCTGTGAAAATTGGAAATTACACGCAAAAACCTAGAGCTCGTCAATGAAACTGTCGACAAAGAAGTGAAGAAAATCACATGGAATGTATATCAGAAATTTATACAAGGGGCACATCAAAGATTCCTTTTTGGTCGCTCTAGTGAGATAGGCAGTTTGAGTCTCAATCGTGGAAGGTATTGACTTGTTTCAATTGGTTTCGTCTTTTATTAAAGCTCTCTGACTTTATGGTACACGTCACTGTCAAAGGGGCCAAAAGAGGAGTATCAAGCCGAACATGAAAGAGCTCTTTCATTGACTCGTTGTCCCTTCAGAGAACCGTCGTTGTACATTTATTAATCTTGCCAAGCAGATCATCCGACCATTTAGTCGTTGGCCCTTTGGCTATGGTTCATTGGTGCTATGAGAGAGCGAACTCGTTTAAGGGATTGTTCTAAACTGGCTGTTAAAAAATCAATCTGCTCCAGGACCGCATTCGTTCTTAAAGGGCACTTTTCAGGGATTACATTTATGGCATCATTTGCTGGAGACTATAATCTATAAATGTCTGAACTATACATGTTTTTAGGAATTTTCGCAAATTAAAAATTCATTTTCTTTTTGAAAAGTAAAGCCAGGAAAAATATGCATATTGCGTACAATTTTATAAAACATGCTGGGTCTTTTTTACCAAAATTTACATAAAATATTTTTTCAAAAACATATTTTGTGTTGTATAACTTGTTTCAGACCTAGTTAGGCCTTTTTAAACATATTTGGGGATGATCAACGACCATTCAAGCATAAAGCATATTTTTCTTCATCAAAAAGTGTCAAGGTCCTATTTTTGCAGGGTGTTGGCATGTCTTCAAGTCTTAGTGTTTTATTGGTGAAACATAAAAAAATCGCACGTAATCCTTTTCTACCTACAAAATAAGAGTTATATTCACTTTTGCATTCAACCCAAATAATTTGAAGGATCAAAACCTTGACAATGGAAAAGTGACCGAACATTGCGGTGTTATTGACAAGACGCATTCGCATAACTTTCCTGTTTCTAATTATAAAAGTGGAGTTCCCTCAAATAATGATACTAAAACTGTAATGTTAAGAAAATGATTTTCGAGTAATGATAGGTGGGTACGTACGGTTTTGATATTAAATGGGCACCTTTAATTAATGCAAAAAAATCTCTTTTTTTTAATGACCAAAACAGATCGTTGCTTGGTACCTACTTTGAGCACACTTGACGTAAATGTTTGTGTTGGGCAAATGAAGCTTCAGTTGATTGGACGTAGACAATCACTTGTCTTTGTTAAGCTTGTAAAATTTAAAATTTAAAATTGTTACCTCTTGCCACAAAGAACTGATTATAATATCGTATTTTGATGGTGAATCATACATCAAAGCAGGAGAGTGACAGGTCTCAAGTAGTTTCAAAATTGAAGACATTGTTTCGGGTGCATTTTGACATTTCGAAAGTTTTTCTTGGTCAAGCAGAGAAACTTCAATCAACATGAATTTGTTATGAAGGTGGTGACTTAACATACGTTGATATGAAGGTAACAGTTTTGTTCATAAGACTCCACAGTATGTATGATAGAAGTGTGATGTGTATTGACATTTTATTTCTGAACTGCATCTACGTGTTTTCAATATTCCGTGTTATGTTTCTAAAGTTATTATGTATTGCTTTAAAAACTCGGGAAATATTCTGTTGATCTATTCATGGGTGTTAAAGTTGACCGACAAACCGACACTGACAGTTAGTCGGTTAGCAGTTAAACGGTTAGTCATTTGCTGACACTGTAAATTTCATTACATTATGATGAAACCAAAAATATTCCATAAATAATGAAAACAAAAATACAACAAACATAAAAAATTGAGAAATGAGGTATTTTTCCTTGTCTATTAGATGAGAAATACAGTGCTTTTAAGCCTCAAAAGTTGATTGGTGACAAGAAAACATTTAACTTTTTTTTTAATGTTGACCACCATTTACAAAATGGACCTGCAACATTTGCCTTTGCCTTAACCAGATTGATGAGAGAGTTTTGAGGGTTTGGTCTTTGAGCAATCGAGTAGTTCTCCATGTTGTGCGTGATGCTGACGAAAGGCGAGCAAGGGAGTCGTGTTCTATATTGTATTATCATGGTTCACAGATGAATGAATCCATTGAACAAATCATGTTGAGCTTTCATTGGCTTGTCTCTTGAACAACGGAGAGCTTCAGATTGACAACAGACTCTCTCTCTCTATCTGTGTGTGTTTATCGTGAATGAGAAACTGCTCACAGGGCCCTTTTGGATCACTGCGGATTTTTTCCTCTTTCTCTCATCGTCATTTTTGTCAGTTGATAATGGCTACACACTCGTACTGTTCGTACATAGACACATTACCTGGGGCATAAAATTGGAGATAATAAGCGTGGAAAAACTCCTGTCTTTGTCACAATGAGAGGATCATAATTATCTCCCCTCAATATGCCATTCTTCTCGGGATTAATCGGGATTGGCCAAGCTTTTAAACATCGGATCATTCGGCGAGCAAGTTCAACCATAACATGGCCAACAGAGCTCCGACATTTGCTAAAATAGGGGATGAGGGCTCATTAAAATTATGAATCA
The DNA here is from genome assembly GCA_010645155.1 of Tigriopus japonicus. Lineage (NCBI taxonomy): Eukaryota > Metazoa > Arthropoda > Copepoda > Harpacticoida > Harpacticidae > Tigriopus > Tigriopus japonicus. The sequence goes on along the minus strand of JAAGOF010000046.1, from coordinate 924,958 downwards.
AAGGATCAGTATATCCCACCCAAAAAGCGGATTACTTGTCATGAAACCACCCAATGTAAAGATGTGATGCTAGGAACCTAACTGAAAAAAGAGCATCATTCGAGGGTTAGTTCTCCTTTTTTTGTGTTTCCGTAAGAGCGGGGATCTGAAAAATACGTTCTCCATATATTTTTCGAGTTTGACGGGACCGCGTAGAACTTAGAAAGGTTGAAGAAGCAGGCATTGCCAGTTGTCATTTGAATATTTGGGATCAAATTGCATCCGAGTGGAAACAAATGAGGGCTTAGACAGCCCAGCTATGTCGTCCAATCAATTCGAGCACTGATTTATTGTCAATTCTTGAAACGGAATCGCACGAAATGTGTTTCGTAACCACTCACTCGGAGGCAGTCAATGAACAATTCTTTGTGTGGTGGTGGCTGGTTGGTTGGTTCACTTTTTGTGTTTGGCCTCATATTCATTGACTTTAAGAGCTCTTAAAATGCTTGGAACTCTGTCGAACGATTCGGTTCGATTCGAGACGACAAAAAGCCACTGACATTTATGATTTCGCTCCCGGATTCGCAGGCCTATAAAATATCAAGTTAAAGAAAACAAGAGACATCATTATCCAACTTCACATTGTCTCCCTTGCTCCTACTTCAAGCCTTTTTGGGGATGAAAGAGAGTACTAGAAATAACGAGAGAGAGAACGATCGATAATTTCTCTCCCTCTTTCTCCGCCTCACAGATAAGATAAAAGGAACAAATGTGATCGCCTTAAAAGAGAGAGGGATCCCGCTTCCCAGAAAACTCACTTAGCAATGGGATTGATGGCCAAGTCCAG
>JAAGOF010000046.1:904805-924028 GCA_010645155.1 Tigriopus japonicus | reverse complement strand
CTCTGCCTCACAGATAAGATAAAAGGAACAAATGTGATCTCCTTAAAAGAGAGAGGGATCCCGCTTCCCAGAAAACTCACTTAGCAATGGGATTGATGGCCAAGTCCAGTTCTCATTTCAAATTGATCACCCTTTCTTTGCTCAATTCCCGATGATGATAACCACCACCACGGAGAAAGACAAACCCAGGCGGTTTTTTCCTTTTATTAGCATTGACTTTGACATCAGATCAAGCTTTGAAGTCCAAATTTATGGAGGAATCTCCAACTTCGAGAATAGAGATATAGAACGTTGTTGAAGTGTGTTATGGGGTTAGTTTGGGTCGTCCACCTGATTTGTTCAACTCTACACGGAGAGCCACACTCACTCACAAGATCTAAAGGCTTTGGTCATAAATATTTCTGGCGTGTTCAATTTGCTCGGTGGGACATCTTGATTGGGTATTTCAGCTAAAATAAGTTAAGCCATAGAACAAAAAAAAGAGGAGGAGGTTATTTGGGCTGCAATGGAAACTCACCAACCACCCTGTGTTCGAGGCGAGGGTCGATTTTCAACCCCCCTTGTTCAGAGTGCTATGAGGAACAACAACAACAGCAACAACAACAGCGGCAGTATTGACGACGACCACGACCAAGTCAGTTGGTTTAGAGGGGACCCCCGATTCGGTGCTCTGCTAATGAAATACAGGACCCCACTCTTTATTAGGTGTACACACGGTGTGTATCATATGATACGACTCTCATGTACAATAGACAAGGACTTGGCGTCGCCATGGCCCCTTTGGGATGGATTGGGTTTCCAAAAAACCATGCATTTGTACCAGCCAAAGCTCACAGCTCCCTCACTCAAAGTTGGATTATTCAAAATAATATTGATTCAGAGCTCAAATAACCATGTTACTCAACTTTGAACCGGCTAGATTTCGTGAATGTCTTCGGAACATTTTGCTTTACAATCATCGCAACCTAATGTATCGGAAATTTTGATCCTTCATTGAAGTAAGCAATAAGCAGAGTGGACCTATCCATCTTGGCAGCAGGTTAATCGATCTTGCTTTAGAGATGAGGAGGACCACGACGACCATGACAAACATGCCATTCATGAATTATTGCCAACCACACGCCTCCTCCGATCCTGACTGAGATATCAAGCCAAGAGTGGATCGAAGAATATGCTGTGATTTATGTACTTTCTTTGTTAAGTATTGTTATCAAAATGGTAATCCCAAAGCGCCATCTATATAAGAGCATTTGTGTTCTTATTCAGTTTCAAGTGTTCTACGTCTATCTTTGGATCTCATACGGGAGCAAGTCTTCTTCACGGCTCTCTCTTTATCGTTCTCTTTTGCTCAATGGATCTATCTAGTATGAACGTAGTGCGGACGAATCTCCCCCTTGGAAACATTGTCAGGTCGTAAATTTTCCAATGTTGGGGCAATTTTCCATAGAACTTGCAACATATGTTCTGAGCTTTGACATGTTTCACAGCCCCTGTCGACCGTTCTAGAGCGTATCTCACCAAGTACCTCCTGAACGTCCACGTCTACATAAGCCACATTGAGTGTATGTGTGTAGTGGCCGAGAAATACTTTCGGGGTCGAAAGCCAGTCTCCTCTTGACTTAGTCCCACCTTGATAAATAATGTCTTATTTTACGCCGATGATAGCATTTCTCAGCCTGCCTCGACATTCGTGCTTGGATGTCCAAGCTTTAGTAAAGCAGATAACATTGAAATGATTTCCTTGTTTAGTGTTTGTATTTTCAAAAAACAACTGATAATGGCATGAACTTATTTCTTTAAGGATAAATGAACTTGGGAACCATAATGTCGGTCCAGAAAAGAGGATTGGAGCCCGTCCGTGACTGGGCGTTGCTAGAGTGAGTTGGGTTCGGGCACGTTTTGAATTATATTGAAGTTGTTCCAAGAAGATTAACTCTTCAAAGATTTTCAAACAGTCCAAACCGCTGAGATGAGAGCTTCTCATTGGTTTCGGTCCCGAAAATTAGATTCAACACGCGCCCATTAAAATTGAACGCTAATAAAGCCCTCTCCTCCCAAGCAAGCCATTGTGGCGGTTTTATTTCCCATATTTCCCGCTCCAAAAGCTCTCCTGGTCGTGTTAGTCTTCCCAGAAATCAAGAGACAAACAAGCCAACCCTTCAAGTCCAAATTGGCGACTTGAGCGAGCTAGAATATTAACAAACCTGGTCACGTTCGTGTCCTTTTTTAGACAGGACCAAAAAATCCCCCGGAATGAGCTCCTCCTCATGTTCCTTCTTTATTTTTATGTCAGACGTCTGAGGAGCATTGAGGAAAGTCTCCAATTTTTCCCTGGGAAAAGTTCCACTCACTCGCCATCTTTTTTCTTCATTTCCAGGGTGGGCACGAATAGAAAAGTTTTTACCATCATCACTTATGTAAAGCCTTGGAGCGTCGAAAAGTTGGAGACGTCAACTTTGGCACTAATAAGTGAGGATTCTCTCTCCCTCGAGTCCCTTGACTATCTTCTCCTTTCTTCGGGCTTCTCTTTCCAATGGCAAGCAGCCAAGAAGAAACGAGAAGAGAGCCTCTTTCCCCCTCTTTCTTTCTCTCTCTCTCTCACTCTCACACTCACGCACCAACTCTCCTTGAAACGACTTCTCTACTTACGTACGTACCGTATATGCAGTAGTCGACCGAACTGTAACTTTCTCGTTGTCCCCAAGGCTTTGGCCCCTTGTTTCTCCAATAGTTGGCACACTGGGGGAAAAATATACGACCTTCATTCGCCCTTGAACGCTAGATCCTTAAGTTTATTTTTTTATTTGGATATTTATCAGTGGGAATAACCAAATCTCCGAAGTCGAGTTTAAACAAGCATTGGTTTGATTTTGGGTCTGAATCAGTGGAGGAGAATTTCTAGTCAGTGGTTGAAGAGGCAACTTTCATTAAACTTGGGAAGTGGCTTCTTCCGGTTGTTCTGGTCTAGGGCTTGTTTTCCCTAGATGGTTGGCAAAAGAGGGAAAGAACCATCTTCACCAAAAAGGATCTTGTCCCTCCTTCTCCTCCTACTTTAGCTCCTTGTGTTCATCATCTCCAATGCCTTGACTACCTCCAAAAGTAAGCCACCACATGATCTTGTCAACCACCAACCAAGATAGCTACATGAAAGCCTCTGAAGATGTGTGGAGAGAATTCCAAATTGGAGGTTCAGAATATGAATGTGCATTTTTCTCTTACTTTATGGTATTCTCGGGTGGTGTGGCGTCTGTGGCACAATTCTAAAACGTCAGAGGTTATTTTGTCTTTCCACTTTTCGTTGTGTTTCTAGGACTCCCTTTTTCCCAGATTACATGCCATTCCTTCGAACTGTGAGAATCCTCCAAATTGGTTATCCCTCGGCTCTCTCGCGACACAAAAACACCACAACCAACAACAACGTGAAGAAAGAGTTATGGGTTGGGCTTAATTAGACAGACAAGATGGTGACATTCGTATTGAAGAGGGCTCGAAACCCCCCAATCACCTCTGTGTCAATACGACCATCCAAACCTTCTTCTAGTTTTTCTACAGCCTGACCTGACTGACTAAGATCATTTGCCCACTTCATTTTTACAACATATTTTTTGTGATGAAGTAAAAAAGCTAATTCAGCACACATTTTTAGTCTTGTATATCCTCAAAGCCCGTTCTTATTTTTTGAATATGCAAATTTAGGACAATACAATGAATAAACAACTGAATACCTAGTCCAGACTGTAGGCTATGTCAAGTGATGTGAGAACTGTTGTGGCACACACCACCCAAAAATACCAAGGTTATGGGACATCCATGTATATTGGATTTTTGTCGGAGCCAAGCGACATTACCCAGATTCCTGTATAATTAAGGCTAGATGGAACACAAAAGCTGCAACCCACCACTCGAGCAAACAAGCCTTCTCGCATTTTAGATGTACACCACGTGAGTAATAGACAAGCCACGAGGAATGCATTGTCAAGTCGTCTGCCTGCCATGAGATGATCTCCTCGTCTCATCATCATTGTTGCAATGCATCGCAAGAGGTATAAAGTTACTGCTCTCTGGCACATATGATGTCGCTAACATCCAGGGATCAAGACCACCGGGATGATGATCAAACATGGAATTCCTTCCAAGTTGCCAAAGGCACCGACCGACAACGACGACGAAGAAGACAACCTCCGATCCCAAACCAACAACGACGACGTCATTCGATCATTTGATATCCCTCGAATACAAGTCTCACATGTGTACACGTGTCTCACTTACGACAAACGTCTCAAAATAGAGAGACGGCTAAGAAAGAATCAGATCAAGAACAAGAGGAGGGAGGGAGACTCGATTTCGGCTTGACTGGCCTCCAATCTCATATTCATTTACTTTACATATCACGGCCGTTTGGTCTAAAGAACTCTTCTTTTCATGGCTCTCGTTGGTCGTCGTTCTCTTTGAGGAGAATTGACGCTAGTCTACTGAATATAGATGATCATGAGGATGATGATCATCGTCGTGATATCTGAAGAGAGAGAGAGAGCCATTATGCAGGCACACCAGATCTTGAATCCTTTACAGATTGGATTGGTCTCGTTCCGAAAAGTGACACACGGGTGATGATGGTCAAGCCGAAATGAGGCTGCTCCTTGGAAATATGATTATATCCAAAATATTCCGGCCCAGCTCATTTGATAGCCAATGACACGAATATTTGGGAATGACCAGTCGTTGCGTGGATTCGAACCATTGGCGACATCTTCATTGGCAAGCAAACAGCCATCCATCTCATATGGAATTAATCCAATCTCATTGAGGCGGAGTTTCGGGAAAAAGGAATTGTTTACGAGCGCGCTCCCTTTCTTTATTCCTCGTCTTTCTTTCGAGCCTCAGAGCAGGCGTGAAAACTCACACCTTGCCTTGGTGCAAGCTCCTACAAGAGCAGTAAGTAGCAGCAACACCACTTCTAGTAACAGTACTGAGTCGAAGAGGCTGGCTGATCAATCCTGGATGGGGATTGGTCGAGCTGGGGCGTCAAATCTCACACTTGCCATAAAGGCGACTCTTGGATTGGTTGCTCGAGGAGTTGTTCGAAGGTGTCAACGAATGATCTCTCGAGGTCTAAGATCCTCCTTTGAGTGAGTAGCTGGATAGATGGGTAGATGGCAGACTGGTCCAAAGGGGTCTCGGGGTTCCAGGAATGCAGAAATGCGGCATTTGCAGACTCGCTTTGGGATTCGTTAGTTTCCAGTGTATAAGCCCCGTAAAGAAAACATCATCATGATCATGATGATGATCATCATCACTCTGTCGCTGGCTCTCTCGGTCTACCTATCCTATGAGAATCCCCGTACCTCGACACTCGGGCATCATTTTTCAAGCTGTCCAACTTATCGTGAGAAAGAGCAGTGAGATGACGGGCAGAAAATTCCTTGAAGAATGCTCTACATTCACAACCGAGATTATGTATGATGTTGTCCCCTTCACTTTTTCACTTTGCCTCAACTTAGGCCTGTCTGAGGAGGGTTCAATGCAAGCGCCGCCTCCAATTATGAGGCTGTTTTTCTCCCAGATTCTCCGCCCGAACTTAATTCATCAAATGTCAAGATGAATTTCGGAGGAGGAGGAGGGGGATACGATAAAAAAAATACTATATCGCTTTGACATTGGGGGAAAATGTGACTAGCCAACATACTATTTAAAACCTTAAGGAGAGGGAACGAAATCCAACAGATGTTGTTGAGGGGTCCACTTCATCGAGAATTCGTTTGTGACGCGTAGCGAGATGTTAAATTCGATTTCTCTCCCAAAGCTTTGACAAGGCAACCGTGGAAACGGAGTTGTTTCATGTAGATGTAATTCACTTCCATGTCGCTTTCAGCTTAAAACAACAACGACAACAACAACTGGTGAGGCTCAAGTGGAAGCATCAAATACGAGAAAAAATATGAACCCATTTCGAGGCAAGCTTTGGTGTGGAACTGACAGATTACTCAATTGATCCATATTCCATGAATGAGATCTCCCGGAAATTACATTTCCAACTTGAACTTCTCTTGTCTTTTACAACGGTGGATTTTCAAAGCTTGTGATGATGGTTGGTTATTTTTTTTCTTCTTTTCGTTCCTTGGTTCGGAATATGTGAATAAGAATTTTGGCAGCAACGAAAAATACCCTCGTCTCACTCTGACTCTCCATCCCACTTTCCAAAGGATTGTTCCAACACGGTCCCTACAATCCCAGATCCATGACAGAACCCTAAAAAGGGTCCAACTACCTAAAGTATTTTTTCCCTTTATACCCGTGTTCTCAATGTCTCAATTATGTGACCATTCTCAGCCATATCCAATGGAATAAGTATAGGCTTTGGAATGGATCCAAGACCGTAGTTTGGTGGGTCGATAGGGTGATGTCATTTCCTCCTCTCGAGTGAGTTTCAGCTTGAAAGCCACCATTTCCTTGTGCAAGTACCAAGATCCAAACCCATCCTTGTGCCACAAGTCCACTTTACAAGTCCGAGAACACTTGTTACGGACGTAAATTTGAGTGGCGAGAATTGGGTAAGTTCAGTCGAGAAGAGAAGTTATGCGAGACGCCTTCTGTGTGTTCAGGGTTTTATGGGACTTTGGGCGCCGATTCTAACGCTCTCCGACTTTCCATGCCCTTCAACGCAGATGAAAAGTGTCTTTATCATACATGAGCAGACACCCATCTTCTCCATCTCCATACTTGCATACATGCGTGTACGTTGGATGAATGCATATTTTGAGACGGCAAATAGCGAAACATCTAGATCCAAGTCACATAATTTGTTCTGATTTGTGTTCCTTTGCCAAAGACATGAATGTGTTTGGGTGGCAATACAGCATTAGTAGTGGCTTCTGAAACAAAGAGCCAAGCATTTTTTCCTGCTCGAGGACAACAATAAAGCTTTTGATCTTGTGAGATCTTTACAATTCTTTTGTTTTTCGACACTGTGTTGTTAAAAGCCTGCTGATTCTGTTCTTCCCAATGATGGAAAGATAACCGGGCCTTCGATCTTGATAACATACCGAAACCAGACCAGGATGATTGCCGTGTTCAGCTCAGTAAATGCCATTTTATCCCTCTACGCTATGAAAATGAATTCATGGCCCACCAAGCTAGTTATTAGAGCCCTTAAGCAAATACAGACATCGAACGACTAATGACTCGAAATGGACCCAAAGTCCACCCGACATGCCCCATTAAAAGTTGTGCAAATAGAAAAATCGAAGTCGTTACAGTAACTCATATCATCAAGTTTCATTTTAAAATCATTTTCAGTTCCACTCCCTCCCCAACGAACTTCCTGAAGAACGCAATGAAATGCAATTCAATCCAGTTATGAACGCGCGCGTGCTTAGCTTGACAATGATAAACTTATACAAGTCATATTTCTAATCATTAAGCACTGTCCATCATGCTCAAAGATATTTAACCTATTCTCTAGCTCAAACATTTGGAAAAGCTCAAGAATACACACTTGCACAAGTCTTTGGGGATTCAATAACTTGAGGGAGCTTCTTACTTCCTTTTGCTTTTTTCGTGAAATTTTTAATTTTGTAGAATGATAAGCTTAAGTGAATTTCCATCAATTCGATACAACGTTTTTTATTCAATTCACAATTATGTGTAAATGGCCCTTGGCGTTAATCGTTTCTCTATATAAAACATCAATTTTCCTGTGTAATATGAGGTAAAAATAAAGTACCTAACATCTTGCTTACCTTGGTGGAACAATGCCATATATTACCCTCGTAACTAGCTAAAAAGGCGGACTACTAAGAACAAGATGAAAGTCCAGTAGCTGAGAACAGATTGTCTAGATCTCGAAACAAGATATTCGAAAAGTCAAAGAGTGTGCGATAGTGATCACAATGATAGAGTTTCCTCGCTCAACCGCGCCATTTCTTCCGCCTTTACATTTGGCTTAGCTCTATCTTGAAAGTTTTTCCTAGGCCCCTCGTCAAGCTTAGAACGAACAGTGTTCCCAAATGTCATCCACATCGTAGTACGTACGTACAGTCGATCAGACTGTCATTGTTGGTAAATACTCGTCAATCGTCGGCCATTAATAGAACCCTGTTGTGGCAAGAATGTGGGATATATTGGATATTTTATGACCCAGCCACTTGGTAGACTGTATCTAGTGCTCAATTAGCCAGTGAGAAGCTGGTGATTTGTGCCTCTGTCACCACAAAAACGCCATCTTTGTTAGAGAGCTATAGCCACGTCCCCCCCAAATATTGCTTCGTGTTGGAAGAGTAGAACTTCTCGTACTAGAAAGAGTAGCATTCAATTTTGGTCGAGTTGACAGTATCATCATTGGCCATCTTGGTGAAACACAGTTCACTACTTGAGACACTCAAAATCGGTTAGTCAGCGAGTGCGCTATGGACGGACAACACTCGTTTTTTAGTACTACTCGCGCTCAAAAAAAACGAACAAGATGTGAGCGACTCTTTGCTTTTGGAGGAAATCTGATGGTCGGTTCGTTCTGGCTCGGTCATGATCAGAGTTAAAAAATGGGGAGGGGGCGAGTGTTAACAAGGGGTCAGGGTGGTCCACTCATTTTCTCCATGTCAAAAACCACGCCTCCAAACTCCATTCCAAGCTAGTTGCCTGGAACTTCAACGTCCTGTCTGCTCGGTGTTCGGTTCAAGTCCATTTAAGATTCATCGAAAACAGGCGCCTTGGACAAGAAATTCGGGAATTATCATTCTCCACTAGAAAAACAAGCTCGATAGAGTTCTCTGAAAAAACTTACCTCCTCTGTGTGGTTGCTTGTCCAATTATATGATTGTTTGAGTATGAGTATAGTATAGAGTATAGATAGTATAGTATAGTACAGTAAAGTATAGTATAGTATAGAGTATAGTATGAGGTATATATAGAGTTGAGTATAAGGAAGGCCTACTTAAACCATGTTGAAAATCAAGTATTAGCAAATGTCCTTTGTTAAAATTCTATGTACTCTTAAGGCAGTGTTGATCTGAAATCTATGTCATGCATCTACTTTTAAAGACCTTTTTGTTCGACATGCTCAAAGAGGCATTTAGGAGGTTTGTTGCATCAATGTGGACAAACGGATAGATATATGTGAACAATATTTTAGATATCCACACTCTTTACCCACACTATTTATTGAATATTGAAGAAGATGGCAGAAAAAATGTACAAAAATTGTCGTTAAGCATGTTTTATGTGGCCCGACGTAAACCAAATTAACCAAATTCTAATACATATCCGGTGTTGCAATCACATCTCAAAAATGGTCATAAATGTCTGTTTTTTTGTTGGGTTGCAGATTTTTTTAACCAAGGATTGTGATGGGAATTGAAGGCATGGTCAGCTGTTACGCAGTAAGCAATAGCTGACCATAGAGGTGATAACACTAGAGGAAGGGATGGGCCCAGTCGATTTGTCAGTTAAATCGAGGAAAGGAAGAAAGTCAAGTATGTTAATGGAATAAGTGGCGCAATTGCACCCTTGATGACCCAAGTCTGTTTCAGTTGTCGTTGGGGAGGGACCAATAGGTGCTTATTAAAGGAAAATTCAAAGTCATTTCGTCAGCTGGATGGAGTGTGGTGATGGTGGAAATGACTGTGTCTGTCTGTGGGTAGGTTTTACCTGCTGATTTTGGGGTTAAATTTAGGACTGGCGCCATTAAGATGTGTTCGAAAAATTCCAAAGCATTCCAAACTAGGTCTATTAAATCCCGACCAGAGACAATGGGGGAGCTGTCAGTTCTATGAATTTCAATCCAAGACATCGTCGTTACCATTGGTCAAAGTCTCACAAGGTAGATTAGCCAACACGTGCATGTGTTACATGAGTGTTTATCGAGGTTGTAAACTTGTTTTTAGATTAAAAAGGTTGCTCTTCAATGACTCTTTAAGGGTGTCGTCATGCATGTCTCCTGTCTTTTGGCATCCTCGTCATGATAATCGGATCAAGTTGGATGAATCTTTTCGAACAACCGCGGACAGAGATCAAGGATTCATTTTTCGGACACATAAAAGCGAGGGAGTCTTCTGTCCCCTCTAACTATTAATACCAACAGATTCGAGGGAAGACAAATTTGTCCGATATGGTTTATGTCTTCCTGTTGGAAGTCCGGATTTTCCACCCCAAAGATATCACCCTCATCGATGGATGTCGGCTCCTGGCAAAGGGTCGTCGTTGCTCATCGACGCTACTTTTTATCCTCGCTTCATTTGAGAGCTCAAGACACAGAACCGAGGCATTCCACCTCAATGGAGACACCATCAACATGTTTTCTATCCTGGGCCACCAAAGTTTCGTGACTCAAATGGATCACCCTCTAGAGCTCGGAATTTATCAGGAACCCCGTTCTAGAGCGACCAGGTTCTCGTCTGTGTAAAGAACTCATCTTGTCACAATCGGCCATCTGCCAGAAATTAATTTTTACATGAGCAACAATATTCTCTCCAAGATTGAACTCGGTTCAGGCATTCAATGGCAGTTGTTCTTCACCAGACGCATGTGCAATGTACGTACAGTACGTACAAGAGCATAAAAGCTCTTCTCAGGGTGAGAGGAAATTGATCATATCAAAAACCTTGGGATGACATTCAAACTGGTGTTTTTCTCGAACTCAATTGATTGCGGAGGTGTCATTATTTGGTTGAATTGCCATGGCAAAATTGAAGCCTGTCGCCAAAGTGGAAGTGGAGGTCGTGAGACAAATCTCAATGCAACAGACGAATCCATTTCCAAATAACGAGCCCGCGTTATCCATAAAAATCAATCATAGGAATTGCATCGTTCCCTTTGTGTTGATCGATGTTTCAGCAAATTCAATAATCCATCCCTCTGGCCTCAAGTTTGGGTGTTTTTTGAAGTGGATTGGAAAGTGTTCTTGACTCGTCGATATCCGCCATGGGAAGGCGAAGAAGAAAGTGGGCGTGACCAGATCGGCGGGGTCGCAATCACACGCACATCACCAACCAAGACACTTTTGGGTGGAAGAAATAGAAGCAGGGCAAATGATTGCTTTGTGGCTTCCGCTTCTTTGTCAGTGTCTTTTCAATGTGGAACAATGCACACCTCTCTGTGTCTTTCATCTTGGCAGGAAATTCTGATCAAACTGACGTGTGGTTGTCATGGATCCGTTTTCAGGTCTCGTGTAAGATTGTTTTTCTTAGTTCTTTCATTTGATTTGCTCTCTTGGAGTGTATAGATTCACTATGATATGAGTGTATTTTTAAGCTCTCTTCATCCCAAAAATGCAGAATGGTAGAAATGTTCTCACATGGATGCATCTCATCCCAAACAAATTGAGATTAAATCATGTGAAAAGCCATTGATGAGGGGGCATAAAAAGGGCTTTAAAATTCGACCATGGACGCTTGAATGCCCTTGGGAGAGAATGATTCAACTTCGATCTCCACTCGCTCAGATGCAAATTTTACTTCAAGATCAGTTGATTGGAATTGGCGGCTTAGAAGGTTTGCGTGCTTGCTCTAAATTACCCTCAGGTACTTTAAGTCTGTACTGTGTAGCTCAACTAGAGTAATATGCAGGCGCTTGCGTTCCAATTTTCAACTGACAAGTTTGTTGTCGGACGTTGCCCACGTGTCGCTCTCATTCGTTGAGAATTACCATGGAGTGGGTCATTATTATCATCATTGTGTCTTTGGCAGTCCTAAGTGGCTCCTTTGGTCAGGAAAGCAAATACTTTTCGTCCACGATTGTGACCCCCAGGACAATGGACTCGTCAATGGTGGCCACCCATCTGCTATTGCTGTCTCGGATCACTTCGCTAAACAGAGTCATTGTCGGGTCTGAAATTGGTCTTCAATGCTTCTCTTAATGGATGTGCCTCGTTGACAAGGATCAGGGTTGCCAAAGGATCCATTTCACCATGGTGTCTTTTGAGGACAGGTCAAAAATTGGACCATCGTGGAGTGACCCTGCATGAACAAGAGCATTCGGTGAGATGCGAGGATGGATGTCAATTGTCAATCATGTCTGGTCCGGAGATGAGCGAAATCAATTTCGCAGTAATAGCCCCGGCTTTCCTGAAACGGACCCTCAAGGTGGGACTCGGAACTCATTAAGATTCTCGACTCGTCACTTCATTTTGGGTAGTTTCGCCTATGCAGAGTGAAGATCGATTCCTCCAATCATTCCGCCGAATCGGGCCTTCAAATCTGGACATCTCAGTACCACCCAGAAGCCACAATATCGGCAATCCGTGGTCGGAGATCTGCCCTTTACATCCACTGATAGAGATTCGTTTATTCAGTCTGGGTTGCTCTTAAAAGCCTTTATTAAGGAGTATCCGACTAATGACCCACGAAATCGCCTGTTTGGTCATTGGAAGAGAAAAGGGACTCTTGAAACAGTAGTTGATATCGGTTTGTTGCATTTATTCCGGGAGAATGGGTTTGATTTATTCCATTGAATTCCAACACGTCATGGTATTTTAAGACGAGAGTGCTTCTCAATGTGAGGCTCCAAAGTTGTTTCTTGTAGGTAGAGGTTCACGTTGGTATTGATTAGGAATGCCGAATGCTACCCCGAAACCTGGGCGATGGTTGGCTATTGGCAATAAAAAGATGATATGTCGACCCACTTCGAGTCGACGTACTTCCAAAAATGGTTACAACACACTCAATCCCAATTGAAGCGTCAGGCCATGCTAGCTAGACCTGACAGAGAATAAGGTTTTGAAAGCGTGGTTGTTAAAACGAAACTGTTCCATGACTCAACATGTGTTCACAACTAAGCGCTAAGTCCATTGTAAACAAAGTTCCCTGTGGAGAAAGGATCGAGAAATTTGAAGAAGGTTCCTTCCATAGTCCAATTAGGGCCCACCATAACATTTCTGGACTAGGTTTCCGAGAGTCTGACGTTATGGTTCCGTTTCTTTCATACTCCGAGTCTTTATGTGTTGGATCATTTTTTTAAGGATCTCCCAACCTCGTTGCCCATCTTGTCTTGCAATCCCTAGTAAGAAAGAAATATTTGTTTTAGAAAACTTGCAGAAACTTATGCGTTTGAAGAATGTGAAGATGAAATTAAATACTACGAGGATCTTCATCTCCTCAGGGGTCTCCCCATAAAAGTCAGATTTCTCACTAATTGATACTCTTTTAGAGAAATGATTACAATCTAACGATGATTGCCAGAGTGTGTGCTTTCATCAGAAATATGTTTCTTCTGGAGGGCCCAAGCAAGCAAAAGCTCAGAGCTGAACTGGGATTGAGTGGCTCGCTGGTTGTCGTTTCTCGGGGTCTGCAATGATGTAGGGCCATTTCAATCTTTTGCTGCCTCATTCAACTGTGTTAGCATGATAACAGCTTTTTTATCGCTCCAGGTCTGCAAACATTAATCAAGGCGGATCATCAGGCTCAAGTTCTTCGCTCGAAGCAGTCCTAGGCTTCTCACACACACACCACCCAAGGATCAACCAACTATCCAAAGCGAACGAATGAGTGACTGAGTGAATAAACGAGTAGTCGTTGTGGTCGTCATCGATGTGGCAGTAGTAGTAGTAATAGTAGTACTGCCACTCGTACCTCATACATAACAAAATAGGCAGTCTTAATACCTTGTGGTGGAGATGAGATTGCTCAAGATGAAAGGCCAAGCTAGACATGGCTGATTCGAGCCTTGAAATGAAGTGTGTCTTCGCCAAAAACCCACCTCCACCTTCCACCAAAAGAACCAAAAGTCCACCTTGGTTCTTCCTTGACATTTCATCATACCTATTTTCAACGCCTAATCACTTGGATTGAGACGTCTTCATGTCGATCATGGGCATAATTTGAGTACCACCCTGTATATACATCGAACGCCAAACAACTTCTGTATTACTATGGTTGAACCCATTTTGCTGGTATGAAAATGAGCACCTCACTCACACGGATGGGATGATGGCGTGCTATGATGCATGGGAGGCCACGAGGAAAGCTCAAGATGATTATGAAGACGAAAGCGATGACGACGACGATGATGAGGATGAGAATCATAATGATGATGAGAGACTTTGATGCGAAGAGGCGAAGGAATCATTGAAAAAAAACTGTGCAGGTGAAACTTTTACCACACACGTTCATAAAAATCATGAACGACCTGTCAGCCCACCGGGCAGCTCCACAACTTACGAACAAACCTACTACGTATCTATGTACGTACGTACGTCGGAGATCCGATCCCCGGCGGCACATCTTGTTCACATCTTGACGTTCCATGAATCGTAATGGGTCCGAGGAAACCGAGAACAAACGAGAAGTACATACGTAGAGCAGTCACTCAGGGTGGATGTGTGTGGTGATGGTGGATGGATGGATGGATGGATGGTGAAACGACAAAACATGATTCGAACGTCGAGGTCACGCTGATCGGGAGATTTAATCCCGTCGTCCTCTTGTGTGCGGTTCACTGGCAAGATCAAGCATGAAAATCGGAGTAATTATCACTCCCTCAAATCATGTTCCATGTGGATGGTCATGCCTCTGCTCCAATTAGCTACGGTCCTTCGGCAATGGACAATGTTTCCCAATAAATAAAATAAAGATATCTAAAATGGTGTTATTGTGTGAATGTGGGTTATCAGATCAAGATGGGCAAAACTCAAAGAAAAATACAGTTAAGGATCTTGTTTATTTTTTCGTGGAGGACTGTAGCTCATATGTGTTTATGCTTTCCGAGCAGGTCTTATCACTGAAGGAGCTGGTAGAAAATTACACACCAGCCATGTTAATTGGTTTTGAGGCCATCACGACAAGTCGGACCACACCACAAAAGCAAATGGTCCCTCACACGGAACGAACTAAACATTTGGATTTACAAATGTTTTCACGTGGAAACTGGTGGCTCGAGAGGAAACAACATTTCTAAGGGAATGCTTAGGCCTTGATATTGCAGGAGGGCCTAAAGAACGCGGCATTTTCTTGACACAAGGCATCCTCCCTCCCCAAGCTCAACTTCTGTGATCTACTTGTGACAGGGGATCCGGAATCCTGATGTTCTTTTCTCTTTCCTAAGAGACACTTTATAAAAGAGTGGGTTTAAATTACGCGCACACAAAGCTCTTGATTTAGAAAGGTGGAAATAAGAAACTAAATAATGAAAAATGCCAAACATGCACCTTACATTTTTTCCATGATGAACAAGTCTTCCGTCTGCAGCCTATGAAAGAGTAATATTAATAATCGCAAATTCGTATAATCATATAATTTTTGTTTTTCCGATCCAGAAACTCATTCTAAACACAAATAAGTGTCTTGGAAAAGCCCTTGAAAATTCCCCCTGTGCAACTATGAAATAGTGTGTTCGCCAGTTGGCTCCATTTCGTCAAAAATTTAGGGAGAGCCGTGTATCTTCTTGTTGTCGCAACATGGATATGCTTCGTTAAATGAAATGGAGCTGAAACTTTTGTCATGCTCATGAAGACACACTCATACGGACAAGCTCGAGTCCGACTGACTTGAGACCTACTCAGATTTCAGGATGATGCTTTTTGAGGCAGGAGGACTTACTTACTCGAGGGAGACTGACTACTACTACTACAGACTACACGTACATACATACGTACGTACACTGCGACAAAATTTGTCATGAATGATAAAACGAGCAAATCAATTTCTCTCAGCCGCTCGCACACAAAAGAAGCATCATGCTGAACGCAGCTCTAACGGAGTATGTCTTCATTTCGGGCCAAATCAGATATTCAATTGATTTTCGAGCGTGGCAAGAAATGCGAGTCCCACTCAAAGAACGAACGAACTTCTACAACGAAGCAAATGTCATGACTTTGGCCAACTTGCTCGATGTGGTTTGAACTCGCTTCTGGCTTTGGTTGCTTGCGAGTACTGAGTGAGTGAGTGAGTGAGTGAGTGAGTGAGTGAGTGAGTGAGTGCACTACATGCAAGCTCGCCAACCAACCAACCAACACTCAACCACAAAGCCCAGTTCATTAACGTGGCACTGACCTGATTGGATGTTAGTCTTCCTAATGGTTTAAGATACAGTATTTTGTTGACTTAATTGCGTTTGTTAGCACGGGTAGATGCACTTCAGAATGTAGGATAGTTGATTCCCAAATGTTCAAAATCAATGAATGATCCGGGCTCTAAATTTTGGAAGTGCCCCAATTTTCAGGCATGTTCATTTCGTTCCTGGAATGGTGGTAGTAATAAGTGAGGCTCAACTTTGGTGGCAGGTTAATGGCTCCATTACAAGTTCATGCAGTTTGGTCGAAGAGAAACCAATACCACCAAAACCATTCACTATCGTGCAGCAACCCAAAGAAGCGGCCCAAGATGGAGATGATGATGGAAATATAATAACAGAGCAGGACTTTGCAGTTCATACTTTTATTAGAAATCCTCCTTGACTCTTTGAACCGGGGCCCAAAACCATCCATTCACGAGTGTGAACAACTCCAAGTTGGCAAAAGCTCGTTGGTTCGGCATTCCTGGTATTCACAGCATGAGCTGTTTGATGGAAAATGAGGCTGGGGCTTTCAAACACCATCCATCAAAACGCTGAAAGCTGATTGTGTCTTCGTGTTTGTTTTCTCTCTGGGTGATCTTCTAGATCTCTCGGATTTGGTGGTGGAACACCAATGGTTGGCCCCTCAACTATTTCCACCGATTGCTGAAAAACAACTAGATCATCAATTCAGCTAGTTATTTTGAAATCTAGAATTGTACTTTTCTCCTCAAAGCACCTTTCCCGGCTTCTATTCTTCACTTATGAAAAAAGAGACTTGATCTAATTGTATGGTAAACGATTTGGAGTCACTTATCTATCTTTAAGCTTTGCTATTGGTACCAAGTTGAATGAGCTTGTGTTTCGAATCTCCATTTTTCACGTCTTGGAATTCATTTCCAGAAACATCACGGCTTGGTCGTCAAAGCTGCAAGATCTCCCACGCGATTTGAACTGGGACTGAATGCTTAATAGCCAACCAATGGCGACGACCTCCATGTTGGTCTTGCTCCTTGTCTCTTGAGCTGACATTTGCGATGACAACTGCAGGTTGGTCATTGATATTCACAGATCAAAGCCTTCAAAAGGAATTTTAATTGCTCCTCAACTGTCTTTGGAGACAGTTGGTCTTATAGGTTCAAAACCAATGCAATTGGACCTTGGCCAACGTGTCGATTTACCACGTTTATGAGGAATTAATTGACCGACTCGGGCGGGTCATTACACGTGCTTCAAATTGAGGGGTTGTCTTGAGGTAAATGATCGGATTTCGGTGTAATTACAATGTTTGCCAACGATTTGAAATTCAAATCGAGTCTTGTCTCCCTTGGGCACATGTCATCTTTCTTTGATTGCTGGTGAAAAAGTGAAAGAAATGAACATGTTCCCGTGGTTCGGTTTCGACTGCCGAGATTTCCTCCAATAAGTTTTATTGAGATGTCTCATGAAGGACCGCAATTGAATGACCAAGTCTCGTTTCCTTACCCTTCAATCCAACCTTTTTGGACATGGGTCGATGGAAATGAGGAGAATTTGGAATTTGAATTGCAAAACAGGGAAATAACTAACCACATTGCCGATAGAGCTAACCTCCCATGCTTCGTCGTCCAAAAAGATCGACCTGATTTCTCGGCCAGGCTTACTCAAAATCTATATTATGATTTTTTTCGTGGCATTTATTTCTTGAGGAATATTTAAAAGTGTCACGTTATTTGGAAGTGTTTTCAAGCCCATTGTTATTGAAACGTGTTTCAAATATGCCACAATCCAATTGAATTTCTTGTTTGAAAAATGAATGTAGCAGATAAATGTCGGTGTATTTCTCAATTCCTAAAAATCGCAGTACACTTTTTCCTCTAATCTCGCGAATTTAAGTTTGGATTTTTCCATCAAAAGAAATCTTAGTTGCCGGGAATCACAAAATGTTTTAACTGTTCCTTTTTGTCTAGCAAAATGGGCAAGTGAAAAGATGCCCAACCCTGCATTCTTTTTCGATTCTCTGATTTGAATATTCACTCGGCTCATCCCTCTAAAAGAGTCACGAGTTGTGGTCAGGCATCCTCATGATTTAGGGAATTGATCTCCTGAAATTGCATGGGAGGTGGTCGTTTGGCAAACACCGCGATGATCGCCTCAATATTCAGATTTCACGGGAAAAAAGGGTCCATTTTTACTTACCTCTCTCTCTCTCTCCCTCTTTCACTCTACTCATGAGTAAGCCACCGAGCTCTCTCTCCTCATATTCATTCCAATCTTGGTGGTTCCAAATCGTATGCACTGATTCTTCCTCCCCCAATCGATCTGGTTAAGCCTCTTTTTTCCTTGGAAGACATGTTGATGATGACCGCGATGAAGAAGACGAGAAGGATCGGTGAATAAACTCTTGACCATTAATGTGAATGGATGACCAAGGGAAATGGTTCGATTGATGCCAAAAGAGGCTGGAACTTGGCCATTTGTTTGGGAGATAAACTCTTTTCATAGGTAAATGGTTGACCATGGACATGGACACACAACCACTCGATCAAGTCATGGACTACCAGAGAATCAAACCACCCCTATTCAGACCCCAGAAGAGGTCAAGATAATTCCAACCATGATGATGATGATGGTCATAGATGGTGACCGGAGTTTGATCCTGAAACCTGGAACTAATGAGTTCACTCATCGATCTGAAATTGAGACCCTTCGAATTCTTCTCGATCCAGTTGAGGACTCGAATGGCGAGAATCCGGTTATCGGGGATCGAGATGGCAAAAACCAAATTGATATTGACAGTTTGGAAAGGAATTCGGATTCGCTCGCTTCCAAAGTTGAAGTGATATTCATCAAGGCCACGAAGGCGTCCCTCATTCATGTAAGCCTATCAAGTGTGCAAAGATTACACACATTCCTCCATCGAACATGAAATCCAATCGACTTTTCCTGCGGAGAAGGAAGAACACTCGAATCTGTATATTCTTCGGCTTTTGACAATAAGGGTGGGCAGATTGATCTTCTCGGCCTCTCTCTCTCTCTTTCTTTCCCTCTCGTGGTTTCCAAACCATACTATCATCATCAGAATGAGCTCAAGCTATCATCACCCTTCTCGCTCTCATTCTTTGAATGTATGTACGTACGGAAAGCCTTCACAGAGGCTCTCGATATGCAGCACTCTCTATCTACATACAGTCTAGTGGATGTATGTGTATACATTATTGTAAATACAGAACATGTTAGCACAGCATTGGGATCGGAGGAGAGGG